>OY723273.1:915782-1473714 GCA_963210315.1 Rhynchopus euleeides
TTCCTTTGAAAATGGGTCCAAATGTCCAAAATAGGCCCACCCCAAAAAAAAATTCGAAAAGGTCCCCCCCCCACAGATTTTCCAGATTTCTGACAGAATTTCTCAGAATTTTCCAGATTTCTCAGATTTTCCAGAATTCTGAGAAATCTGGAAAAATCTGGAAAAATCTGTCCAGAATCTGGCCAGATTTTTTCCAGAATTCTCAGATTTTTCCAGATTTCTCAGAATTTCCAGAATTCTGAAAATTCTGGAAAAATCTGTCCAGAATCTGGACAGATTTTCTCAGATTTTGAAAATTCTGAAAAATCTGAAATCCCCAGAATCTGCCAGAATCTGTGAAATTCTGGCAGAATTCTGTCAAACCATGTTTAAAGTTTAAAACGCCGTTTTAAATTATTTAAAACGGGGTTTAAAACGGGGTTTAAAACGGCAAAAAACCCTGCAAAATATAGGGGGAGACTTTTCGATTTTTTTTTCTGGAACCCAAAATTGATCGTTTTGGGCCATCTGAGGCCATCTTCGGCAAAAAAATCCAATTTTGAGGCTCCCTGGGGGTCCCAAATGGGTGAACAAATTCCCTGTGTGAAATAGCCTATTGCAGGCCTTTTGAGCATGATCAGGCAAACACAGCTGTGTGGCAGGGCTTTCTGCGAAAATTCGCCTCCTGGTGAAGTGGGCTACTTTTCACCCTCCATTCACCCTGGCCTCAACCCGTTCCTCTGCTCACCCTGACGCAAGCTCATGCCCTCATCGTTGACAATCACCCAGAAAAGATTCAGGATGGTACAGTACAGACTCGGGTGCACGAACGATCCAACGGTGGTGCCTGTTTGACTTGCTGGTGTATGGTTGATCATTGCTTGTTACGTACATGTCGCTTTCTCAGCGCCCCCGCCTTCACCGAAACCCGATGCCCAACACGAGCGGTGTGGCGCCCGTGGTACTGACCCCTTCGGACCTTAACTCCAGCGGTAGCCGCCGGCTTTCTTCAAAGAAACTCATCGATGACGTCCCCCCAGAGTGCAGGTTCCTGCTGCCTACCCACGATCATTAGGGTGCCGAGAGAATGGCTAGGTGATCAATAATTGTCCCAAACACTAGCTTGGCAACAGCCAGAGCAACCCCAGGTGGGGCGCAGCCGAGTGCTGCAACCATCGTTCTGACAGCAACAACATCACCTGGCTGTCTTGTTGAACACAGCCGTGATGAAGCTGGCTGCACTTCCTGTTTGGAGTTCATCGGGATCCGTTCTGCAAAAGTGAAAGTTGGAGGCAAAGAATACATGACGAGGATGGTTACGCCTTTTGTAGGCTTCTCTCGATCAGAGAAGTCGGGCGTCCATAGGAGAGTAAAGAGAATACAGATATGCTCCTCTCAAAGAGGGGCAGGCCAAAGGTAGGCTCCAGGTGGCAACTGGAACTGTGCAACTTTTCCAGAAGGTGCTTCCAGGACTGTCGAAGGAGCTGGTGGAGTTCGCTGGGTCCATTGCCACCCCCATCATGGTGATCGGCCTTCAACCTGCGACTTTGTATCATGGATTCAGCTCAAAAGGGTGCACATCGAGTGATGCAAGATGAAGATTCGACACTCCAGAAATATGCTGATGTCAAACTGCATTATTCCTGAGAACAACGGAGGGGGTGTGCCAACTGATGCCGGTGCGATTGATGCAACCCTCACCACAACGTCAGTGCCACCTATTTTCCACCAATAATGTGTCCGCTGTGACAGGAATGCAGGAATAATCACCCAGAATATGAGCTGGGGGGCCTCAGGGGGCATGGAAAAAAAAATTTGGCCAAAAAAATTTTTTTTGGTGTGAAAACACCACAGAAACGCCCTGTTTTAACCCCCGTTTTAAACTCCGTTTTAAATTAATTTAAAACGCGTTTTAATTTAAAACATTTAAAACGTTTAAAACGTAAAGTTTTAAATGGGGGCTAACAACAATGCCGTGCCCCCCCCCCCCTCCCCCCAAGTGTTGGGTCTGTCAAGTGGGACTCGATGCAGTGTGGGTCGGGCCATGCCCATTTTTCAACTAAAACGCCATGCCCCTCGCCCCTCGCCCCCCCCACCCCCGCCCCCCCGCTCCCCGCGGTGAAACGAGGTTGACTTTCCGTCTTTACTCTTGTCTGCACGGCAGCCACCGCCATCACACCCCCCCCCCCCCCCTTCATCACCTGAGGTGGTGGATGAGAGCGGGGCCCGGTGATACCGAACCCCGTCTCCTGGGCTGGTGGCGGTGTTGGGGATTGGTTTACATGTCTCCCCCAGTGCACCCCAAAGATCGGGGGACCTGTGTCAGGCAGCACACGTATGGACACGCATACATGAAGAGGTGCGTACACACAGAAAGGCGGGGGTATTTTTTTTGCTTCTGGGGAGGGAGAAGGGAGATCTTTACACCCGGGAAGTTTTCAGGCACAGTTTCGGCGGTTGTTCTCACAGAAGAAGGGGAAACGCAGTGCACCAAAATCGCACTGCCGGAGAAGTACATTCTCTGTGTGCTCATGATAGGAGTGAAGAATGTCCATTTTTCGGTTACCCGTCGATTTTCTTCATGGATGATCCTGCATCGCCAGCTGTATTATCTCCTGTCGAAACTGCCACAAAATCCTACGAGGGGGGGTTGGGGGTCGGGGGGGGGGGGGGTAGGGGGGGTCATAAGCCCCCCTAAAAACGTACAAATACCAAAAATTTCAACATACCATCAGAACCGCCCTAATACCTGATCTGACCCGAAAATCCGACCCATACCCCCCCGGAAACCGTCTGGAGCCCACTTGTGACACCTGATACGCACTTTTGTGATGATTTTTTGGAGTCCTAAAAAATGTACCTCAGTTTCGTACCTTGCCTTTGTACCTGAACCACTCCCGACCGCAATATTTCGTTCTTTGCCTTTTCTGCGGTGGTTCCGGCTCAGGTGGCACGCATGTTGCCTTCCCCAGTGCCTCGGCAAGGTCTTTCTTGACCTGATTCGTGGGAATGTTGTGTTGTTGCGCCAGCGGAATGAGTTCAGCCACCTCCTGGGTGTAGTACTTCGATCGCGGATGGGTCATTGTGAGTACTTCGTACGCCTGCGAGGCTGCATCGGCATTAGTGGGCAGCGCGTAGATGTCTTTGCTTCGTCGATCTCAGCCTGTGAAGGCACGGTTGGGATATTGTACGCCCTGAGAGCCGAATTGGTGATGTTTGTGCTGTGTAATTTGCGCCCCGCAGGATATGCACACCACGCAGTCTCGACAGCACGAGAGTGTACCATGTGAGGACTCAACAAAGTCATTGGATAGGCATCTGCCTGCCGACTCAGCCCCCACAGTGCGACCGCAAGATCGCCAGGGATGTCTCAACGCCAGGGGAATACTCAATACTCTCCCCTGGCGCTGTACAACCCTACTCTTAACCCTCGGGTCCTCTCCTGGAGGCGGTGATGGCGGGCCCGCAACGCTTCGTACTTCCGGTACAGACTGGGGTAGTCTGCCCGGCTGACCCGCTCATCGCTTCCGAGATCATCTGCTGCTCTGGAGCTGCCATCACTCTCACTGCCCACATCAGTTGGTGTGGGGGTAGGAGCAGGACGAGTGGGAGGAGTAGGAGTGCAGGTGACATCTTTCTTGGCCAGCAAGGAACGCCGCTTTCCGCACGTGCGTGCAGTTGATGCACCACCTCATATATCTGTCGTCACCACGTCCCACTCGCTCTCCTATGTACCCAGCCCGACGGAGCGCCCGAAATAATGTCGCCTCACGGATGTCGTGTGCCGTTTTCTTCTTACGCAGGTCTGCCACAACGCTCTCTGCCGGGACCCCGCACACCTCCCGTTTGGCGGGCTTCTTTCGAGCAAGGTACCCCTCTGCAGCAGCATCTGACACCTCTGCGAGGCCCTGGGCACGCGGCATGTGTTGCTCGGCGTGCTGGGTGAGCGTAGTGACACCCTTCCCTTGCAAAGAACGAAATATTGCGGTCGGGAGTGGTTCAGGTACAAAGGCAAGGTACGAAACTGAGGTACATTTTTTAGGACCCCAAAAAATCATCACAAAAGTGCGTATCAGGTGTCACAAGTGGGCTCCAGACGGTTTCCGGGGGGGTATGGGTCGGATTTTCGGGTCAGATCAGGTATTAGGGCGGTTCTGATGGTATGTTGAAAAATGTGGTTTTGTACGGGCTTATGACCCCCCCTAGGCATACAGTGCAAACGATAATTATTATCGCATACGATAATTATTATCGTACTCCCATTATCGTATATTATCGTATACGATAATATACGATAATGGTGCGATAATTTTTTTGAGATTTTCGGAAAACCAGAAATCAGCCCAGAACACATTGAAAAAGTGGTAAAAGTGGAGCCGGAAGCTGCCATTTTTGCTTCTTTGAATTATTGGTGACGGGGGGCTTCACTCAGAAGTGTAGAATGTCCCTCACAAATGGGTGGCAGACACAACACACATAGTGCCATGACATGCGCAGCACTATGTCTGTCTGGGGCATCCTGTCAATGAAGCTGGCACCGTTGGAAGAAGTTTCAGGCACAGGGGGGCGGAGAGGTTACAGGATACTGCCACGCACATCCGTGACACTCATTTGCGTGTGCGCTCTCGACCCGTGTGTCTATCGCTATGTTGTGACTGCATCGCCATCACCCTCCACAGGAAACACCAGGGATCAAAAAATGTCTCGTCGTCGTAGGATAAAAGACGACACAACAACGGAGGATGACGCAGAGGAAGATGATGACGGCGATGACGAGGAAGAGGGCAGTGATGAGGACGAGCCGGACCAGAAACGCCGTCGCGTCACGGGGGGGAAGGACAAGAAGCCCTCAGCGAAAAAGGCGGCCGTGAAAAAGCCACCCCCAAAGAAGCCAGCAGCGAAGAAGCCAGCCCCCAAGAAGACAGCACCAAAGCCCGCGGGAAAATCGGAGAGCGCGCAGAAACGCCTGGACACGATAAAACTCAGAAAAACGGTGGAGGAAGCCGCAGACGAGGCTGCTGCCAAGAAGAGGATCTCCTTGGTAACAGCCAGGCAGCGGCTGCAGCAACTGGCGAGGTACGACGCCACAGTTGCTGCGGCCTACACGATCAAGTCGGTGGAGGACCTCCCGTTCGAAACTCGCACCATGCTGCTTGATGCAAACCCCCCCCGGACATTATCGGACGAAGTCCTGTGGTGCAACCTCTGTAGCATCGTCGTAAAGCATGCTGAATCGACAGTGGCAAAGAAACACGTGACCGACACGAAGGCGCACCAGACCACATCGAAGGAAGCGCCAGTGCAGGCGGCCCCCTGTGTTTCAACCACGAAGAGCGATCCCACGACCACCGCATCATTTCAAAAGGCATGGGCACTTGCCCTTGTGATTGCGGGGATCACGCCTCACCAGGCGTCTATCCTTGCGCTGCCGATGACCACCCCTCTGCCGAAGCCCCGGACGCTGCTGGGCAAGGCCCCGCTGTTCGTCGCGGAGATCCAGAAGAAGATCCGCGACTGCATCACCGGCCGGCCGGTGGCGTTGGGCGTTGATGGAACAGGCCTGCGGCATCTTGGCTTTGCCATCATGTCGGTCGTCGCCTACGTGGGAGGCAGGGGAGTGCTCCTCCTGTCGAAAGTGCGTGGTGACGGCGAGGTGCACAACGCAGAGGACGTCGGGGATGTGCTTGACGAGGTGCGGGAACTGTACGGCATTACCCGCAGTACAGTTGTCGCTGACTTCGGGTCGGTGAACGTCAAGGCGTTTGGCGACAAGAAGGAGGAGGGCATCTACTGCCTGGGCCACCACCTCAACGCAGCGTTGAAGCGAGCAGTGCGCCAGTCATACCCCCGGGCGTATGCCTTCTGCACGCTGGTGTCGCAGTTCTTCGGGTGCAAGTCGCGCCGGCACCGTTGGAAGAAGTTTCAGGCACAGGGGGCGGAGAGGATGCATGATGCTGCAACGAACATCCGTGACACTCATTTGCGTGTGCGCACCGCTCTCGACCGCGGAGCGGTGCGTGCGCTCCGCAAGCTTCTCCCATCCGTGAACGTCACAGATACCGATGCGGTGGTGCTGGAGCGGGCTGCCGCCTTTGTGGCGGAAACAGACGACACCCACGCCGCCAATGTGGAGGTGTCCAGCCCTCAGCAACCCGCCTCTACTTCGGACACTCGATGGGCAGCGATGTTCGACCTGACAGTCCACCTGCAGACCCGGTGTGCGATGCTGCTGCAGTTCGTCAGCGTGGAGATGGCGAGGAAGAAGAAGCCACTCACTCTCAGGCAGCTCTCTGAGCACATCCAGAAGGGAACATGGGAAGAGCACGTCAGCGAGACGGTGGCTGTGGCTGAGATGGTGGAGCCGGTGCTGTGGCTCGTGCGATGGGTGCAGAACCCGGAAGCCCGTCTGGGGCACATCAAAGTGCGGACTATCACGGAGGAGTACCAGAAGGTGGTGACGAACACCAGTTATCCTGCTCCTATCCGCACCTTGCTGAAGGATGCCTGGGAGTCTTGGCCGTCGAAGGCGAGGTTCGAGATGGCGCTCATCTTCGACCCGGAAACCGTGCTGATGGCTGACTTCGACGACTTCCCCGACATCACAAACCAGCTGGTGTGGGCCGTGGATTTCCATGCCCTTGCTGACGACGAGTGCTGGGCGGAGTTCACACAGTACCTCAATGCCCCTGCCGAATCCCTGCAGACCGACACCCCGATTGCGTTCTGGCTGGAGAAGGGGAGGAAGCTGTTCCCCATCCTGGCGCCACATGTGGTGGCTTGGCTCCGCACGCCTGTGTCGGTCACACAGGTCGACAGTGTGTTTTCGACGGCAGAGTCCCGCAAGTCCAAGCGGGGGTCGAACATCTCGACGAAGACCTACGCGGATCGTCTGTTCTTGCAGCGGAACGGCGACCTCCTCGGCTACTTCGACAAGAGCAACCGGTTCGCAGAAGCCCTCGAAAGGGACTATGTCTCTGATGATTCCTCTGAGGAGGACGAATCCGAGACTGAGATGGATATCATTTAGAAGGGGGGATGGGGGGGGGGGGGGCGGCGTGCCAGGTCGTCTGTCCGTGATGTGGTTCCTGTGCTGTTCGGTGGGCGGGTGGGGGGGGGGGATGACGAATTCTGTCTCGATGTCTGATGACATCGAGGGTGTTGAAGGGACTGGGGGGGGGGGGGGGGCGATGAATCCTGATGACGGACGAGTATGTGAAGGAATCTGACGAGGGCAGTGGTGTTCAAGAATAGTGCAACCCAGTAAGTATCGCATACGATAATCCCATTATCGTATACGACCGGATACGATAATTATTATCGTATGCGATAACATACGATAATGGGATTATCGTATGCGATAATATACGATAATAATTATCGTATCCGTTCGTATACGATAATGGGATTATCGCATCATACGATAATGGATTATCGTATGCGATAATAAATTATCGTATGCGATAATTTTCCGAAAATTATCGTATCTGGTATATGTGCGATAATAATTATCGTTTGCACTGTATGCCTAGGGGGGGGGGGAGGGATGAATATTCTCTCACGGTGGGATCCTGAAAAATGTAGTACTATTTTTGTCCACTATAAGTTGCCACTATATAGTGACTATATACTGGACACATAGTACTATATGGAAATGGTATACTGCCGAATTTGTCACACTTACTCGCCACATACTGGACACATTCTCAATTATACTGGACACATACTGGGCAAATAGTGGCACGGCGACTATAATAGTCGCCATGTCAGTATTATAGTGACTATTATAGTGGACGTGCGACTATTATAGTCGCATGTCCACTATAATAGTCACTATAAGAGTGGCACGCCACTATTATAGTGACTATTATAGTGGACATGCCACTATTATAGTCACTATTATAGTGGACATGCGACTATAATAGTCACTATAATAGTGGGCATGCCACTATTATAGTCACTATTTTTGTGGACCTGCGACTATAATAGTCACTATAATAGTCGACATGTATAGGGGGACCCTTTTCGATTTTTTTTGGATGGGTCCATTTTGCACATTTGAGCCCATTTTCGAAGGAATTTTTGGTTTTTGAGCCTGTTTTGAGGCCTAAAACGCATTAAAACGGCCCTGCGAATTTGGCCTGTTCGGCCTTGGTGAAAATTCGCCTCAAAAATAGAGCAAAAAAAATCTGGCCCCAAAGTCTGGTCCTTGTGATCTGGAACCTTCCATTTTCGAAGGAAGTCGTAGAAACCCCGAGATCTTTGATCCTGATCACACAGACGGTCCCAAAAATGAAGCACATCATGTTTGGGTCATTTCGTGGATTACAGACGGTACAGACGTGTGTCAAAATTGACGGTATCCAGTATGTCAAGAGAATGAATAAAAAGAGCAATGACGACACGGCCATTGCTCAGAATCATAGCTGATTGTCCAGCTATTTTAAACTCCCCCCGACCCTGCCCGGCCCCCCTGACCCTGCCCTGTTCAAGCTCGTGCCCCCACCCATCGCATTGCTCCCTTGTTGCCTTGCTTTGCGCTGCTTTTCTTTTTTCAGAATTTTCAGATTTGTAAAGTTCAAGACGGAGTGCTTTTTTGCCGAAAGTTTAGGTGACCCGATGATGGGGATGCAGCACCCCGAGGGTCTTACCTACCGGGCGGTTGGGGGGCGGTGGGGCAGGGCAACTTTGGGTGCAGATTTACGTACACAAAGCGGCGTGAGACTGTGCATGTCAGCGGCCTTGCGTGGTGGCCCCCCTAGGTGACTATGTTCGGATGTCTGGGAATGGAATGAAAACCCCCATATGGCTGCCTGCGCCCTTGTGGAATTAGAGGTGGTCGGGAATCGGTCGGAAACCAGTACTCCTGCTGGCGCTCGTCGTGTGTGTGGAGCATCTGTAGACGCCCGGCAACTCAGCCATCTTGCCCCCGCGCAAGCTCTGCCTGGCCGTGGAAGAGGATGACACACGGTCTGAATCTGGACTCTCTCTCGTGGTGGCACCGAATATCTGTGACTCTAGGTGACTCCACATAAACATACTCCCACTGGTCTGTGGCAAAGGGAGAATGACTATATGCCTTGAGAGAGAGACCTCCGGCCTGAAAGGACAAGCATGAAAAGCCGGAATAGATCAGATAGAGTACAGACTCAGGTGCACGAACCGATCCTTCGGCAGCTACCTGCTTGGTTTGCTGGTGTATGGTTGAGCGCTGCTTGTGTACGTAAATTTTGCTTATATGAACACTCCGCCTTCACCAAAGGTGAAGAACTTCCCAAGACAAGCGGTGTGGCACCCCCGTGGTGTCGCGCCCCTTTGGACATCGACCCCAGCGGTAACCTGCAGGTTGTTGTTTCTTCAAAGAAACACGTCGATTCTGTCCCCCACAGCAGGGGTTTCCCTGCTGACCCATGGATGTTTTCTCATTCTTATTATAACAGTTGATACAATACACTAGCTCGGCAAATGCCTGGAGCCCCACCGGGAAGGTGTGTCGACATATAGCTCGGCACACGCCTGAAGCGCCACCGTGACGAAATGTTCGTCTCTGCTGAATCACTCCTACACAGGGGGCTTCCGGTTCCTGTCCATGCAGAGGTTCTCAAGGCAGATAATGCCGAGACTTGTGGTGCGCTCTCGTTTGTTGATCCAGAGACGAAAAATGTGGAACGGCATGCTGCCCGTTTCTTCATTTTTCACCTTGCGGTGCAAGGGGGCCACCCTCACGAGGGGAAAATGTAGAACGGCATGCTGCCCGTTTCTTCATTTTTCACCTTGCGTTGCAAGGGGGTCGCCCTCACGAGGGAAAAATGTGGAACGGCATGCTGCCCGTTCACTCATTTTTGCCTTGGGAGACATCCATTTGCCAAGGCGTTCCGCAAGGGAAACGCACCACTTCGGCATGCAAGTAAAATGGCCAGTATATACTGGACATGCCGTCACTAAAATAGTGACTATTATAGTGGACATGCGTGTATGCGACACTATAATAGTGGACATGTTCAGTATTTTCTGGACATGCCACTAAAATAGTGACTACAATAGTGACATGCGTGTATGCGGTCACTATAATAGTGGACATGTTCAGTAAATACTGACATGTTGGCCGCACGTCCACTATAATACTGGACATGTTGAGTGCACGTCAGTAAAATAGTCGCAATGCCGGCCATATAGTGGACCAAAAACGCGGTTTACTGGACACTTAGTGACAGGTCCTGGCCGTTTACTCGACATGTAGTGACAGCCCATGTTCGCATAGAAGTATGTGTTCACTATATACTGAGCACATACTGACTATATAGTCGACATGGCGACTATTATAGTCACTATAATAGTCGCATGTCACTAGAATCGTCACTATAATAGTTGTAAAAATAGTGGCATGCCACTATTATAGTGACTATAATAGTGGACTTGTCCACTATAATAGTGACTATAATAGTGGCATGCGACTATTATAGTGACTATTATAGTGGACAAGTCCACTATTATAGTCACTATAATAGTCGCATGCCACTATAATAGTGACTATAATAGTGACATGCGACTATTATAGTGACTATTATAGTGGACATGGCGACTATTATAGTGACTATAATAGTCACCCGTCACTATTATAGTGACTATTATAGTCGCCATGTCACTATATATAGTACTATATTTTTCAGGATCCCACCGTGCTGCAGAAAAAAGGTGCTGGGTCAGGACGGGTGATGCACGCACAGGCGGCCAACACCCCAGTCCATCTCCTGAAAGCTGCCCTGTTGTACTCCTGTTGCTTTCCCCACGAGCAGATCCTGTACGAACCCCCTCCCTCCCCCCGTTTCGCCCCCCCCTTCCCACCCACCAGCCCAGCCCAACACAGCCTGCATCGCGAGTGAAGGGAGAGAGGACAACTCTGTGCTTTACCATTCTCTTCCACCCCACCACCCCAGCCCCGAACACTGCAGTTGTCCACCCCCCACCCCCCTCACCTCCACCTCCACCCCCATCTTCTTCATCTAACTGAATATGTACCAAAGGAGGGGCTTTGCTGCGGCACCGAGAATGGCGTGTTTTTTTGGCGCCTTTTCTCCTATCTTTTTTGTGAGAAAAGATAAAAAACGCGGAAACGTTTGCCAGAAAAAGATAACCTGCGGATACAGCGAAGATCCCCCTCAACAAAATAAAAGAAGAACATATAGAGCCCACCGCACCCTTTTTTCTTCACATCCCCCCCCCCCTCCCCCTTTTGTGGTGAGGTGTCTGCGGGAATGGGGAGCTGCGCATTCTCCCTTTCTGCGCACCGCCAGACATGCGCCAATGCAGCGGCATGCGGCATGGCACTACGCGAAGCGGAGCAAATCACCGCCTTCTCGGGGGTATACAGGTGGCAGAGTGGCAGGGCGGCAGGGGGGGAGTATCGCAGTGTGCTTGATCCGGAGTGTTGTGACTCGGAGTATCTCATGCAAGGCAACACTGTGAAGGGGCGTGGGGCGAACGGGGGGGTGAGAATTTTATTCTCCCCCTTTCCAATCCGTACCCCTGCTTCCCCCACCTTCCCCACGCAGCAAGGGAGGGAGAGAGAGAGAGAACCCTCTTTTCAGCAGCGGGCTGCTCGGATCGCAGGGGAAAGGAAAAAATCGTTCGAAGATGGCTGGGCAGGGTGTAGGGGGACTTGGTTTTCCCTTTTTTGCCTTCACTTTGAAGCCCTTTCGACAATCACACCCCCGTTTCCCTGCCACCTACCCCAGGCAGCCCTTTGCCCGTGCAGCATTCTGGCACAGGGCAATCCGAGCGTATCGCCACATCTCGGGACACACAGCCTGGATCCCGAGTGAACAGAGAGAGTGTCAGGGGCCAAACTCTCTGTGTGATTTACCCCCCCCCCCCCCATTTCCTTCTTGTTTGATCTGCCTTGTGCAACACATCTGGTGTAGTGACTACAAAAATGACTAACATTGCAAGAAGGTGCTGGGGGACTTGCTTTTCCATTCACTCTCGACGATCAAACCCCCCATTTCTTCTACTGCACTGCACCGCCCACCGCCCACCTCCCTCCCCCAACACCCCTACAAATGGGTTCTGTGTAGTACCCGTGTATTTCACCCTATCTCTTCTCTCTCCCTCCCCTCTTCCCCCCTGCTGAGGGGAGGCTGCTCCCGATTAGCGTTGAGCGGGTTGTTTGGGTTTTCTCTCTGTCTCTTATTTTGGGCCCTGTCGGGTTCCTCCATCGGGTTCCTTTGCGGATTCGCCACACACGGCACGCATAAAAGGTAGCAGGGGCAAAGGGGGTGTTCAGTTCAGCGCGTTTTTACTCCGTGCTGCCGAAGTGTCAAATTCATGCGTTTCTTTTGACCCCGGAGCTCCGGAGGGGGTGATCGGGTGGGGATTGGGTTGGCGTGTGGGGTGCGGGGGGTGGAAAGGTGAAGCTCTGTGCCTCGCGGTGACGAAAGGACCTTGCCTGTGGAAGGCTCCCTTCACGTCTTGCGGGTTGCTCGGCGGTTCCTCAACTGTGTGAATTCCTGGTGAACACTCTCCCAGCGTTGTGTGTGATATCCAAGGTCGGGTGGGGTGGGGGCGGGGCGGGATGGGTCGATCCAAGGTATTTCTGCATCATTCCGGGAGAGAGAGGGTGGGAGAGAGCAAGCGAGGAAGAAACCGGGAGTTTTTTTTGTGCATTTTTTAATGGAGGTGTGCCATTTTCTCTTTCCGATGCTTCGGTGCCACACCCCCCCCCCCCCATCCACACACCCCATCCATCCCTTCCATGTGGTCACCCGTCACCATGCGGGGTTCTACACATCCCCCCCCCCACCCCCCCCCCCCCCGCACACAGTTTCTGTTTTTTTCCTGAGAAAATACTGGGTGGAGGTGTGTGCGTTGGGTGGAGGAAGAAAGGTAATATAAAATCGTTCAAAGTTTATGGGAAAAAGAATACACAAGCGGCAATCCCAGGTCCGGTGATTGGTTCGCCCCCCACTACCACCGCCACACCACCCTACACATCCCACGGACGCCTCGCACACGCCCCCCCCCCCCCCCCCGTTGTCCATTCACTCTCGACGATCAAACCCACTGTTGTGCAGACAGTTTTCCCCCCCTGTGCATTCCACTTGGGGGTGGTGATTGGGCGGCGTGTCTTACCTTTTCGCTTTTCGACGATCCTACACCACACCACACTGCGCCAAAAAAAATGGGGAAAATGGTTCATCTTTTTTTGGTGTGAAAAGTCAACCAAGAAAGGGGGGGGAGGGAGGACGGCGAAGGAAGGGGATAGTGCGTCTGTGTGTGGGGTGGGGGGGGACATTTTTTCTGGAAGGGATATCTTCGGAGCGGGCTTCGCTCAGAAGCGCATGAAAACGAGCGCCGGACCTAACGAGGTGGGTGGGGAACATGCATAGTTCTGACACTGGGTGACGCGCTTCCTCCCCCCCTCCCCTCCCCAACTGTATAAAAGGAATTGGGGGGTCGCACTGTGTGTGTGTTGTACCCCACACATCGCTCGTGACAGCAACTGTCACGTTCTACACTGCTGACGAAAAAAAAAGAACAGATGCTTCGCGGGCGGATGTGGATGTGTGTGTATGCGCACTCTTCGTGCTCTGTGGGGAGTGCAGAAAATCGTAATCCCACCCCCCCCCCCCCCTCCCCCAACTCCTCCTGTCTCACCATTTCTCTCTCTCTCTCTCAAGTGCTGATTGGCGTGCACCCCCGATTGCGTTGTCCCCTTCGCACACACACTCCCCCCCCCCCCCTCCTCCACCACACATCTTCCAAGCCCTGGGCCCCTCCACTTTGAACTCACCCCCCCTGGGGGGGGGGGGCAGCTGTGTGTGTGTGTGCGTCGTAAGCTGGCACAGTCATGGCACTGAACTATATTGCTTCCTGACTACCACCATCGCCGCCACCGCCCTCTTCACTACCTCATGCCGCATGTTGTGGTGTGGCATGTGTGGAGGAGGGGGGGAGGGGATGCTTTACTTTTTGTATATATTGCCCAGCCGCATGCACGCGGCACACATGCCAGTGGGAGGTTCCTGCCTTACCTCTGCCTCACTCAATGTCTGGCCAACACGCATAGACAGCAGCGTACCCCCCCCCCATCCCCCCTCCGGCAACCCTCAGGCTGGCATTGCGAGAGGGTGTTGGTGTTGGGTGTTGGGGGGAGAGAATTGGTTTTTACCTTCACTCTCGACAAGCCGACCCTCCCCCCCCCCCCCCCTCCCCCCCTCCGGCACCTTTAAGGTGTCGCACCGGATTTCAGACACACCCTGCATAACGAGTGAAGGGAAATCATTCTTGTGCTTCCTTCTACTTCTGTTTCACTACCCCCCCCCCCTCCGGCACCTTAGGTGGGAGATTTACTTTTCCATTCACTCTCGACGATCAAACCCCCTCCGGCACCTTAGGTGTGAGGCCTGGCTTGTGGGATGCACCTTATTGATTTCAAACACACAGAGGCATCGGCTATCCAGATGCCTTAGGTGGGCGGGGGTGTTCGGCTATCCCCCTCCCCCCAAAAAAACTAGCAAACAAAAGGGAGAGTCGTCACTGTGCATATCAGCACGGTCCCGCCCTCTGTGCCAGACCAACACACCACCAAAGGAAAAGAGGAAGAGGCGACGTAAGGCAATGCCTCCGTGCGGCCAGGAGAACACGAAATAGCGACCCCCTCAACGGGGAATGCTACGAGCACGGCCAAAAATCGTTCAAATCGTTCAAAAAAATACGCAAGAAAAAGCAAAGAAGTTGAGAGTGCGGGTGGTCTGGGATATGCATGTGTTGTGTGCATGCGTGTGGAGGCCCAGGGGGCCTGGGGGGGTGGTGGTGTGGGGTGGTGCAGAGATTCTTCTTTTTCGCGCGGGTGTTCTCTCCCTATGCAGCCTGTGCGGGTGGGAGGGGGGGGGTGCGTGTGTGTGTGCTCGTTGTGCATTGTGCATGCATGTGATATGATGTCGTGATGTGATGTCAAAAAGGGCTTCACATAAGCCCTTCGCATAATGAGATTGCGGCACCCGTTTAGTGCTGTGGTGTGGGTGTGACTTCCGGAATTTAGAGTGGGGATATACAACATGGGGGGGGGGGGGTGACCGTCCACTTGTGTGTTTACCTGAGTTCAGAGAGAATGGAGCCCTGCAACGGAAGCAAGAGAAAATAGCGCCATACAGGGCAGGTTGGAACGGACTATGCATTTTTTGTACTGCAGACTATGGGCTGCTGGGGGGGGGTGGGTGGTTGGGGGGGTTTTTTTTGCCGCAAAAAACGGGAGCCGTTTATTGGATGTGCAGTTCAGATTCAAAGCAAAGTAAATCGGTTTTTTTTGTCTGCACTCCAGATGCCCAGAAGTCGGGGCCCGGCCACCTGAATAACGGCACGCACCATGTTTTTTTTTGAGTTTCGAGATAGCGCCCGTTTGTGACAGTCTTTGGCCCCTCTTGGGAGGGGCTGAGGGGGGGCGGTAGGGTAGGGGGAAGGGGTTTGGGGGTTGGGGGGGGGGGAGGGGGGGAGTAATCCCTGCACACACAGAATACAGACACCGAAGAGATTTTATATAAAAAAATGCAAATCAGAGTCGCATTAGCTCTGCCAAGACAAACTCCGCCAGTCGCACTCGCGGGATCCACCGGACAGCGTCCGGCGGGCCCACCCCCCCACCCCCCCCCCTTGCCACCCCCCCCCCCCCCCTTTTTCAAGCAAACCGGTCTGCGGGGCAAGAGCCCTCAGGGAATCAGCGACCCTGCCATGCACAGCTGGAGGTAGTGACGTCCTGATTTTTGAGCAGTTTTGAACATGGTCGAGAACAGCAGTTGTCTTTGTACTTACCTATCACCCCCCCGCCCTCCCCCCCCTCCCTTGTCCTGCCACTGACAGACAACTGCTACACACCCTCTCATTGTGCATTGATCTGCCTTGCACAACATATCTGGTGCAGTGACTACAAAAAGGACCAACATTGCAAGAAGGTGCTGGGAGGCTTACTTTTTTTCCATTCACTCTCGCCGATCAAACCCCCCCCCCCCCCCCCCTTTCCCGACAACGCCACCACACCACACCCAGCAAACAGGCTAGGCGGGATCCCCCCCCCCCTCCCCTCTCCATTCCTCACCCACCCCACCCCCTCCTGTGTGCCACATGTGACGATGCTGCTGGGAGGCGTGGCCGTGCGGAACAGCATAGGGCACCGCCTGTCCCCCTCCGACCTGGACCCGGAGCTGAGGGAGAGGTTCGGGCGGCTTGCCGAGGTGGGCTGTGTGGAGTATGTGGGGTGGTGTGTGTGGCGGGGGGAGGGGCGTGTCGCAGTGCTGTGCGACGGGACCCTGTTCCTCTGCACGAAGAGCACGCGCGCCAAGGCTGCGGTGAGCGCATCCGAGATAGAATCCGCCGCAACAGACTCCAACACGCTGCACATCCTCCACGGCACCACACCCTACGCGCTGTCCCTCCCCTCCCCCTACGCGGCCCAACACCTCCTCATCCTTCTCATGGCACACCGAGGCGTCTACTCTGCTGGCTTCTCCACAGCCAACACTGCGAATCACCGCATTGACCCCCACCCCTCCAGCCCCCACCACCTCCAACGCTGGGACTGCAGTCCCCCTGGAGGAGTGTTGCTGGATGAGGCTGGCGCAGCCAGCACAAGGGGTCAGTCCAGCGCACCCGATTCGGTCCCCCGATGGGGTGGGGGTGGCCCGGTGTCCCCGCTGCCGCAGCAGAGCCCGGGGTGGGGTGGTGGGGCTATGCCTTCCCAGCCTGCAGCAGGGGGTGGGTCACGCTTCTCCACCTTCAGCGGTGCGGATCGCAGCGAGCCGTACCCCTCCGGGGGTTGGGGTGGGGCGGGTGGCGCGGCCGGGTGGCGCTCCCCTTCTTCGGAAGCCCCGCAGGGTGCGGCGGCACCGCCTCCTGCGAGGGTGCCTGCCCCGCAGCTCCCGGAGAAGGGGGCAGGGGAGAGGGGTGGGGCCAGAGTTCTCCAACACAGCCACCACCACCACCACCACCACCACCACCACCACCACCACCACCACCACCACCACCACCACCACCACCACCACCTGGATCCCCTCGGGGGGGACCCAGGGAGTGGCGGGTCTGGCGCCTCCAGAGGCCCGAGGGAGACATATGGCGCGGAGCTGCTGGCTTCGGCAAACCCGCCACCCGAAGCGCCGACGCCGAGGGGGGGGTGTGGTGGTGGTGGTGGTGGCATTCCTGTCCTGTCGGAGTCTGAGGCGCTGGAGGTTTTGGAGGATATGCAGGATGGAGCCGCTGGAAACCCAACCGAACAGCACGGGGTGACGTATGCTCCCCCCCCTGGTGCGGGTGGGGGGGGAGGTGGTGGAGATGGAGGATATGCCGGGACATTCTCCCACAGCCCCGCCCCCACGCCCCCCACCACACAGGGAGGAGGCGAAGGCGGAGGGGGAGCCGAGCAGCACCACCACCACGCGACGTACCCTCCGCCGGCTGTCCCGCAGGGCAGGCGCCGCCCCTCCTTCCTAAACCCCGCCACCGCCTCCAACACCCCTATGGGTGGGGAGGGTGGTGACAGCAGAGAGGTGACCCAACAGACCCACCACCAACAACCCCAGGGGACTGCAGGAGCTCTGCCCTCTGCAGAGGGATTTCCCGGGGCTGCCCAGGCTGGGTTGTATCAAGAGGGTTTGGCGGAGGAGGGGGGGCAGGGGCAGCATCAATATCGGCGTGTCTCCGAGTCGCCCCCGCCGAATCTGGGGACGCCTCCGGCGGTTCCGCTGGGCTCGCCGGGGTGGGGGAGTTCCACCGCAAGCGACCCAAGCGAGAGCAGCAGCGGGGCAGACCCAGCGGAGGGGCGGGGCAGACCCGGCGAGGCGGAGGAGGAGGAGGATGAGGATGGGGGGGGTGTTGCAAGATTCGCCTCCTCCGCCACCGTCCCCGCCGAGCCCGGGGATGAGAGCCGCCGGGGCGCGGCACTCCCGCAACACCATGCGTCTCTCCGGGGGGGTGGTGGGGGTGTCAGACGTCCCCCCTCCCCTCCGGAGCACGCCCCCCCGATGCTGCAGGGTGGGCCTGCTTATGTTGAGGCGGATGGGGCCCGTCTGGAACACCTCGCACACCACCACCACCATGCTCTGCACAGCCTCCGGCATGGGATTGGAGAAGCGGATCACGAGGAGGATGTCGGTGAGGGGTTTGCTGAAATGTCCCATCGCTCTCTGCCCTCCTCTCCCGAAGAGGATGGCGGGCTGGGGGGGTTTGAGACGGAGGGGGGTGACGACGCGGAGTGTCACGGCGGCGAGGTGGGCGGGACGTATCCAGGGCAATTCGATCCGGATGGGTCCTCCGCCACAGTGTCGGCACATCAGGCGACGATGCCCATGGCGCCGCCCCCCGCAGCGAGCCACGCCCTCCAAGAGCCCCCCCTCTCCAACCCCAGCAGCATGCCGCATGCCGGAAGGGAGGCCCCGTCACCGCCGCCGCCACAACCCGCTGCTCCACATGCCCCGCAGCCTGCATCAGCGGTTGGCACGCCTGATGAGACCTCACTCCCTAGCAGGATTCCCCCCGAATCCGACGGGGTTGGGGCAGACGACTCCGAGGGTGCTGAGCTGGCACGGTGGAATCTCCAACACTCCCCAAGGCACCGCCCTGCGGGCGGTGGTGGTGGTGGTGGTGATGCCATGGAGGCCGTGGATCTGCCCGAGCCGTTCCCTCCCGACTCCCCCCCGCTTGCGCCTGCCCCGCCTCTGGGGAGCCCGAGCGAGGAGGGGGCGGAGGAGGAGGTGCAGGCGATGCCCCCGCCATCCCCTCGGCTGACGGGGTTGTTTGACAAGCCGCGCAGCGACGACCGCACCGGGAGGGAGAGGTTCCGCGACGTCAACAGCGTCAGCCGCATCGCGCGTGGGAAGGAGTATCTCTTCGGGTCGAGGGGGCGTGACGACAGCACCGACAGCAGCGCTCCCCGGGGGACACCCCTCTCCGGAATTGCATCATTCCATGCGGCGGGCGCCCCCTCCTTTCAGAATGCCGGGGGAAGCCTCTCTGGAGCGCCCCTCTCAGCAGCAGCTTCGGAATGGGGAGCCGGCTCCTCCTCCGTCGCCAGCATCTTCGGAGGCGCCCCGGTTAACGCGCCCGCTAGCTCGATCATCGGGGTTGGCAACCAATACCTGGGGATCGACATCCAGACGGGGCTGCCCTTTATAAACTACCAGGATCCTATGCAGTACCCGGAGGATGTGAGACAGTCTGTCGACCAGCTGAGGGGGGGGCGACATGTCGCCCTGCATTACGCAGGCGTGGTGTATCAAAGCTCTGGCTCCTTCTCGGAGAATGTGAAGACACGGGTCCTCCTGGTCACCCGGCAGTGCATCTACCTCGCCCGGCTGCAGGGGGGCCGCAGCGTCGCCCGGTGTATCCGGGTTGCCAACCTTGAGGCGCTATACACCCCCAAGGGGAAGCACGACTGGCTGGCAATCGCGCCTGCGAAAAGCTCTGGAGACGACCCACTGCTGTTGCGGATCCCATCCGATGGGGGTGACCCGTTTGAGATGGAGCAGGGGGGAGCTCCGAGCGCTGCGGTGGAGCACCTCATGTCTGTCCTGGGTGTTCTCTTCACAGAGGAGAAGCCCGGCGCGACGGGGGTGTTGCGCGTGCAGTATGGGCACCCCGACCTGCTGCGCGCCCTCTACATCACGCGGAATGACAGGAGCCTGGCGAAGGCCGCCCCGCCGCTCCCCCTGCTCCCCGAGGGGATCGTCACGGAGAGGCTCCGCGTTTCCGAGCTGCGGCATGCCTCGGGGAAGAGGGGGAGATCGCTCACCATTACATCGCAGTCCGGGAGTGCCGCCGCCTCACCCGACGCCAGCTTCTCCGGGTTGGGGCCACGGGTTGCCAGCATCGGGGGTAAGTCTGACGGGGTGGCCCTGTCGGATCTCGCATGGATGTCCATCCTGGAGTGTGAAGCACCCCCAAGAGTGTTGCTGCACCGCATCGAGAGACGGATTCGGCAGTATGCCGAGGCTGGGGAGGCGCTGGCGTTCCTGCTGAATCGGGGCATCCCCGTGCTGCCGAAGCTGTTTGTCGTGAGGAGGGGTGCTGTCGTTGCGAACACCTTCCACACGCTGTACTATTTCTCGCGGAATGACAGGCAGTGCGTCTACTGGCATCTCATGCGGAGTCTGGAGTATTATGAGTCCATCAGCACATTCATCTTCAACCTCTCCCACAAATATATGTCTGTGGTTGTGAGGTTTGAACCCGAGAGGGCAGCTGCAGCCTCCGCCTTTCTAGAGGCGATCCGGCCCCACCTGCAGAAGATCCCCTTCCGCATGCACACCGTGCCTCGGCATGAGGCGGAGCCAGCCGTGCTTGCGGAGGAGGCGAGCAACGAGCATCGGGTGGCTCCCCCGATAGTCCCGGTGACGGTCTACCTCCCCCCGACTGTGCGCAATGCGGAGAAGGAGCGTGGGACGCACAGCTGTTATAATGTGTATCTCGACCACGGCGAGGGTGGGATTGGGGTGACGTATAAGGAGGCGACAAGGAGCGTGGCGGTGATCGATGTGGATGACCCGAGCCCCGCACTGCATGCTGGGGTGCAGAGGAACTGTATACTCCTGGCGGCGAACGGCGTGGCGATACGCACTGCAGAGGATTTCAAAAATGTCGTGAAGCGTGCGGTGGCGGCGCGGGATTTCTACATCAGGGTGGACTGCCTCAACACGCTCCCTCCGACGATCGATCCGCGGGATGGGGCGCGGGTCAGCAGCCTGCCGTCTCCCAAGGCGGAGCCGCCGCCCCCGATAGAGTTCCAGCCGATTGCAGAGGCGGAGCATCTGCCGGAGTCGATTCGCGAGAAGTTCAGCATTGCGTTGTCAAAATCTGTCACGACAAACTTCTTCATGGCTGTGGTTCTGAAGTTCGGCGCAAAACACGTGCAGGAGAGGGTCCTAACGGTGTCAGAGCGTGCGCTGTATATCGTGGAGCCTGAGTCAGGGCAGGTGAAGCGGGGTGTGCGGATCAGCAGCATACATGAGGTGCTCACAGCGCCGAAGGGTTATATCGGGCTGCGCATCCCGACGGAGTACGACCTGCTGTTCCAAACGACGAAGACCCCCAAGGCAAGGGGGTCCGTCCCCCGCACGAAATACCAGCAGGCTGAGGCTCTTGTGGAGCTGCTTCTCCAGCTGTACCAGCACATCACAGGTGCGCGCCTGCCCATCACACACATCGAGGGGCGCCCCCTCCGCTCCGTCCTCCAGCTGAAGAAGCCCGACTGGATTGCGAAGACAATCGCGATCCAGAGGAGCCGCCCGATGCTGAACATGTGAAGGGGGAGGGGATGGGGGCGGGTGTGCGTGTGTGTATGTGTATGTGTGCTATATTTTTATACCCCCGCTGCGATTTCGAGTTAGACCTTGCCCAAACCCCACATCCCCCCGCACCCCCCCCCCCCAGTGTTGTTAGGGTGGGTTTAAACTCGGGTTTAAACCGGGTTTTTATTGGGTTTTTATGGTTTTTATTCCTGAGATTTCTCGGGTTTAAACTCGGTTTTTTGGTGGGGGGCGGGAGCGGGGGGTTTTTACTCTACCGAGGGTATCCCGAGAGAATGTCACCCCCTCGAGGGCCCAGGGCCGAGGGGGGGTGACATTCTTCCCATCCGCGACACAGGGCAACCGTTGAAGAATGTCACCCCCCAAGCGGAGGCCGAGGGTGACATTCTCTATGGTCACCCAGGGGGTGACATTTTCTCGGGGTACCCTATTTACCACCTCTACCATCCCAGCGCAGACTCCGAAGACAAGTAAAAAATGGCTGGCGGCAGTGATACCGTACCCAGTGTAGTCAGGCCTGCCCAAACAGGTAGTGCATGGTTTGGGCTGAATTAATTTCGAAAAATGGGAAGGTAGTGCCGGCACGACCTGCCGGCACTACCTGGATTATTTTTCAAGTGGGGGATGAGGATGGGTCCTCTGGAACCACCCCCTTCTTCCTGTGTTTTTCAGCCCAAACCTGGGGTTTTCCAGCCAAAACCCGGATATTGTCCCCGCTCAGAGCCAGATGTTCGCTATCGTGGCCTCCGGCGGCTGGGGGGCTCCGCCCCCCAGACCCCCCCTGTGCCGTATGCCTGCCTCGTAGATAGTCCTTTGGGTGCACAGCGAATGGAATTCAGACCACCCTCGTAGGCTCAGCAAGACGGCAGCTCACACAGAACAGTTACACCGCAAGGGACAACTCCGGCGGCTGGGGGGCTCCGGGTCTACCGGTAGCTGTGGACACTAGTCGGCAAGTTCATGGTCCATCCCCATGGGTGGCGCAAACGGCCCCCTCCAGCACTCGGGGGGTTCTTCATTTTTTCGAAAATTTTTGGCTGGCACTACCTTGGTTTGGGCAGATTATTTTTTTTTGGAGATTCCATTGACCTCACTGACCGTACCCCCAAAATGGTGGTTTTCAGTTTCGCGGAATTTGCATTTCCGGCGTTTTTCCGAACCGTGGTGGGGTCATTTGCCAGGAGCACCAGCGTAACGCCAGCGACGCCCGGAGGAGACCCCTCTCAGAAGACGTCAAAACCAGCTGCCAAACCAGCCAGGCAATGCAGGATTGTTGCGACCCCCTGACCCAGCGAGACGGAGATGACGAGGATCGTGGATGCCTGGGCAGATTTTGTACTGGCTGCCGGCCCCCCAGTGTTGGATAAATACAGGGGTCTGGCGGGAAAAATACAGACCGTCGAAAAATACATGTATTTTTCGAAAAATACACGAAAAATACATGAAAAATACATGAAAAGTACGCTGCAGGTGTCTCAACCAGTGGCCTCGCTGGGGGTCGGGCAAACCACAAAAAGGCGTGGTATGGTGCAACCAGGGTCGAATGCACGGCCACAGAACGTTTTCCCCCAGCAGAACTGACGAGTCCTGTCGAATTGCACTTCGAGAGGCATCGGATGTTGCTTCCTCAGGTCGCCCTGCTGGACCAATAACTCCGTATTCAAGGGATCTTGGATTGCCTTTGAGTACTTGCAAACCTGCAAGCCCGAGGAGAGCTTTGCCAGCGCGCAGTGTTCAGGAACGTCAGCACAGCTCGGCTGCGATGAAGTCCCGCTGGCCAAACGCCCGAAGAGCCTCATGTCGGAGCTGGTGTCTGTGAAAGAGTCCAGCTCTGACATAATGTCCGAGGAATCGCTTGCATTTCTGGGTATGAATGGGTGCGATGAACAGTCGCGGACGCTCAAGGACTTGGTCACGAGACAGGCACACGACAGGGGGTCTGGGGCGCGGAGCCCGAGGCCACGGCAGTGAAAAATCTGAAAGTAATCGAAGGCTAGTCCCCACACCGGTTGGTGCTGTATCACATCAGCGGGGATGGTCGTTCAGTTGGGACATGATGAGGCGTGCTTCGATGAAAGCGAGCCTCCAGCGCCTGATACACTGCCCATGATGACGTTGAGTCTTCATGTGCTGCGGATCATGAAAACCTGGCCGCAAAAAAGCCCCAAAAGTTGAACCCGCTGTTTCGGTGACCGCGCGCTGGAAGTGGACACTTTCATTTGTTGCGCCTGTCTCTGTAAAGTGAGCCTTGCTCATGCAGGAAGCCGGCAGTCCAGTGGAACCTGAACAGCGGTGCAGTGCAATGGCACCGGAGTGATGGCACTCCCGCACCCGAGGTGTGTGCGGCAGGGGCGTGCCGCTGTGGTGGCGAGGATTGGTGCAGACAGCCCCGCTGTGCCTGGACTCTGCACCGCTCCCGAGGCAGTGTGCAGCAGATCTCCAGTGCGCCCTACTGTAGTACAGTGTATTTTTCCCTGTATTTTTCGTATTTTTCCCCCCCTGGGAAAAATACGAAAAATACGAAAAATACGAAAAATACGAAAAATACGCCGAAAAATACACTGAAAAATACAAAGGAAAAATACACCCTGCCAACACTGCGGCCCCCCCTCTCCATCATTGAGGATGAACATTTCCTCAAGGCCGTCGGGGTGACACGCCCCAGCATGGATGTCAAGCAGCTGCCGAGCAGGCACCAACTCGGGGGTAAGCTTCTCGATGAGAAGTATGACGCGGTCATGAACGAAGACCTGTGAAAGTTGAACAAATCGGACAGCCGCGTCCCTCCCTGGCCCCCCTCCCCTCCCGCAAACCAGCTCGGTGCACGTAACGTGTTCACCCCCTGCAGCTTCCTACTGGGTTTTTACTCGGTTTAAACCGAGTTTAAACCCGGTTTTAGGGTTTAAACCCGGTTTTTTGGGTTTTTTGGGGTTTTTTTCTGGGACCCGGGTTTTTAACAACACTGCCCCCCCCCCCCCCCCCGCAGCCTCCCTCCATCGGTGCCTTCTCCATGGCTGCCGGGGCAGGGTGAAATTTTTTTCACGTGTTATTGTACCGACGGGACATCCCAATAGTGTGCATTCTTTAGAGCTGTGCATGCATGTGTCCACTCATGTTATTTTAGACACCATTCAACTGAGTCAGTGGGTGTGTGGGGGGCGGGGAGGGGAGGGCGGCAACAGAGGGGACGTGCTTCTAAGGGGGCTGCCCGCCTCCTGTGCGAACAGCACTGTGAGGCGATACTCCTTTCTGCGAGTATTACCCCTGCAGTCACCCGCGTGGTGGTGCCAGTCCCAGTGCGGTTGCATAAGCTATTCTTGGGGAGGCCAGAAGGCTGACGTTTCTGCTCTCAGGAAATATGTGCAGGGACCAAGGCCAAGCCACCAAGGGAATGCCCCTGCATCCAGCAGCTCTCTTCGGAAGAGGCGATAGAAAAAGAGCACAGGAAAGGGTCACACAGCCAGGCCCTGCGACGCTATAGCGGAAGCAACAACCCGCCACCACCCCACCCCCACCCCCACCCACCGCCGCCACCCCGTGCTCTTTGCTGCTACCTTCTGTTTGCAGAGGGAGGTTTTTTATGTGAGCCAGCACCTATCCCTCACACCTGGGCATGTGTGACTCGTGCAGAGTCCCTCGTCCACCCCATTCTCCCCCGGGCGTTGAGGTGTCGAGTGACGTGGCAAACTCAGCCAAGCAGCAGAAGGTGTTCGAAAATATTATTACCCGGACTCAGCTACCACTGAGGCCGCCTGTCTTCTTCCTCGCAGCGCTGCTTGGAGGGGCACCGGGGCGAGGGTGGGGAAGTCACTTCGTGAACGCACAGATGACTGGGGCCATCTTGGCCTTCCAGGCATACTGCTGCCTTAACTGGCGGGGTGGGGGATGGGGGGGGTGGGGGTGGGGCGTGTGGAACTCTGGGGCACTCTCCATATCATTGGCAGTGGGCCATGCGCATCGCAGCCAGAACAATCCACACACCCCACGCCCTCCCTCTTGGGGAGGAGGAAACCGGCCGGCGAGGGTGATCAGCGCTTGCCTGACCACCCCACGCCTTGCCCTGCTAAGCGAGAAGCCGTTGCTTGCGAGACGACGCACTCAGCACCCGCAAAAATCCGATTCCACTCTTCTGCAGAATCCCCACCTCTCGGTGGGAGGGCTATGACGCACCGCGCACATCGCCTCGCAGTGGATCGGAGTGGCGGAGTGACGGGGAGTGGGGTACAGGGGTAACGACAGACACACCGTGTCGGACAGAGAGACTCACGGAGTGCACCCGCTGGAGGAAGGTGGGGTGGGGTGGTCCGTTCCTTCTCCTTCACCTGCAGAATCCCCACCTCTCGGTGGGAGGGCTATGACGCACCGCGCACATCGCCTCGCAGTGGAACGGGGTGGCGGAGTGGGGACCGGGGGAGAACCGCAACACCGGTCGCGACGCCGCTGGGGAGGGAAGAAAGCTGATCTCATCACCCTGCATTCATATTCCCCGCCTCTGGTGGGAGGGCTATGACGCACCGCGCACATCGCCTGGGGATCAGGGGGTGGGGGGCGGGGTTAGGTGGGCGAGGGGAGCCGGGGGAGGGGCTGATCGTATCTTTCCTGCAGAATCCCCACCTCTCGGTGGGAGGGCTATGACGCACCGCGCACATCGCCTCGCAGTGGATCGGGGTGGTGGTGATGATGGGAAGGATGGTGTGCGAATGGGTCTCCTGAGTCTTCACGACGCAGGCAGAGCCCCCGGGGGGGGGGGGGGAACGCGCCGCTGCCTGCGTATCAGCAGGGGGGTGGGGTGGGTGGGGTGGAATGGAGGGGGAGAAGGCTGATCGTGTCTTTCCTGCAGAATCCCCACCTCTCGGTGGGAGGGCTTTGACGCACCGCGCACATCGCCTCGCAGTGGGGATGGGGTGTTCCGGGGATGACGTGGGGAAAGAGGGGGACGTGGGAGTGCTCCTGAGTCTGAGGCAGGCCTTCATCACGCCCTTTGGTCAACCCCTTCAGGGGTCAGGGTGGGTGTGTGTGCATATATTGTGAGGATATGCCGGCAACAGACAGTGGATGTGGATGGTAGCATCTGAGTTCGCTCAGTCGCACAAAAAGACTAACGTGTGCGGGTTGGCCACCGCTGCTGGGTGGTATTCTGGGGCCTTTCCCGAGACGGTTGGGGTTTTATTAAGTTAAGTCAAATCGGCCTTGAGCTCTGCTCGGCACATTTAGCTCACTTACCGGGATGGTATTGCCTGCAGGAGGTCTACAGGTTACAGAAGGGTCTACTCCCCACACTGGTGCTGGATGAGCTTCGGTCGCTGCCACGGATGTGGCGCATGGTGGTTGTGGTGGTGGTGGTGGCGGCGCTAGAAGGCGCTGATCGGCAGCTCTCTGTTTCACAGGTCATATATCGGGTCATAACGGTTCATTCAAGGTTCTCATCGGTTGGGTCAGGTCACATCGGGTTATACGGTCACATAAGGTAATCTCGGTTTATATGGTCGGGTATACGGTCACTTCAGGTCATATCGGGTGTACAGGGTTACAATGGGTTGGTTAGGTCTTCGGGTTATATATGAGGGTCATATAAGGTTCCATCGGTCAGGTCAGCGGTATTATCAAAGCAGGGCTTGGCAGAGTGGGGCGCCGGGTGGGGTCCGCATCTGGAGACGCCTGAAGTCGTACACCCCGTGCCACTGTCCACCTCGCGACATCCCATCATACGTGGTGACACACTCCCCGAGCTGCGCATGGTGGGACTCAGCCCTTTGGGGAAGAGCTTCAGCCACCGCCTCTGAGCCGACCACATCCAGGGTGCCCCCCAGGACTGCAAACCGGTGCACAAGGTTACGGGCTACGGGTAGGTATCGGGTTGCGATCAGGTATCATGATTAAGCTCATGGGCCATATAAGGTCAGGTAACACGGGTTATATCGGGTGCATAAGGTCTTCACGGGTCACATCGGATTCTATCGGATTACTAAAGAAATGAACCAGGTTGTGGTGAGATTCCGCACGGTTATCTGGTAGTGGGCACATCGGCATACGCAGCGCAAAGGCTGACGGCAAGGTGTCCTGCACTTACTGTTGGTTGGTTCTGAGACTGCCCACGGCTTCTTCCACACCCGTCGTCCATTCAGCATGTATACTGCAAGGTCGATCTGTGTCTGCGCGCAGTGGACACACACCTGGTGCCGTGAGAGTACTTATCTCACATGACGTGGCCTTTCGGGGTTCTCGTTGAACATCATCGCAAATATTCTGATTATCGGAGAGATGTTCTTCGGCGCCACTTCCGGAGCCAAGTAAAACAGGCCGGGCTGTCATGAATTTCCTTGCCGCTGTTGCATCTGGACTCGATATCGTCATCGCCAAAACAGGCTGAAGAAGGCGGCGAACCTGTCATGAAGGAGGGCAGCTGCAGCTCGTCTATGTGCCAGCCGTCGATACCACACGAATCAGTCTTCTTGTTGTGCCGCTTCAGGATCCAGCAGGTCTGACTCGATGATGGTGTTCGCTATCGTCTGGTGATTCTCGGGCATCTATGCAAACTGATCGCGAAGGGTGCAAACCTAGTCGCTGCCTTGCCGCCCGTGTACGTCCTGTAGATGGGGTGGCACGAGGCACCAGGCGCCGAAATTCGGTACAGGCACACAGGAGCGAAGGGCGCCATGCTGCATTCTGAGGTGCTGCACCCTACAAGCAGGCTTGAAAATATGCATTGCCACATGGGCACGCCGTTTCGTTGTTTCTTCGGGATGCGGTCGTAGCCGCAGTCCTCCAAGACTTACAAGGGGCGTTCCTCAGCTCGCCTCGAGTTCCCATCTTCTAGACGATCCGCCCGCTCGGTGTGTGCAGCTTCAACCCCATAGGATCTCCGCAGCCCGTTCGGCATGGGCCATTCCAAGCAGTTCGACTCACGCAGGAGCCCAAACCGGGGCTGCAGGCGAGTGCATGCGGAGTGAATGCACTGTCGAGCGTGCCTGCCACTGCTCAGTCCACGCAGTTCAAGCACTTCAGCAGGCACGTCCCCCTCCTCGCCAGTCGGGTCAGACAGAATGTCCAGTCGAAGAGCCGAGCGCTGCAGATCGCCCACGTGCCAGCCGACCATCGTCGGATGTTTCTTTCGTGATTTGCGCCTCCTGGTTGAGCTTCTGGGGTGCCTGCACAATGCAGAAGCTTCTTCACCATCCCACATCTGGAGGGAGTTCAGCAGGCCCGTCGTCACGCCGTACTTCTGCGTCGCGTTCAACAGCCAGTGTTTCGCGAGCGGATCACGAAGCTTTACACAGGCAGCTGGGGGTCCTTGCCACAGGAATGCTACTCCTGAGGCTGCCGAGCCTTGCCTCACCTCCCCTGCAAGCTCCTGCTGCTCGTGCACGTCGTGCAGCCTATCACATGTGTGCAGACACAGCGGATAGTGTGGTTTATAGTGTGCATCCAGCAAGATCACGTTCAGCATCGCCACCCGTTGTGGTTCACCGGGTTGGTCTCGATCCCCCTGAGCTGTCGCCAGCAATGAGCGCAACCAGTGCAGTCACTGCTGTGTGGTGTTGGATCGCCCAGGCAGGCGTGCGCCCAGTACCTCCCCGGCCTGCGATTCTAACTCGATCCGCTTTGCAGATGTCGCACGCCAATCTGGCAGGCCAACCGGTGGTGGTGTGGCTGCCTGGCGTCGAGCCCCGCTAGGAAGGTGACGGCGTGTCCCCTATTCATCCAGGTCCAACACCCCGACACCCGCTTCCGCTTCACCCCATGCGATGCGGCCAGTGCTCTTGCTGTGTACCCTGATGCCCTCTGGGTATGAGCATCGTATTGAACCGTCCGTGCTGTGTCTGACCAGAGGGAATATCCGGGCCCACCACACAAGGGAGCCGACACAGGCCAGGCTGCGTGGGGTCAGGCCAACAGCCCCGCAAAGTCCGTCCAAACAGTCTGTCTTATCGCCCAGAAGAGTGGCAGCACGCGACGTGATGTTCGATGGGCTTCCTGTAAATACTCTGAAGCACAGGCAAGCTCGGTGTTGGGCACCGTGCCCTGCTCCGTCCACCAGTGTCGGCCTGCAACCCACCGGGTCTGAAGACGCGCCGCGGATGTTAGTGGCTTTGCTACCTCTCGGAGATGAGGTCGTCGTCCTTGGTCTGCCTTCAGCCTGGTTAACCGTGGTCAGACCCCTTGGTGCCAGGAGAGGCAACCGTCCAAGGGTTCGCGAGGCTTGACGTTCCGCAGCTCGAGATGCCATTCTTTAGATCGAGACATGCGCCTCCTCGGCAGGCAGACACGATGCACGGCGCCCCATATGAAGGAGTCGTGAGCCAGGAACTTCGCCCTCTCGTGCTCTTCAGACCACCCCTCGGCCGCCGTCGGTCTCTTCGTCCTTTATCAGCGAAACGGCCCAGGGATCAGGGATGCCGCCGCAGCCGCGACCACCGCGAAGGCCTTGCAGCCCTGACGACGCGGCCTGTCACAGCGCATGGTTGCAGCAGGACGTGCTCAATCATTACGTTCGCCATCCCAGGGTGACTGTAGCACGTGCAGCACTGCGATGTGGCGCATCCACTCCATCTTGTGTGTGGTGCACCCACGCGAAGTGGAAGATCTGCACAACATCTGACAGGACTCGCCAGCTGATCCAGTGCTGGTCCTTGTGCAAGATGGACATCACTGGCCGCACTGCGGGAAGGTGCTTCGTCGATGATCCCCATCGTCAGATGCCTCCGGAGGCATTACATAGGCACCACCCGGCACTGCCCGGCGCCACATTCGCCGCCATGATGTCTTCCCTCTGGCGTGTGTTCTGCTGGTGGCGGCTCACAGCAGCAGTGACTGTCATACCCCGTCCTCGATGCACGCCTTCGCACCGAGGGCCTTCGATGCCGGCCCAGTCGGGAGTTGCGTTCCGAAGTGCGGTTCTGCCTCCCGGACCTCTGGGGACCACCGGCCATACCAGTGATGCCGCAGAAGCCACCACGACGTCAACAGGTCAGGTTGTCGGCACGTCGCCTCGCCTTCCGAGATGCGAGTGCACCAGCCAACCCCTATCTGCGCAGGGCTGCGAGGACACCGAGGATCACGCGACGCACATCCTTGAACATAACCAAGGGGACGTTGGCATGTTCTCATCGGGCATCCTGCAGGATGCCGTTCACCTCGAAGCGGCTGCCAGCACCAGAGGTGCCTGGAGCTGCTGCAACTCATTGACCAGAGTGGAGAGGGGGCGGAGGGAGGCACTGGTCTATTCCCACGGCCACCTCGCAGCCCGAGGACAGGCTCACCAGGTGGCACGACCTTGGGTAGGCCAACACTGGGCACGCAGGGCCAGGCCTGTTGGAGGTGTCCTGGGGGGTTCTCCTGGGGCAGGGTGGGCGACTTCATCTGGCTGTCGCCTCCCTGTCCAGGGAGGGAAGCTGCGTGCTGTGCAGCCACTCGTCCTGCAACTCATGATGCCCGTGAGGCGGCACGCCAGAGTGCACCGCACTGGCGATGCCCACTCTTCGATCTTCGGGTCAGTGCCACCAGTGCTGTGGGCAGTCCTCCTGCCACCCTCCTGCTCACAAGGTGGCGAACCTGTCCATGAGGGCCGCAGCACGTCCCTGTGCCAGCCGGCCGTAGGCAGGAAGCAAGCTTGTTGTGCCGCTTCAGCATCACCAGCAGGTGTGACTTGGTGATGTCGTTCACCATCTAGGCGTCATGAAATCACGAGATCGATCTCCTTCACCGCCACCAGGGCACCGGTGCGCAACACCGCCCATACACCTTACCGTACGCCCCCTCCCCAGCAGATTGCCCGGGTCCACCCGAGATACCCCTCCTCACTGGACACAGCAGACACCCGAGGTAGCATTTCAGGACTGCCACCAGTCTCTTGCGGTCGGAGAGTATCTGCCACATTGCCCCATCAACTGTTTGAGTGATGTGCGCCTGGTTGCTTCTGGAGGTACAATACAGAAGCTTCACCTTCGCGACATGTCGAGGACGTCCAGCAGGCCCTTCGTCACGTCGTACCTAGTACGAGGGCCGCTCCCATTTCTCGCCCCTGGTCTCTTCTCTGAGTTATTACTACGGGTTGAGGCTGCCTCCTCACTCACATAATGAGGTAATTCCTACAGTGCTGACATAGTGGCGCACACTTTAGGCGTAAATTTGGTAAACGTACAGCAAATGCAACAGCGCTGATGTCATTCGGTTCGTGCCAGTATTATTTCCCCCTTTGGCCTCGGTCAACGGACGAGGTGCATCTCGATCTTCTTGAATGCGGGCCTCGTTCTTCTCCCGCTCCATATCCCTCCCATTGAGCTGAAGCCACGACCTAACTCAGCAGCCGAAGGCCTGGGGATGTCAACTGGCCCAGCCACCACCCCTGTTCCTTTGACAACCCACTATTCTGCATTCTTCTGCTGCGAAGCGCATCTCTCAGCTTCCAGTCGAGCCTGGGTTCTGGCTTCAGCCCACCCGATAGGAGTGACAGTCTCGCTGTGTTCCTGTCCTTCCTGTTCCTGTCCTTCACGCATGAATCTCGGTGACGGCTTATGGGTGGCCAGAATGTCGCCAATCACCCAGAACGGTCGCGGCACGTCCAATCCAGATCCTCGCCTCACCACCTTCAAGACAGCTTCACTGTCACCCACGTCTCTTCTGTCGCTGAGAGGAAGTTAATGAGGGGAATGGTTGTGTTTGCAAAAGTGCCCCCCTTTCTGCCACCCCACGTAGTCGTTGAGCAGACGGCTCAGTGTGTCCAGGGTCAATCGCGGATCTATGAGATTCGCCACGAGAGCCTCTGCCGGAGTGGAATCAACACCTTCAAACCATGAGGCGGGTCGGTTTGGAACGGGAGTTTACCTTGGACAAGGCAGCCGACTCCTCAGAGGCAGCAGTCAACTGCAGGAATCCCGTTGAACCCTCTGGCCCTTCTTCTTGTTTGGGATTCCAGTGACTTGCATGCCAGCTGCTGCCCTCGAGCACCCGCGCCGTGCCTACAAACCCAGCATCCCGGAGCCGCGCAACAGTACAGTGTACCCGTCTGGTTGATAGTGTCCCCGCCCGCTATCTTCTCCTATAGCTCCATCTTCCCCACCAGACCGGAGTGGGCCTCCCGATCTGTCAACCGCGCGCATTGACCCATCGGAAAATAGATTAGCCGCCGTGCCCACTGGCAGCAGCTCTCGCTGTTTCGCCTGCTCCTGGTCACCCTCAGCCTCCCCCTGCTGTCTCTGCAGTCTCGCCGGCCACGATTCCTGCACCGTCATCGTGCCATGTGACTCTGTGTCTTCATCCGCCCCACCAGCTTCCACGACGAGCCCTCCACCACCTCTTGGGCCGCTAGATACACGACAGTTGTGTTCCCGGAGGAGCGCAGCGGGCATGTCTTGTCACTCTGCTGGAGTGCAGGACCCAGCCAACCTTCGGCACAGGCCGCAGGCACGACGCCCCGTCTTGTGCAAGGTCGCTTCTCAGGCTCCCTACCTGCCTGTGTACTGTAGACTATGTCGCCCGTGTATGCGTTGCAATCTATTACCAGTTCACACGACATCAGCAGGTCCGGCCGTCTCTCGTGCCAGTGACTGCACCTCCTTCACGCTCCTCACAGCTGCCCGCGCCGCAAGACGCTTTCCCCGTACATCTGCAGCATGCGCAGTGCAGTGTAGTTGGTCTCATCCAGAGCCCGAGAGGAGTAGGCCGTCCAGGAAACACTCTGGCCAGCCCACTCGATCCACCGGCATCAGCGCCGCATGCTCTTCGGCATCCCGCACAGACGTGGTGTGACTTGGCATGCCACACATGTGGCGTGATGCTCGCCCGCCTCGCGGAGAACCCGTGGGTGATTCTCGCTGCCCGAGAGGATGCTGCGCATGATGCCCGCCCGGCACGCAACTGGCGAGTCTAGTCTCATATAATCCTCAGAGCGACCTTGTGCTCGACCCTGTCCGACGCCCTGCAGATCGTCCCCCCTCGCCAACGTACTTCCTCCTGCGAAGAGTATTGCAGAGCTCCTGTCGGCCTCGCCGAGTCCCAGTTTCCCCGCTCGGCAGCACCCTCCCTGCCTGTCAGAGCATCGGGCCGGCTCCCAGCCCTGGGTGTGTTTGGTGCAGCTACCACACAGCCGCCCCACTGCCCCAGTGCTGTCTGTTGGAGGATGCCGGCTACTCGACGCTGAGGCGCCAGCAGTGGTCTCTGCACACTGGTCGCCTCGACCCCCAGTGTTCTCAACACCCCGTTCTGCATGATGTTCCCCCTGCGTGGCTGTGCCACGTGTATCCGTTCATCGCTGTCGGTGGTGGCTGCATCGCAACCACCCGCATCCTGTTGTCATGTGACGTTGGATGCATGGGCCAGCATCATGACCCCCGTGAGGACACGCCCACACAGGATCCCTGCCGTGCTGTATCCCCACGCCTGCGACGACTTGTGGCCCCCGATGTCCCAATCGCGCACCCCGCCCTGGTTGATAAAGAAGCAAAGCCTAGTCCCGTCCTCCGTCGTTGTCGCTTCGTTGTGTTCGCTGCGAGTGCGTCAGTCATCTATCTTCTCCAGCTGCGTGCCATCATGCATGCACATCGCCCTTTCGCCCAGCCATCCTCCAGCAGGCTTCCATCCAGCAGAAAAGCGGTGTTTCACGTCACTGCGCCAAGCTCAATAGCAAGAAGTGCTAAGACCCCTCGCAGATGTTCCGGTCAGCACGGCACTCTCGCAGCAGTGCTGCGTGCATGTGTGTGCAGTGTGCCCCTGCCCTTCCGGAACGGGTATCGCCCATGACTCCTGCCACCCCACCCGTGCCTTCGCCACATCCGATGCACCTACATCACCGTTATTAGTTTATGCTGCAACGGCATGGGGTCCGCCTGCAGTATCATGCTGATCGTCTCGTCAGCAGCACTTCTCGGCACCCCTGTCAGCTCAACCTCGTTGATCATCGCGGCCCGACTGTCGAGCATCGGTGCAGGCAAGCCTTGGCCTCCTCAGCATGGCCCCTTGCCTCGGGGAGCCCTCGAGTGCCTGTCAGCACAGCTAGGCTCCCATAAGCCGATCCAACTGGGGCGGACGCCGCGTGTCTCTGTTGAAACGCATCTCAGCTTGGGAAGCCGTCAGGTGGTTCTGCAGGATCGGCAGCCATGCCCCTCATGTCCTGTCAGTCAGCCGTGTCCCCGTGAGGAGCCGTGAGCATGATGGCTTCCCACTTGGGTTGTGTCAGCAGCATCCGGTGCATCTGACCAGGCACCCCACCCTGTGCCACGTCTCCCGCAGCACCAAGTGACGGTGTGCCCTCGCCATGCGTTCAGCTGCAATGAGCCTCTGCTGTCTGCCTCTCTCAGCGTCGGCTGCTGCCAGAGACCCCCTCTCCGCACGGATCTTCGCCCAGGTCCGCAGTACCTCATTGCCATGATGGGGATCTTGCGAGCGGGATGCTTCCCGGAGAACGTTCGCCACGAACTCCTCACGCTCACGCCCCTGTATCGCGTAGTGCCCTACCGGTGTAGACCACGATGCCGTGGAGGTGGCCACAACCCCTTCGGGGCCTGTACCGTCAGGTGCACCAGCCCACGGGACCCACTGAGCCAGCAGGCCTACCCCCCGCAGTCTTGATGATTGCCGTCTTGAGCTAGTGTGTCGGCTCTCCGCCCTCCCCGTGCCACCCCCAGCTCCCGTGCCGCCCTGCCGCGTCGTCCACCTGCTCGGGGGTCCTGCGCCGCTCACTCCGCTGCACTCCCAGCAGCACCGTGCCCTTGCCCTTCCCGGCGCTCCGCAGCAGGGAGCAGCACCGTGTCGTAGTGCTCCGGGCAGTGCGACACATCAGCCTGCGTGCCGTCCTCCTGCACATGCACCCGCTGCCTCGATCGGCACCCACACCGTCCCCCCAAGCGCCTCTGCCATTGCCGGGGAGGTGGCCTCGTCGCTGTATCTCCTGTCCCGTGCTACACCCGTTCTGTACTAGGCTCAGCCTGCAGAGCCCTCAAACGACCAGCGGTACTCCGCGCAGCGGTACCACGCTGTCGAGCGCTTCCGCCAGGGCTGCTTTCGCACTCGCTGCCGTGCCCCGCACTGCTACCGCCGCAAGCTCGCAATCGCTGTCGCCTACCACCTTATTCACCACCCCTGTTAATCGCGCCAAGGCTAGGCGCCATTGAGGTGCCAGCCACTGATGCAATCCGGGGCCATTGTGCATCTCCTGGCAATGGGTTTGGTGATATGGGACCGTCTATAAACCCCCCCCCCAAAACCGACTTTTTAGCCATTTTTTCAGGTTTTTCTGAAAATTCGAGCATCTGCCTCACGAAACCCCTGGGATATGACATCGGGGACACATGGGGGGTGTTCGTGGGGGGTTCTCGGGGCCCTGCGAGGCCAAAGTTCAGATTTTTGTGCAATTTTCCTCCATTTTCAGAGGGTTGGGAAATGCGCAAAAAATCGCCCCTGCAGAGGTGCAGCCGATGTGGCACCTCTTGCTGCACTTCCAGGGCCCGGAGTTGCCCGGAAGTGCCCGGAATTGCCTTCTCCCTGTCCAGTCGTTGATTTTTTGAAACAGCACGCCCTCTGGGAAGTGAAATCCCCCAAGGCGATCGTCGTTTGTGATGGACACCCGGTCTCCCAATTGGCGTTCGTTTGAAGAAGCTGGGCAGCTGGATGTCTCTTCATGGTTGTACGACTTGCGAGAAGGATGCCGATGTGGCACTCAAATCGTGAAATTTTCGAGTCATTGATCCAAGACTATGTCTGTGTGTGTCACGACTCTTTCGGTTTGTTGAGTTGCTTGGCTAGGAGTGCTTGGCTAGTACCCTGCCGAAACTGCATGGAGCCGAGAAACACGCCTCCCTCCGACTTGGCAGCGACTCCCTGCACACGATTGTGTCCCTTCTGCACTCTCCTTCTTGGGAAGAGAAGACGCACCAGCATCAGAAGCTTTCCTGAGCTTCATGATAACCCTCTCTTCTCCTGTGGCCAGTTATCGCCATGACGAGCGTAGTAGCCTGTATTAGGCACCACAGGGAGAGGTTTCTCTTGTTGATTTTCGCAGCAACTGATCAGGGCAAGAGTACCCGGCAGCCCCCAAGCACAGCAAGTCGAGATGATTCCACAGGATGCAACGAAGAGTCGTGCAGCCCAAAACGCAGTGCTAGTTGTGCCAATCTGTGTGACAGGCTGTTTCTGGTGTACTGAGCAAACCGTTTTCCGGCCTTCATTTCACCCAAAAATACCCCAACGATGTGCAGTTTTCACGTCCTCTCTGTGTCTCCAACCCCCACCAAGCATCGAAAAACTGTTTTCGGGTGTTTGTTGGGGGCCCAGTTGAGGACAGTGGCCGAAATTTTTGGAAACCCCTGAAAAAATGGCTAAAAAGTCGGTTTTGGGGGGGGGGGTTTTATAGACGAGGCCATATGTTATGATTTCACGGCAACTCAAGCATGTGGGAGTCCATCTAAGGCGCACTAAGTTCATGCAGGCAGTGTATCTCCGAGCGACGCTGCTGCATGTGTTGCCAGATTTCTCCAAACTGTGTGCATGATGGCGGGATATCGTCAGGAGAACGATGGTGCAGAAGAGTTCAAATTATCGTCCTTCATGCGTGGTTGTGCTTATTATGCGACTCGGTCGAATAGCCACACTGTCACCGATGCTTCCCTCTCGGGTCCCTCGCTCCCAGTCACCACTCATCACGGGTTGTCGTCAGCTGATTGAGGGTGTGATATGAGGGTTCTATCCAACAAGGATATCAAGGCGGCACTTTCAAAGTCCTGCCAAGGACAGCGCCACGTGGGTGTGTGCTTCTGATATATGTTATGTCATCATGTGAACCCTCCCCAGCGTGTGCCAACATCCCTGACACGCTCACGAAAAGCATGACACGGAGAAAACAGGTGCCGAAACAACCTGCCGAGCACACGGGTGGTGCCACGTTGATCCACGCAGCGATCTCCCATGACAGGAAGCCTTGTCGCCACGGCAGAGTCGCCGCAGACTGTGGGAGAGGTGTCGCCAGTCACCTTGAGGTTGCAGTGTGTCATCAGGCTAAGACCCGTGCCCTCTTCACCTCCCCTGTTAGGTTGCTCCCATATCGTTGCCTGCTTTGGGGCCTGAAGGACATAGGGGTCCAGCAGGCACTTGAGCATCGCAAGGCATGAGTGGCTGTTTCAAACTCCTGGTGCAAGCACCCGTCATGGTCTGGGGAAGCCCTCCCAGGTAGTTTAACGTCTTGCCCAGGACAGCTTTTCACAAGTCCTCACAAGTCCTCACAACTTTTCACAACTTTCTCGCGTTTTTTCTTGTGAAAAGTTGTGAAAAGATGACGGGTTGTCACTCAGTCAGGGAAGAAGCCCGCCCCTCACTCTTCGGACAACTGGGGTTGAACGGGTCTTGAGCCAGGTCCCAGACCCACTCCAGAGACAGGTCCTTACGCAGCAGTCAGAAGAGTTACCTGCAGAACAGGAGGCCTGAGGGGAGTCGCGAGAAGCTGAAGGTCCCTACATCAGAAAATGGACACCAGAAGGTCTGGGAGAAGGCCGGTGGCCGTATTGATGCAGCCTGGACTGTGTATTGGAGGGAATGTGCGCCAGAGGGCCTTCGCTCACACTCATGTGACAAAGTGGGGAAAGTAGAGCAGAATCTTGTACAGGGGCGGCACCCTATCATACACAGCAATCAGCTCTTGACCACCCAGCCGTATCTGTTTGCCTGTCCGTACCTGGGCCAACAGGTGGCAATGCAACCAAGACGAATCATACTACTGGGATCACTTGACAGAGCCTGAAGGTAGGGGCCTGCACCTGCGGAATTGCGTTGATCGGCTCTAATTTTTCCTAGCGCAGCGAACCCGGCAGGCTAGTCGCACACCTTGGCAGGGGTGTCATGCATGCAGCGCCCACGAAGGCCCTTGTTGCATATAGTGTCCTGCAGGAAGGGCGCCTCCGCACTTGGATCGGCAGAAGTGACGCCGTGTCTCATGGGGCTTGTCGGAAGCAATTGATAAATGACACCTGCTGCCCGCAGTGCGGTGGGTCGTGTCGACACGGAGGCACCTCCCATAAAAGTCACCAGGTTTGTGTTGGGGCGTTGTTCCTGGGATTGTTTGATGTATTGCCCTGTCTCGCTGTGCCTGTGAGGGCGCATGGCAGGACCGAGCTTGCTTCGTGATGTCCTTGTGTTCTGTGCGTTGAGACCCCAACCCTGCAGTTTCGTGAGCCCCTTGGTATCGTTGAGCAGGCCTGCGTTCATCTGCAAGCGGGATGACGAAAGGCGCCAACCTGGTCAGGAGCAGTTTGTGGAGGTGTTTGCCGCGTAGGGCTTTCAGGTGCGGGCAGTCCGCAGCAGGTGCGGCACAGTCTGTTGGGCCAGGCGCCTTCGAGGCGTACGGTCCGTGTCACTGGGTTGCCGCACCGCCGCCTTCGCCGCCGTATACGCGATTAGCTCTGTCTGTCCTATTGTTGGTCCTCTGTGGCGGCCTGCCCGGCCGTTTTCTGATTTTTAATCTTGATTATTTTTGCTCATTCCGAGCGAAGTCGCGAAGTAACGAAGGAAATTGTACGACTGACGCTTTAGGATTAGCACCTTCAGGCCGTTACACAGGGCCTCATCACAGCCTTGACAAGTGTGCGCTCAACAAAAAGTACACCGGAACTGTATCCACAGTTACTGGGCAGGGTCTCTACATTAAAGCGAAGGCGATTTTGCAAGGACAGCTCACTTGTCGCACTAAAAAGACTCGTGACGTCACTCGTGTCAGCGTTCAGGTATCTGCACACATGCACGAGCAGGCACTGTTCGTACAAGCAAAGTAATAATGCAACTCTCAGTCATTTTGCCCAACAAGCTTGCTTGTCACAACGAAGGAGTCAGTGGGGAGCTGCAGGTGCAGTGTGACACAGCAACACAAAGCCATACATTCCCAGCAACGTGTGAACTCGGCAACGCCCCTTCCGCAGGGACCACACCCATCAAGGCGGTGCTGGTTGGAGCAAAATTGCCCTCCATGCTAGATGGCCAGCGTGTCTTGTGACTTTGTGCCACACGGTTGCCCAGCCTCTTGATGGTGCAGAGTTTGTAAAACAGGCGCTCATCGCAGCTTGTCGATACAGAGATGCTCATACTCTGCAAACCCGTGCCAGAATCACCAGACCTTGCCTGTGCCCAGCACCTTGGACACTTACTCCACGCTGGCCACCCCCCCCCCCCTAGGGCAGTGAAGGCAAAATACGCGTATTTTTCAGAATCCCGATTTTAAAAATACGTTGAACGTTCAAATACGTTGAACGTTCAGCGTATTTGAACGTTTCTCACATTGCCTACCGTCTGCAGGGGCCACCAGTCACAAACCCGCCTTTCCTCAAGCAGAGCAAGGGCGAGTTGGTGGCACCAACGACAACCGTGCGGAAGACGTCCTTGGAGCACGATTTTACAGCGACTTGCTTCGCGCGCTCCAGTCGCGATGCAGTCGACAACACATCCCTTGTCCTTTGCTCCATGAAGCGGGCTGGTGCAGTTGAGGTGAACCCCTGCCGGTGGGATATGCCATCCGGTTCTCCCATGCGGGATATCCCATACGTCCTGTACCCGTAGCTCAGGTTCGGCCAGCTCACGTTCGGCCATCCACTTCCTCTACACGACGGACTCCAGCCGGTCGAGTGGGGTAAAACTGGGAGATAGGCCGAGAGGGGGTTGGTACCCCCGCTTTTCCGGAGTTCAACCCTGAAAAGAGGGGGTACCGACCACCCCTTTCCGGGACCCGCCCCTTCTCGGACTACAGAACCTCTTTTTCACCGACTTTTCGCCACGCGTGACACTCTCCATCCCACAGGTGTCCCCTTTAGTGTGTGCAGGGGGCCCACCCCCTACTGCTCGGGGGGGTTTCATGTGGAGAGTGAACCCAGTGGGTGAAAACGCTCAAAAGCCAAAGAAACGTTCAACTTCGACGCATTTTTTTAAAAATACGTTGAACGTTCAAATACGTTGAACGTTTTTTACGTATTTTCTATCACTGCCCTAGGGGGGGTCAAATGGGGGTGACAAACACGATTTTTCAAAAAACCGGCGCAGAGGCCCCAAAGCCCCCGTAAACCCTCCAAACCCCCCCAGATCGGTCCGGAAACCCATCGAACCCCACTTTTCCACCATTCCGGGCACCTCAGGTGCCCGAATTGGGGTACCTAAATTTTGTGCCACCGTTTGGTACCGTACAGTGCCACTGTGTGGGAGGTTGGAAAAGAAAATGCCCCAACACACCACATCTGAGGGTTGCAATGCATGTTGCTTGCCAACCACGTCATCCGGTGGGTGTCAGGCGCTATGTAGGTGGCATTAGCCAGGTCTTCGATGTGTTCTGGCTTGTATACATACCTCCCTGCCACCATGCACCGGGAGCTGCCTGTAGGTACGGAACAAGTCCAGATGGTCGTGTGATTCCTGTGCAGCAGTGCTCCACAACCGGGATGTGTTGACAACGACTGTTGCAACACGAGCTGTACATTCCGGGAACACACGAAGTGCGCTGTCGTGGTACCCATTGTGCCAGAATTGGTAGTTGCTGCGGTCTACTTTGCCTGGCCCAGGAGCACTGGTACTGAACAGTGCAATATGCGTGGCGAGGTGAATGCAACGGAAGCGCGCAAAGCCAATACAGCTCTCGGATGGCGGGTGGTGGTGCCACTAGTGTGTGACGTTCACTCGAGGATACAATGCATCACAATGAATCAGCAACCGTGGACCGAGTACAATACGCTCTCTGTGGCTGGTGTGGGGGACAAAGGCAGTGCCTGTGCCGCAGGCAGGGAGGTACATATACAAGCCAGAACTCATCGAAGACCTGGCTAATGCCACCTACATAGCGCCTGACACCCACCGGATGACGTGGTTGGCAAGCAACATGCATTGCAACCCTCAGATGTGGTGTGTTGGGGCATTTTCTTTTCCAACCTCCCACACAGTGGCACTGTACGGTACCAAACGGTGGCACAAAATTTAGGTACCCCAATTCGGGCACCTGAGGTGCCCGGAATGGTGGAAAAGTGGGGTTCGATGGGTTTCCGGACCGATCTGGGGGGGTTTGGAGGGTTTACGGGGGCTTTGGGGCCTCTGCGCCGGTTTTTTGAAAAATCGTGTTTATCCACGTAAAAGGGGGGCATTTGACCCCCCCTACCCCCCCCCCCCCCTAGGGCAGTGAACCCAATAAACGACGTTTATTTCAGAAACCGTTTTTAAATAAACGTTAAACGTTTATAAACGCTAAACGTTTAGCGTTTATTTAGCGAAGCAGCTTTGCCCACACCCCACCCACATAACCTGACCTCACACACTCCCACACGATTCTGGTGGCAGAAAGTGCCCAATATGCTCCGGAAACTCAATTCCGCCCACTCACAGGGGGTGTATGCCCCCGACGATGCCGTTTTTAGCAACCAAAATTTTTGGGACAGAACTTGTACCTGGGCTGCACACCACAGGACACATCAAGCAGAGCAAGCACACCTCAACCTGCCAGATGCACAGAAGAACTGTTGTCGTTGATTGTTCTGAAACATAACAGCTTCTCGGTGCCCTCCAGAGGCCAAAAGGCAAGCCAATATGAGGTAATCGCGCCAGGAACAGTTGTGGGAGAAGTATGGTACAGTTCGTGTCCCATTAGACGCTGTTCTTGGGAGCTTACGGCAGCTGGGTCTGTGGCACGGCGCATCCGTTGCCAGGGAGCGCGTCCTCGGGTGTGGTGCCTCACCTGTGAGCATGTGGCACAGGGACGCCATACGAGAGTCTCAGATCTCAGATGCCTCCTCTGATGGGAGGCAGCTGACTGGAACAGGCACCTGGTACAGCAGGCACGGGTACAAGAAGTGGCCAGAAATAGCGCCGATGTTTTCGACCCTGCGCTTCGACATCTTGCTGTCCTCACCGCAGCGGTGACCCCCCGCCCTGGAATTTGGGGTGTGGTGTGCTGGCCATGATATATTATGATGTAAAGTGACTCAGTGGCAGAGCCTGCAGGAAACGTTTATTAAGCGTTTATCTGAACGTTTATTTCCGCTCAGAATTTTGAGAAACGTTAATAGCTATTTATTACCGGTAATAATAAAGTACTTTATGGATTGAGGGTAATTACGTCCCCGAAGCAAGGTCCGAGGGTGTTTTGTTCCCCGAGGGAAGGCCCGAGGGCGAAGCCCGAGGGCCTTCCCGAGGGGAACAAAAACACCCGAGTACCTTGCTGAGGGGACGTAATTTCCCGAAATCCAGAAAGTACTCAATTAGGACCGGTTATATGGTAGTTTGTTAACGGTCCTGAAACCATTATTACCGGTTTCCTGCAGAAAGCCTCCGTAGTACCAGAGCCACAACCTCCACAGATCACGCAACATCACACACATCATGCCCCGCGCCGCCGATCATGACAGCGACAGCAGCAGCAGCACATCAAGTGACGGTGACCTCATGCCAGTCCGCAGCAGGAAGGCATACACCGATCGACTGACTGACTTCGAGGCGTACGTCGCTGAGGAGGCTCCCCGGGTTCGTTCCATGAAGACAATCTACTCCGAGAAGCACATCAAGGGCTATCTCAAGGCCAAGCTGCAGGGGGGTTCTGCCGCATCGTCAATCTGGAACTACTACTCCATCATCAACTTCAAGGTCAAGATTGTCCACGGGAACATGATCAAGACAAAGATGCCACGCCTCCACCAGTACGTGAAGAATCAAACAAAGGGCTACACCACCAAACAAGCCAAAACCTTCTCTTTTCAAGAACTGCAGGACTACATGGACAAGGGCACCGGGTCGCTGGCGAGCAAGCAGGATCGTGCGCTTGTGGTGCTGGCCTTCTTCGGTGGGATGCGCTGCGTTGAACTCCGCAACCTGTCGATCGAAAACATCACCGTTCAAGATGAGCAGATCAGCGTGAAGTTCTACGGTGCAAAGCAGGGAAGCGTCGCGATTGAACGGTCGTTTGTGGTCCCCAAGATGCTGAACGAAGAAGCTGTGTTCTACGACGTCCTCAAGGCCCATCTGGCCCACCTCTCTCTGTCGGACCTCGTGACGGGGCCTGTCGCAAGACGCATCAACAAGGCCGGCAGCGCGTTCCTCGCTTCGCCCATCGGGCGAAACCAATTCTACGGGCTGCCACGGAAGATTGCGCTGTGCCTGGAAAAGGACCCGGAGGGATACACCGGGCACAGCATGAGACGCTCCGCCGCGCTGGCAGCGGCCAATGGCGGCGCGTCCACCATGGATCTCCGCAGGCATTTCGGCTGGCGCGGAGAATCGACGCCGCAGCTCTACCTTGATGCATCCACGACACACCAGCGGAACGTCGCGCACATGATGTCAAGCCAGCCTGCACAGGGGACGACGACGGGAGCGCCAAGCCAGAGCAGGGTGACTGTGGATCTGAACGTCAACCTGCCGAGGTGATGCCCTCTAGCCCCTGTGAAGTGTTGTAGCGAGTAGGAGCAATGTGGATCAAGCAAACTGGCCAGGACCTCGCCCCCACACCGCCCCTGCCCCCAGCCGCTTTTTCCAGGAAATAAAGATTTCCATTATTGCCCTCAATATTGCGGTAATAAGAAAGCTGAGTGTAAATAATGGATGAAGTCACTAAACCCAGGCTATATTCCTGTGACTGCTTTATTTCCTAGTTTTGATAAAAACTTTTTAATTACCGAATGGTCAATAATATCGCCTTTAAGTCTCGTAAAGTGGTTTATTATTACCTCTTGGCTTATGGACTTTCTGCAGGAAACCGGTAATAATGGTTTCAGGGCCGGTAATAAACGTTTATAAACGCTAAACGTTTTCAACGTTTATTTAATCACTGCCCTAGGGGGGGGGGTCACTGCTAAGGAAAAGTGGTAGACAAACAGCAATTTTTCCGACACCCCCATTCCGACCCCCGGAGAGCCTATTTTTGGGTAGCTGCACGGTGGACTCCAGCGGGGGTAGGGTAACCCTTTTCGGGAGTCTCAACTAGGGGGAGTCCAACTCCCGCTAGCGGGAGTCTATACTCCCGCTAGCGGGAGTCTGACTCCCCCTAGCGGGAGTCTTTTCACCTATTTTCACTCATTTTTCCCATGATACCTATGCAATGTGGCACTCGTCACTGAAGTACAGCCACACCAAACGAAACGGACATTTCCACCCATCCCAGCTCGCAGACCTGATTCACAAAAATGGGGAAGACGACAACGAAGCCGGCAGCGAAGCCGGTGGCAAAGTCGATTAAGAAGAAGAAGAGCGCAGAGAGTCCCGAGGCTGCGGAGGCGACGAACATTGTGCATGATTTTTGCACGGCCTTCCCTGTTAAAAAAGGGGGCAGTGTGCTGACACTGGGATCCATTAGAAGGCTCCTAGCAACGGTGTTGAGCAAGGAGCTCCACAAGCACAGCACCCAGGTGGCCAACGCAATCATCGCCATGTCTTCCCTGACATGGATAAGTTCGCTGTCAGGGAAGTCGCAACGATGCGGAAGGAGGGCGCTCTCCGTCATATACAAGGTGGAGGCGAAGTATGGCAAGGTGCAGGATACAAACGTGTCGTCGGGGGCAGCCTGAAGCCGCGAATGATCGCGACACGGGCGAACGGCTTGGCACCGTGGGTCTGGATAGATGCTGGAGTTCGGCCGGGTGAAACCGGAAGTCGCAGCAAAATTTGCCCCCCCAGATTTCTTCCTCAAACCCACCCGTGGGCTGATCCGGCCTTGCACGGTGGACTCCAGCGGGGGTAGGGTACCACTACCGGGTTTAACCCTTTTCGGGAGTCTCAACTAGGGGGAGTCCAACTCCCGCTAGCGGGAGTATAGATCAGCAGTGGGCAACAATGAGGCGATGCGGGGGGCGAGGGCACCGATGCTCACTGTGCGACATCCCAGAAGAACGCTGGTATCAACAGGTGCATCGATACCCGCACCTGACTCTCTCTGAGATGAAAGAGGCTGGCTACCCCTCCCTCTTGGCAGGTGTGCTTCCCAATGCCCGCTACGTCACCCCAGCACTCCATGACTGCAAGGGGCTCGCCATGCGGCTGATCAGGGTACTGGATGAGACAACAAAAAAATATTCGACAAGACCTGTACAAACCTTGCACTGAATGTGTCGCAGAATGGGACAGGTGCTCAGTTCCGGAAGGTCGTGCTTGCCTGTCACAGGACACACCTACAAGGGCTTGTTCCGCTACCTCTTTGTCTCCCTTGCAGACCTCATGCATTTCCGGTATGCAGACATCCCCTGGCGCTTCTGGGGATGCAAGGATGAGTCAGCCCGGATTCCCTTCTTGCGTGCTCGGATCTCAGGGCATATATTTCACTGGTTGATGGAGCATGCCGAAAAGGGATCAACGCGCAATGCCTACGTACACAGTCTCCATCATTGGTGGGCTCCAGAAGATGCAGTGCCTCTGCAGAACAACGACGAATTTGAAGAAGCAGAGAACGGACATCGCAAGAAAGATGCCGTTACAATCGCCAGCTCCGCAACTTACGAGAGAGATCTTGCGATGGCAGAAGAGAAGCGGCGCGCATCGGGCATGCCTTGGAAGGTTGCGCACCTGTCGCAGGACGGGATCCTCGGGTATAGAGAAGTCATTCTGTGTCCGTGTCTGCACACCCGACACGCTCATAGATTGGCTGTGTATGTTCTTTGCACACAGTTGACACAGCTGCAGAAGGGGTTTGTGCACTGCAACACACAGGACTTCGTTGAACCCATCAGCGCGCCCTACTTCCTGTCCCGGTTCCCCGAAGGACACCGCAAATTATCGCTCTGCTTGTGCAAAATGCCAATCCCGCTGGGGGCGACTTTCACACCATTCGTGTCATCCGAGGCGACTTTGAGCACGCTTGACCAACGCGCACAGCAGGAGGGGGATGACAGTTCTGACGAAGAAGATGAGGCCTGCAGGATGGCTTGTCTTGCCCAAGGTGTAACACAACTACGACAGGCGATGGCCGCACTTTGACACCTCAAATTCTAACCGCTCACCTCCGCAGGTGCAGCCGCTACCAGGAGGATAGGTAGGTAGTCCAGAGTCCGGGGAAACTGACAGAAGCAAAACAAGCCCCTCCCCATCCCTCTTCCACCATGATTTTACCCCCCACGCCAGTAGACTGTAACTATATCATGGGAAAAATGGATGAAAATAGGTGAAAAGACTCCCGCTAGGGGGAGTCAGACTCCCCCTAGCGGGAGTATAGACTCCCGCTAGCGGGAGTCTTTGACACCCGCTCAGACTCCCGCTCCCAGACTCCCGCTAGGGCCGCTGGAGTCCACCGTGTGTTGGCCGATATGTGGTGGAAAACAGGTTTTAGGCCCATTTCGGTGATTTTTGACACCCGGGAAGGCATTTTTCGCCCATTTTTTATTTTCCTACCAGAAGTTGTACCTCGGGGTAGTAGCGTGGCTTCGTCATTTTTTGACTACAACCACTGGGAGAGGCATTGTATCAAGTTACACATACATATCGTCCAGGAGGTTCTCCTGGAGCTCAAGTATGGTGAATTCATCCTGGTGGTGCCCGCTCTCCTCGGCGCGATCCATCAATTCAGCACCCCGTTTCCTTCCCAGGAAGCTGCGGATCCCGCCCTGTTTGTGGGCCAAGTATCTCCCGGAACGCTTCCTGGGCAGTTGTCTGGGGACGCGGTCGTTTCGCAAATGCGCGCACATCCTCTGCCGAGGGTACAGGGGGATTTCCCCACCTCAATATTCACTATTCCGCTTGCGGTGACCTGTGCGAGTGCAGTCACCGTTGAGACTGTACACTGAAAGCGGCTGATCAGCTGTACTGTCATTGACGAGAGGAGACCCTCCAGCCAGTCGTGCACCACACCTGTTTGAATTCGATCCACACCGACCTCGGCTCACGTCAGCACTAGGGTGCGAGCGCTGCAGTGGAGTATATGTTCGTACAGGGGCAACCGTGCCACCTGTGCTGCACCTTCACCATGGTGTGCTTCCGGTACAACAACCGGTAGGTACCTTCTTGTGCGATATCTGCGACCTGCAGCACCGCTGTCTCACAGCAGGGCTTGCACCGCTGTTCCGATAGACTCCACAGGAACTTCTCGGCAGATTTGAAGGGTGGAACAGAGCTTTTCTTGGCCCATTGCATGTTGATCACGATGAGACCTTGCCCACCGGGGGTGGGCTCGGTACAAGTTGTGGTATGGAAAATTAGGATGGGGTCTGAGAGGGTAACAAGGCCACAGATCATGTTGTAGTGGGGGTATTTCCGGGTTCCGACATATTCTGGGCCGGTTTTTCATATTTTTTTGGCCCAAAAATGACCTCCGAGGGAAAGTGGAATTTTGGGGTTTGTCCCCCCCAGTGACCCCCCCCTACCCCCCCCCCCCCCATCTTTCCCACCTGGCTACAATGATGACACCAGTTACGCACATTTCCACAGATGAGTGCCTTGACGTTTGATCATGAGAACCAAAGAACGTTTTTGCATACCATCACAGCCTAATTGCCCACACAGTACAACAACACAACACAGGCCGGAAAAAACACTGGATTTCAGACACAACCTGCATAACGAGTGAAGGGTGATCATTCTTGTGCTCCCTTCAAATTCGATTTCACTACCCCCCCCCCCCATCTTTGCGAGAAGGTGCTGGGAGATTTCCTTTTCCATTCCCTCTCGACGATCAAACCCCCCCCCCATCTTTGTGAACCCTGCTGTGTCTTTCTCCGTAACCGGAAAGCCCTGGTTTACAACACTGGGAAACCAGGCCTTGCTAATCCCCATCACATTGTATACCATCTGGGGTTTCGCTACCAGTCACAGCCAATTCACGGCCCGTCAGTCAGTGAGGGGAAGCCAGCCGCCCCTCACCTTTTCTCACTCAGCCACATCCGGTAGCGAAAGCCTCCATCACGACGAATCAAGCAAACAGTTGTTAATCTGAGGGTTGCTCAGCTCCGACGAAGGTGCCAACCTTTCAAGCACAGTGGGCCTTTCCTACACGCCTATTAACCACCCCTATCATTCTCTACCCGACACTCTGGGGCTTTGCACCTGTCCGGGTTTAGCCAGAGCGGGGGAGGGGTCTCCCCGCCTTTGGGTCTGGCCCCGAAAGCGGGATACAGGTCCCCACTCCCCCGCTCCCCCCTCCCACCTTGGAGTCGGGTGTACCGTGTTCTCTGTTTACAACCCCGCACCCCCCTCCGACGGCTGAACAAGCTGAACATTGCACACACTCCAGGCGAACACCCGGTGCTGGGCCGGTGGTCTCACGATGGCGACGACTGCGGCTGTCACCTCAAAGGCGACAGTTGCCCGCCGTGTTGTGCGTGGGCTCACTGATGAGTTTGTGCACTTCCACCACCCCCGGAAGGAGCTTTCGTACCGTGGTGGGTGGCAGAACGCGACGCAGAAGCTGCAGTGGTTCTGGTTTGGCTTCAAGAAGTATGGTTTCCTGGCAAACCTCGCCAACATGGCTCGCATGAGAGAGTCGTGGTGGGAGAGCGGTGAGAAGCGGTTGATCGGGATGGACGCGATGGGCCACAAGTACTGGGAGACTGACGACCCGGGGAGGACCTACGCCTGGGGTTACCGTTTCCCTGACTACCCCCACCACTTCCACTTCGCCGACCAGTCGAAGATCCCCCGTGACTGGCTGGCCTGGACAAGGCAGGCTGTGGGGCGTTCCCCCCCTCAGCTCGAGGCCCTCCACAAGGAGCTGGGGCCTGACTGGCGTGACTACAACCTTACCATGACCCGTAACTTCCACCTTGTCGATGAGGCTGACACGCACACGAACCCGCAGGGTGTTGACGGCTACGGCCACGGGTTCTCCTTTACACATCCCTTCAGCTCTGACTTCAAGACTGCCCGTGAGTACTACGGGAATATAGCTATCCGCCACAACCACGCGTCGATGAGGACAGGGCTCTACGCCTCCACCCACCAGGATGAGTTTGACCCGGAGGGTGGTGCACTGACGAAGCTTGCGGCAGATGGCCTGCAGCCGGATGCCTACAACCAGCACCAGGTGTCCAAGGGGGATTCCGGTGTTGATGATGACCAGGCAGTGCAAAGGTTCGAGATAACCGCAGCGAGCAACTTCCAGCAGGACTACAATAAGTTTGACAAGGGCAAGCGCGGTCTTGCCATGTGGTGGGAGTACCGCAACGAGCAGGGTGATGCTGCAAAGAAGTCGCGTGCTGAGGTCTCCGCCTTCGACGACCCTCTGTACTCGGCGAAGAACAAAGCTGGCACAACCTTCGGCTTCATCAACCGCTACAAGGAGATCGACCCCTACACCACGGAGGGCTATGGCAAGTCGCAGCTCAACCCGAAGAACCACCAGCGGGACAACTTCTACAACGTTTCCGAGCAGCCTGCGATGCAGGGGCAGCGCGACGCGCACCAGAGCCGCCACCCCAACATCTAAGGCTGGGAGCGGGGTCGGTTGGGGGGGGGAGGGGTGGTCTGAAGGGTGCAGTGTCAATGATCCAGGTCTTACGGTGTCGGGGTGTGCGGGTGTGGGGTGTGTGTGTGTAGTGATAGTGGTTTTAAGTGGGTAACCCTGCGCGGATCTGTGCCCACTCCCCGCCCACCCCTACGTCACAGCGGATGCCCCACTCGGGTTAGAGTGTGGGGCCAACTCAGTGCCACTCCGAGGAGGGCGTGAGGCATAGCCAGCGTGGTGCGTGCCGCAACAGTGTGTGAGTGATTTCGCACTGCTGTGGCAGTCCCCGCACCGGCCCATGCGATGCGTCTTGCAAAATTCCATGGTGACTTGCAAGCCGTCGTTCTTCCCGTGGTGGTCCCGGCAGCAGTCCTCTTCCGAGAGGCGCCGGCGCCGGCAGTCCACGCAGCGGGGTTTCCAGTGCAGAGCGCAGGTAAGCATCTTCGCGTTCCGTCTGGCTCCAGGGGGGGCAGTCCGGGGAGCAGCGCCCCGTCGTTCCCATGACCGTCCTGTCCGGGCGTTGGCTTGCCGGCTGCTGGCAGTCCATTGCTGGGCCGCTTGCTGCCACCCCTCTGGGTAGTGGGGCTGCGGTGCGAAGGTTGCGGCCCACGCCATGCCGCGGGAGTGGAAGGCTGTGTCCCGCTGGTTCAAGCCCGGGCCTGCCGTGTGCGCTTGGAGGCTGCGCATCACCGACTCGGTGGCTGGGCTGAGCTGGGCTCTCCTGGACAGGCCCCCTGCCACGGTTCCCCCGATCGCGGTGAGGACAGTGGAGCTCGCAGTGTGGCCACAGTGCCATGGTTGCTTGGAAGTCTTGCGCACCACCTCGCAGAGCTGCCTCAACGAGTGAGCCTTGCCCAGGATGCTCTTCTGGAAGGCTGCGAAGTCCTGCCGCAGCTGCTCCTGCGAGGTCTCCCCCTGCCTCTCAGCCTCGTCCATGGCGGCGTTGCTGAGGGCGTCCGCATCGACGTTGAGCTCCCTTTTCACGTGCTCATACGTAAGGGTGATCCGGGGCCCGAGGTCGGCAGCCAGCCGTGCCGTGCTGAGGAAGAGGGGGCGAAGGGATTTATCGCGGCAAACCGCTTCCCCTTTTAGGTGTCGCAGCACCACCTGCGAGTCACCCCGCACCGTAACGTTCCCCTCAGGGGGCGGGTCGCCCCTTCTGAGCAGCCGTAGGCCCGCTCGAACCCCTTCGTACTCAGCGATGTTGTTGCTGCGTACGTTCAGCAGAGGGAGGATCTCTTCCGACACCTTGAGGCCGTCTCGGTAGAGCACCGCACCTGCACCCGCCAGGGCGAAGGGGGTGCCGTTGTCCCTTGCTCCGCCGTCGAAGTAGAGGGTGAGCCCCGGGGCTGTGTCCTCGGGGATGCGTGGGCGGGCCTCCCGCGGCCCCCTCTCAGGGGGGTCAGGTGTGTGGGGGCGGATGCGGCGCGTTTCGACTTCTGGGAGGGTGAGGCCGGTCGACAGCTCAAAGTCGACAGCCAACTCCATGAGGGTCACGGTGTGCTCCCCTCCCTGCGGCCCCCATTTCAGGCCCCGCAGCCAGTCGCAGAGGGCCACCCACAGCTCCGGGGGGCGCTTGCCCCACGTCTGTTTGACAGTGGACGGCGCCCGCACAGGGATGCAGGCCCGTTCGGGGTTGGGCGTGCACCACCCCCATGGATAGTGAAGGGTGCGGTGGTGGCGCGCGGAGCGGTCGAGCAGTCCATCTTTCTCCTGCCGCGCCGAGAGGATTGCAATGAAGTAGCGGTGCAGCTGCGCCACTATATCCACCCTGCGTGCGAAGGATAGTGGCAGGGGCTGCCTGTCCTCCGGGATGCCGTGTCTAAAGGCGGGCGCCACCCCGCATAACGCCAAGCAAGGTGGCCAGGTTGACCGGTCCACAGCCGTAATGGGGTGGTTTTGTCGGATTGGGTCCCACGCGGAGCACTCCCACCATAGGTGCATCACCGTCTCGGGGGTGCCTGCGTTGCAGTATCGGCAGATCCCGCCCTGCCCCGTGCGCCCTCGGACAGGCACCGCCCCTGCAATGACGGAACGAAGGAGGCCCCGTTGGTATCCCGTGACCGCGGCGCCCTCTCCCTCCAGGACGCAGCGTGTGGCTTGCCCGTCGATGCCGTGCTGAGCGCCCGCAAAGTCGTCACGACGACCAGCCAGCGCCTTGGCCACCTGTGTACGTAGGGCCTGGCGGAGGTCATGAGCGAAGATCCCCCATCCGCTCGTTGTTGCTGCGGTGGGGTCGAAGACTATGCTCCGTCCCGCTTCATCAGTGTAAGATAGGGTGGTCGCCGTGCTCCAGCTCCATCCTATCCACCGAAGGGCCGCTCGGAAAAGCGCAAAGGGGCCTGTCCCTGTAAGCCTCACTCTGCTATCCCAAGCCGTCTCAGACAGAACCCTGCAGCGGCCCCACTTCTTGACCTGCATGGCCCAGGTGGTGATCTGCCGGTAGCGGGGGGCGACGGCGGGGTCCACCCGATGTGCATGGTGGAGGACATCCAGCACAGCCTCCCGCGCCCTGCGGGGGGGTCCGGACCACAGCGCGGCGACGAAGAGCCCCCTCCATCGCCTGATGTCGGCGTCCTCCCAGCGGGTGACCAGGGCGTCGTAGTAGAGCCTGGACCCCGCTGTCATCGCTGCTGCCTGCCCCTTCCACTGCACCGGTAGGGGCAGTGCCGAGGTCCTGCGCAGGTTCTGCTCTGCGCCCTCTTTTCGGCGGGCGACGCGCTCCGATTTGGGCACCTCGGGTCCCTCGAGCGGGCGCGCATGCAGCATGGCCCCGAGGCAGTCGAAGCTATCGCGCTGTCGAAGGGGGGTAGCCGTGCCGTCCCGTGTCCGGTAGACTATCGGGGTCAACGGCTCGGGGGACGTCGAGAAGACATGTGACTTGACCTCTGCGCATATTACCATCCCGGTATCGTGGGAGAAATCTGCAGAGTCATCCACCACTGCTTGCAAGGTCCCCGGGCTGGGGGTCACCGCGTACACATCGTCCACAAACGACAACGCCCTCGTGCCCTGCCGGTGCTCCGCCATGCGCATCCATACACCCACCAGCACGTTGATCAGCACGACGCTAATGGGGCAGCCCTGCATGATGCCGTTGGTTGGCAGGAAGCCCTCTCCGATAGTGCCGCTTACCCGGAAGTGCCGCTGCATTGACCCGTACGCTGCCCGCAGGGTGCGCAGGACTCGGCCGTCGAAGCCGAGCTCCGCAGCTAGACAGAAGGTCAGGTCAATCGGCACCGTGTCGAAGCATTTCTTAAAGTCTAGGGCGACACCGTACAGTGGCTGTCCTGTGAGGTGGGCCTCTTCGATCCGTGCTGCCAGGTGCCAGATGAGGTCCTCCGCGCCGTGGCCAGGTCTGCATCCGTGCAAGTCCTCAGGCGCAATGCTCTCCAGCCACTTCAGCGCAGGCTTCACTCGGATTGCTGCCCACACCCTGTACAGCACGGGAGTGATGCTGATGGGGCGCTGCGACAGCGGCTCACCTGAGCTGCCGGGCTTGGGAATGAGGCAAATCATGGCGTGCATCAGCTGCTCCGGCCATTCGCCCGATCTCTCGACCTCATTGAACACCTCCGCGAACAACTTGAGGAGGTCCCCTGGGAGTTGCCGCAGCTCGTGCACCCTCCAGCCGTGTAGGCCCGGCGAGGTGGATGTAGACATTTTAGCCAGCGCTGTCCCAACGTCTTCTGCCGTAATGGTCTTACACTCCATCTCGGCCGGGTCAGGGAGGAAGTCGCTGTACCTCTGTCGGAAGGTGTCCCAGCGAGGCTCAGGCGTCGTCGCATACTTCCGGAAGTAGCCCCCCCACGCAGTATCGCTCCTCAGCAGTTCATCCGCCTCCTTGGGGCAGGCCGTGAAGGAGCCATCCTCGCGGCGCATGAAGGTGGTAGGGGCGCAGAAGCGGTCTGCGAGGTACGAGAACACTATCCCCGCCTCCTGCGTCCAGGCCTTCTGCATCCTCGCCTTCCACGTGCGGAGTCTTTCGTCGCGGAGCGCGTCGAACATGCCTCGCTGAGATCCCTCCAGGGCGACAAGGGCCATCTCCATCGTCTCGAGGTCCGGCAGTTGTGAGGTGGTGCCCGCCAGCGCCGCCTCCAGCCCCGGGGGAAGGCCCCCTCCCTTCAGCCGCTTCTTCGCAGCGTCCCAGGCGTGCTCTTCGTTGGGTGTGGGGGGGTATGGCGCAGACTCCAGCAGTCGGTGGCGGCCCTCCAGGATGAGGGTCCGGAGGTTCCCCAACAGCTTGTCCTTCGCCCGGGTGTTCTTGTCGCCCGCTCCTCGGGCGGAGGCGGGGCGGTGTTTGGTGGCCACCCTCGACTGCTGCATGTGGTAGCCCTCCGCCCTGCCCGTGTACGCCGCTTCCTGCCTTCCGAGTTGGCCCACGTGGACACGCTTCAGGAAGTTCTCGCTGCAGGCTGAGGCCCGGTGGAGGAGTTGCGCTCCTGTTGCACCCTTTTTCGTTTTCTCTGCGGTTAGCACATCCAGCAGCACCTCTCTGGCGGCAGCGCCCCCGAGCGTGGGCTTGCACTTAGGAAAGGGGGCGGGGAGGATGCAGATTTGCTTCGGTCGGCGGAAGGCGGCGAGGTCGAGGTCGACGAAGAGCGGGCAGTGCGTGGGGATGCCGTATTCGCCCTTTTCTGCCACCTCGACGGAGCGCAAGGCCGGCGCCGCGCAGGGGTTCAGCAGGCAGATGTCCAGTCTGGTGCCTTCCTTCGATGCCCAGCAGGTGTTCCGAACTTCCTGCTGCTTCAGCTCTGCGTATGAGACCGCCGCATCGGTCCAACCACCCACCCGGCACGCCTGGGATAGGACGGCACTGGTCTCCGGGTTGGTGTTGAGGTCCCCCAGCAGCAACACGGGCACCTGCCCCAGGCCGGCTGCGAGGTCCAGCGCCTCCTGCAGGAGGGTCTCCCGCTGCACTCGCACCTCCATCCCAGAGTGACCATAAACGCACAGGATGTGGAGCGCTGTCTTGCCGTTACTGGTTGCGAGCACCACGTGTACCAGGCGGGTACTGTCGTGCAGCTTCTTTTCCAGCTTGGTCTTCGGTTGCACCACTTGCGCTACCAGGCCCTCTTTTGCCATGACTGCCACTCCTCCGGGTCGGGTCTGCTCGTAGCCATTGGCCCCCTTGACTTTGGGCATGCCCTTACCCCAGTGCATGGACCAGCCGTGGGCCGCGAAGTAGCTGCTGAGCGTGCCCTTGCTGGGGTCCGGGACACGCGTTTCTTGCAGGGCCACAACGTCTGCCTTCAGGTCCGCCACATCACACAAGTGGGTTGACAGCGACGTGACGTTGGCTGACGCCACCCTGAGTACCCCAGGAGACGCTGGCCGCGGCGCGGGGCGTCGCGGCGGCGGCCTGGGAGCAGGGCCGCGTATCGGGGAGATTGTGGTAGCGGCGGTTGCGGTTGGAGCTACAGGAGGAGGAGTGGGAGTCGCGGTGGGGAGTTTCCATCTGTTTGTCGTGGAGGCTGCTAACTCCCTGGCTAGCGTGAGGGGGATGCGCAGCACGTCGTAGTGGAAGGGCCTCCACGTGAGGCATATCACTTTGTCGCCTGACCCGACGCGCCCCAGGTGCAGCCTATCCGTAGTGCCGAGGACCCACACCTGGGCCCCCAACACCTCAGCCGCTACCCTGAGTGTAGCCCCGTCCCCGTAGACCCCGCTCTGTGCCTGCGCCGCGATGTAGTCGTCGTAGGACGGGGGTGCCCGGGGGTCATCTATATCGGGCGCGTAGGTTGCTCGCCTCTCGGCGTCCTGTCCCAGGGCTTCGACTACAGCTGCTCTGAGAGAGGCCGCCGTCCATCCCGCACATTGCACCGCGAGGCCGGTGTATTGGCAGTTGCCGTCTTTTGCCACCGCCTCACGCACTGCCAGCAGTCGTTGCGCCATCTCTGCCAGCCATCGGTCGTCCTGCTCTACTGAGGAGGGGGAGTACTCCTGTCCCCCTCCTCCCCGGAGCCCCCGGGGTTCTCCTGCCCCAGGGGCGTGGCTTCTATGCACTCTCGCTCTATCTAAAGGCCCCGCAGAGGTTACTCCTGTCCCTGCGGGTTTTGGTTCTCTATGGGGGGGTTGTGGGGAGGGTTCGCCGGCGGCGAGAGGGTGCTGCGCCACGGGCGCTCCCCCTATCCCCTGGTCGGCGCCCCCGCCGGGGGAACCGGAAGCCTTAGGGTGTAGGCCGGGTCCCCCCTTGAGGGGGCGCCTCACCCCCTAGTAGGGGGTGTAGCGCTTAGCCCCCCTCCACAGTAGGGGTGCCTTGCCGTTCTTGCCCGCGCCCTTTCCCGCCACTCGGGGTGTGTCGGTGACGTCCTGATCAGCTGCCGCGTCCCCTTGTCCGGCCTCGGCCCCTTTGTTCCCGGGCGCGGGTTGCTGAGGGGGGGGTAGCTGCTCGGACGCCGGGGGCTGCCCTTCGCCTCCGCATCCAGGGTCAGGCTGCTGCTGCTGCGGTGCGGGCACGGGTGTATCCCCGGGCGCAGGGGCGGCTGCGGGCGCTGCGGAGGTGGCGGTGGTGGTGTTGTTGTTGCTATCAGACGCGGGGGGTTCGAGGTCAGCGTTGGCTGTGGGGGCAGGTTGGTCAGCCCCTGCCGGTGGTGGCGCGATTGCCGTTTTGGTCTGGGCCGGCTCCGCTGTTGCCGCCACTGGGGGGGGTGGCGCCGTTGTTGCTGTTGTTGTTGCTGCCGTTGCCGTAGCATGGCGCAGCGCCTCCCTCACCTGCACATCCTCGCGGATGACCTCTTGCAGGGTCGCCGAGGCCCTCTCCCGTTCCCTGGAGGTGTCCCTGCCCTCGCGGTTGCGGGCCCGCCGCGGGGAGCGGCACCGGCTCCTGCGCTGCTCACCTGGCCTCCCCCGGGCGGGCTGGGCATGGTAGTGGTGGTGGAGCTCGGCGAGGTGCGCCCTCGTCTCCTCCGCGACTGCCCGCTGTGATTCAGCGAGCTCGGCGCGCATCCCCTCCAGCTGCCGCCGCCCGTCTGCCACCATTGCCTGCTGGGCGTCATTGCCCACGCGCTGCCTGCCCAGCTCCTCCCGGAGCTCGCCCAGCTGCTGCTCGCTCGCAGCCCGCAGGCCGTCCGCAGTCGCCTGCGCTGTCGCCTGCACGTCGGCGAGGGCGGCTGTCAGGCGCGCGTCCGCCTGGGCTTGGCTGAGGCGCCCCTCCTCGGCGACGGCGGCCAACCGCGACAGCAGCTCCACCCCTTGCTGTTGCTGCTCACCTAGCGCGGCCGTGATGCGGGCGACCTCCGCCTGTCCCGCGCTGCTCACCCGCTTCTGTTCGTCCTTGAAGGACTTGAACTCCTTGCGGAGGCCGCTCATGCCCGTCTGCAGGGACTTCGCCTGGAGCTGGGGCAGTGCCTGCTGCGCCTCCCCCACGCTCCCCTGCAGCCCCAGCATCGCTTCCCGGGCCCCCTGCACCTCCGCGAGCAGGGCGTGGCGGTGCTCCTCGCTCTGGTCGTGGCGGGTGGTGTGCTGCTGCAGCTGCTCCCGCACTGCCCGAAGGCTCGCCTCCAGCGTCGCCGCCCTCCCGCCGAGGGCCTCACCCCTGCGGCGCTCTTCCCCGAGGCCGCTCTCCGCGTCCTTGCGCAGGCCAACAAGCAGGCCGCGCAGCTCCCCGTGCACTCGGGCGTGCTCCACGCCCTGCCCCTCCAGCTGCGCCTTCAGCTCGCGCACAGCCTTCGGTGTGCCAGGCTGGGGGGGAGTCGCGGCGGGACGCTCCTGGAGGTCGTCCAGCTGGCGCTGCTGGGCTGCCAGGCGCTGCAGGAGCTCATCCTGCCGGGCCTGCTGCTCCCCGAGCTGCTGCTGGAGTCGCCGTACCTCGGCGCGCTCCCCCTGCGCGGCTGCCTTCTGCTCCCCAAGCTCCTGTTGAAGTCGCCGCACTTCGGCGCGCTCCCCTTGCGTGGCCGCCTGCTGGTGGCCTTGTTGTGTAGCGAGTTGTTGCTCAAGGCGCTGTCGCTGCTGGTCCTGCTGCCTCTGCTGCTCCTTGAGCAGATCGTGCAGGCGCTGCACCTCCTGCTGCAGCGCGGGTACGCCGTCCTGCGTGGCGCCGGCGCCAGGGTCGGCTGCGGTGGCGGCGGCGGTGGTTGCGGCGGGGTCGTGGCCGAGGGCCACGAGGCGGCGGCCCAGACGCTCCAGGTCCTTCTGGAGCCGCTCCACACGCTGGCGGGCCTGCTGCGCGTGCTGCTGCGCGGCCGCCGCGGCGCCACCCCCGCGTCCGGTCTTCCCCAGGTGCGTCCTGGACTTGGCGGCCCGGCCCGCCTTCGCCGCCGCCTCGCGCTCTTCCCGCACTCTGGCCTGGAGGCCATCGTACCGCCTCTTGAGGCGGTCCAGCTCCTCTCCCTTCTTCCGCTCCTCCGCCTGCCGCCGCTTCTCCTCCTCCAGCAACGCCGTGTCCGTGAGAGCCACGGCCTTGCCGTTCACCTGCACCGACCATGTGGGGGGGGTGCCAGAGGGGGGGGGGCTGTCCGCGATGATGACGGCTACGCCGTCCTTCGGCTCCTCGACATGCGCCTCCCACTGGAGGTGGCGGAGGATGGCGCGGACATGCGCCGCGCGGTACAGGGGGGGGAGGGGCCCGAGGGTGTATTCCCGGGGTTCGTTGAAAACGAGGGGGGGCAGGGGGGCGGCCTGTTGGCCACCGGCCTGGGGGCCGGTGTTACCGGAGGAGACCCCGTGGAGGTCGGCCTGTGACATCCTGCCCGTGTATCCCTCTCTCCTCCTGTGTGTGTGTGTGTGTGTGCGTTGCTGGCGCCTGCTCCTGAGAACAAAATGCGACCGCACCGTTTGAAGGGAAATGAGCCAATCGTTCAAATCGAAGCAAGCAGTGCAGAACCTGTCGCACCCTCTCCAGAACCCCCTGGTACAAACAACAGCGCAATGCTGTGGGCATTGCGAGATAAAGCTTTTCTCTCGAGCGGCGCACAGCACCATCACGGATGATCCCTTTGTTGACGGGCTGCCTGCTGTGTGGTATTTTGCGGCGTGGGCTGCCGAGCAGGGGGGAATCAGAAAGCTATACAAAAACCCGGGGTTGTAGGGGCGGGAAGGGGGTGGGGAGGTGAAAGGGCGGGGGGGAAACGCCACGGCGATGCAAACAAAACAGCAAGGTGGGGAATGGGAGGGGGGGGGTGGAGGGGTGAAGAACTGAAAGAAAGGCGGCGGGGGCAGAGGGGGGTGGGGGTGGGGTAGCTTCACTCTGAAGTGCGGAAATGGGCTCTCTCCCTCCTATACCCGTGTCTGTTTACTTACTGTTTGCAAGTGCAGTTTGCCACAACCACGGCTGGTGTGCATTGCTTGAAATCGCGAGGGACCATGATATTGTGCGTCGGTGTCCTTTGCCGATGTGCATCTTGATTTCTCGTGTGTGTGTGTGTGTATGTCCACCAGCAACTGATTTGACACAGATGGAGGCCTTCCCTACCAGACATGATGCTACCCGGATAGCGTATCAGTTCTCGTGCGTTCGTCTCTCGTGGACTTTCTGTACGATGCGGGTCCGCTAATCCACAGCAAACGCTACCCGGTGAGAAAAGGTGAAGGGGGGCCGCCTGTTTCCCCTCACTACTGACGAGCTGTGACTTGGCTGTGACTGGTAGCGAGAGCCCCCTGATGATATGCATTTTCGATCAGAAAAGGCACAGTCTCAGTGACAGAGAAAACAAAACAAGCGAGCTGCCGCATACAACAGTGGATACAAACAGTGGCACGTTTTTTTAAGGCACAAAAAAGGAGCGAAGAATGGCCCCAGTTATTCACCCCACCCCACCCCCACCCCTGGTGTGCTTATTTCCGACATGTCGCCCCCCCACCACCCCCCCCCCCCCCACTCCGCACCCACTCCCCCACCCCCCACCGATCGACAAACAAAAGGACGAACCTGCCGGGTGTTATGAGGGGGGGGCAGGGTGAGGTTTGCGGATAGTCGGGGCGAACAGGCTGTGCTGTCCGCGCAACGAATCTATTCTTGTGTTGTGCCTTGCAGGAGGGGGGTGGGGGAGGGGGGGGGGGAGGGCGCACACAAGACAACAGAGCCCGGAATGTATTATCCTCCCCCGGGGGTGTGAAGGGAGAGAGGCCACTTATGTACCTTAGGGGATTTTCGCTCTCGGTAAGGTTTCGGCAATGTTTTTCCGGCGAGTTTCACCTATAAATAGGAGGAAGTACTCCCTCCTAGTTATAGGTGATCACACCCAACTGCACTGCAGCGGCACCGTGGCGAAGACCCTTACTTTTCTTTCGCTTTTATTGGCCTCGCTACCTCCCGCCCCCTCCACTCCCCTCCCCTCCCCCCGAGCGATCGTGTCGAAAAATTTTACGAGGGACGAGCTTCACGAGAAAAAGGAACTGAGCTGGAAAATCATTGCCAGATGTCGCGCCACAGGATTAGGGCTGTACACGGTGGACTCCAGCGGGGGTAGGGTAACCCTTTTCGGGAGTCTCAACTAGGGGGAGTCCAACTCCCGCTAGCGGGAGTATAGACTCCCGCTAGCGGGAGTCTATACTCCCGCTAGCGGGAGTCTGACTCCCCCTAGCGGGAGTCTTTTCACCTATTTTCACTCATTTTTCCCATGATACCTATGCAATGTGGCACTCGTCACTGAAGTACAGCCACACCAAACGAAACGGACGTTTCCACCCATCCCAGCTCGCAGACCTGATTCACAAAAATGGGGAAGACGACAACGAAGCCGGCAGCGAAGCCGGCGGCAAAGTCGATTAAGAAGAAGAAGAGCGCAGAGAGTCCCGAGGCTGCGGAGGCGACGAACATTGTGCATGATTTTTGCACGGCCTTCCCTGTTAAAAAAGGGGGCAGTGTGCTGACACTGGGATCCATTAGAAGGCTCCTAGCAACGGTGTTGAGCAAGGAGCTCCACCAGCACAGCACCCAGGTGGCCAACGCAATCATCGCCATGTCTTCCCTGACATGGATAAGTTCGCTGTCAGGGAAGTCGCAACGATGCGGAAGGAGGGCGCTCTCCGTCATATACAAGGTGGAGGCGAAGTATGGCAAGGTGCAGGATACAAACGTGTCGTCGGGGGCAGCCTGAAGCCGCGAATGATCGCGACACGGGCGAACGGCTTGGCACCGTGGGTCTGGATAGATGCTGGAGTTCGGCCGGGTGAAACCGGAAGTCGCAGCAAAATTTTCCCCCCCAGATTTCTTCCTCAAACCCACCCGTGGGCTGATCCGGCCTTGCACGGTGGACTCCAGCGGGGGTAGGGTACCACTACCGGGTTTAACCCTTTTCGGGAGTCTCAACTAGGGGGAGTCCAACTCCCGCTAGCGGGAGTATAGATCAGCAGTGGGCAACAATGAGGCGATGCGGGGGGCGAGGGCACCGATGCTCACTGTGCGACATCCCAGAAGAACGCTGGTATCAACAGGTGCATCGATACCCGCACCTGACTCTCTCTGAGATGAAAGAGGCTGGCTACCCCTCCCTCTTGGCAGGTGTGCTTCCCAATGCCCGCTACGTCACCCCAGCACTCCATGACTGCAAGGGGCTCGCCATGCGGCTGATCAGGGTACTGGATGACAGGGGTGGAGCTTGGGGGTTTTTTCGGGTCAGCTGACCTGATTTTCTGCAGGCCCTCACAAAAAATCAGGTCAGGGGTAAAAAGAAAAAAATATATAGATTTTCGGGAAACCGGAAAAGTTGGCTCCTCGCCTTGGGGCCTCAAGGTGACCAGGAGGCGTTTCGTGAGCAAAGTGACCCCAGCGACATGAGCACAGGCCTCAAACAGTCACAATAGAGGACAAATGAAGCTGCCCAACCCGTACCGTGCAACAGACGTTTACTACCGTGGCCTCCGGTGGCTGGGGGGCTCGGCCCCCCAGACCCCCCTGTGGCATGTGCCTGTCTTGTACCCAAGCCCTTTACATCAGGGAATCTCAGTATCCTCAGGAGGACGCAGCCAACTCACACAGAATCCGTACGCCCGCAAGTCACAGATGTTCACTACCGTGGCCTCCGGCGACTGGGAGCTCCGCCTCCCAGACCCCCCTACGGCATGTGTTTGTCTTGTAACCAAGTCCTTGCGCGTCCGGGGCTGCATATCGGTTCCGGTACCTCGCGGGAGGCTGGGCCCGAGCACTGATCTCTGAGACGAACCGGGGGGGAACCCATAAGAAAAAATTGGCTGACCCGATCTGACCCGATCCAGCCCGCAACCCCATATTTCAAGCTCCACCCCTGCTGGATGAGACAACAAAAAAATATTCGACAAGACCTGTACAAACCTTGCACTGAATGTGTCGCAGCATGGGACAGGTGCTCAGTTCCGGAAGGTCGTGCTTGCCTGTCACAGGACACACCTACAAGGGCTTGTTCCGCTACCTCTTTGTCTCCCTTGCAGACCTCATGCATTTCCGGTATGCAGACATCCCCTGGCGCTTCTGGGGATGCAAGGATGAGTCAGCCCGGATTCCCTTCTTGCGTGCTCGGATCTCAGGGCATATATTTCACTGGTTGATGGAGCATGCCGAAAAGGGATCAACGCGCAATGCCTACGTACACAGTCTCCATCATTGGTGGGCTCCAGAAGATGCAGTGCCTCTGCAGAACAACGACGAATTTGAAGAAGCAGAGAACGGACATCGCAAGAAAGATGCCGTTACAATCGCCAGCTCCGCAACTTACGAGAGAGATCTTGCGATGGCAGAAGAGAAGCGGCGCGCATCGGGCATGCCTTGGAAGGTTGCGCACCTGTCGCAGGACGGGATCCTCGGGTATAGAGAAGTCATCCTGTGTCCGTGTCTGCACACCCGACACGCTCATAGATTGGCTGTGTATGTTCTTTGCACACAGTTGACACAGCTGCAGAAGGGGTTTGTGCACTGCAACACACAGGACTTCGTTGAACCCATCAGCGCGCCCTACTTCCTGTTCCGGTTCCCCGAAGGACACCGCAAATTATCGCTCTGCTTGTGCAAAATGCCAATCCCGCTGGGGGCGACTTTCACACCATTCGTGTCATCCGAGGCGACTTTGAGCACGCTTGACCAACGCGCACAGCAGGAGGGGGATGACAGTTCTGACGAAGAAGATGAGGCCTGCAGGATGGCTTGTCTTGCCCAAGGTGTAACACAACTACGACAGGCGATGGCCGCACTTTGACACCTCAAATTCTAACCGCTCACCTCCGCAGGTGTAGCCGCTACCAGGAGGATAGGTAGGTAGTCCAGAGTCCGGGGAAACTGACAGAAGCAAAACAAGCCCCTCCCCATCCCTCTTCCACCATGATTTTACCCCCCACGCCAGTAGACTGTAACTATATCATGGGAAAAATGGATGAAAATAGGTGAAAAGACTCCCGCTAGGGGGAGTCAGACTCCCCCTAGCGGGAGTATAGACTCCCGCTAGCGGGAGTCTGGACTCCCGCTAGCGGGAGTCTTTGACACCCGCTCAGACTCCCGCTCCCAGACTCCCGCTAGGGCCGCTGGAGTCCACCGTGTAGGGCCGCGAGAGATGTGGGGGGAGGGGATGTGACACCGTTGCTGCATCGTGCCTGTTCATGCAAAGCAAAAAAAAAGGAAGTGAACTGGCTGTGTTTTGCAACCTGCCTGGGTTTTGCAGAGAGGCGGTGGTGGTGGGGTAGGGTGGGGCTGGTATGGTGGTCCGTACGCCCGCCCACCCCGCCCGTCCACTCATCCGCCCGCATCCAGACAACAACACAAACCACAGAGCACACCCGTGATGTTCTTGGGGCATCAGTGTAGGACACGCCGAGCATCTGGTCTTGATGTGGTCTCCATTGCGGGGAGCGCGCACACACACACACAGGCTTGAGGTGGGCATCAAGCAGCCGCAGTACCACAGGATGCGCGCAGGCACCGGCCCCCCTCTTCAAAAAAATATGATGTTGTGGAATCGGGTGAACTGGCTTGGATGGCATGTGCGCGCCAGTGCCTTGGCTGTCGAGCACACCTCGTCGAGCACACCCCATCCCGTCAAAGCAAAAAAACAATACAAAAACAAAAGAGAAGATCTGTTGTCTATCCGTTTCTACATTTTTTTTAAAAACAGGTGGCTTTCGTATTTTGGCCGCAACAAAACATGCACGCACTCCCCACCCCACCCCACCCCACCCCACCACCCCCCCTCCTCCCCCCACCCTGCCTGCTTCTGAGTGACCGTTATCAGTTTATGCTGCAACGGCATGGGGTCCGCCTGCAGTATCATGCTGATCGTCTCGTCAGCAGCACTTCTCGGCACCCCTGTCAGCTCAACCTCGTTGATCATCGCGGCCCGACTGTCGAGCATCGGTGCAGGCAAGCCTTGGCCTCCTCAGTATGGCCCCTTGCCTCGGGGAGCCCTCGAGTGCCTCTCAGCACAGCTTGGGAAGCCGTCAGGTGGTTCTGCAGGATCGGCAGCCATGCCCTCATACCCTGTCGGTCAGCCGTGTCCCCGTGAGAAGCACTCGTGTGTTGCCCAGTGTGTTCCCGTCTGGCGGAAACTCCGGCCCTGTGCCTCTTGTCCACCGTTGGGCACCACGCTGGACACGGTCTGTCCCCCATGCGGGATCACTCTGACCCCGGTCTGTTCCATGTTGAGGAGCCCACAGAAACTCCCCTGTTTTCACAACAATAAAAAACCTTTTGTCGCAGTGAAAAAAAAAGTATTGGAGACGCAAACACAATACAGCCTTGTCGGGTTTGTTGCTGTGGCTGCGCCGTGCACACATCAGGCTTCATCAGTCGATGATGACCGATATATTTCCAGGTGGTTCGCCCTCACGCCACTCTGCTCTTCTCTGGCAACACACCGCACCGACCAACAGAGGATGGCGTTCCCTGCTTGGGCCCCCCCGCGGGGAATGGGCGACGAGGCAGAGGGGCCTGCTGGGGGTGGGCTGCTGAAGGCTGGCTGGGAGAACGCCGGAGGGGGCGGCGGTGGCGGCGGCGACAGCGCCAGCTCGTTCCTGCAGGGGCTGAAGAGGTTCAGCAGCGTGCCCCAAAGCACACCCCCCGCGGCACAGGCGCCTGCCACGAACAACTGGCAGCAGCAGATGCACAGCATGTACAGCAACCCGGCGCCCGTGGGGCAGCCGGGCTTCAGGGCCTCCGTATCTCCCGCACCGCATTACCCACCTGCACAGGCAGGTGGGGTGGATCACCAGACGCCCCAAGGGTTCAGCCAACCCCAGGCGCAGGGGCAGCCGGTTGTCTTTGAATCTGCGGTATGCAGCATGGGGGGGATGGGGGTGGGGGCTGGTGTGGTCAACCCTGAAGAGGGGTGGTGTTGTCTGTGGCTGGGGGCGACGGCGCGAGCTGTATATATTTTTTCTGTAACAAGAGAGAGCTCTTGGCAGTGTAGGGAAGACAGTCAGGCAGCGCTTTGGGCGATAAATGCAACCCCCCCCCCCCCTCATCGGGATGCGGAGTTGCTTTTGTTTTTCACACACAACAAGAAGAAAGCTTGTCCCAGTGAAAAAGATAGTTGGCAGCGCTTTGGGTGACAAACACAATCTACCTTGCCTTGTTGCTATGACTGTGCGCACATTCACACCAGCCTTCATCAGGCAAAACACGTGAGGTTTGTTCAACCGAGTTTGGCGCACAAACAACGCTTTATCTTTTTGCCCCGATTTGGCGCACCAACAACAACATCATCCTTTTTTTCGAGCACAGTCTCAATGCGGACCCCCTGTTTTTGAATCCCACGCCATGCACGCATCCTGCACAGCTTCTGACGGAGGATGAGTTCCAGGCAAACTCTGCGATAGAGTATGGCTCTGGGATTGCGCTCAGTGGATGCACTATCGACCGGCACCTAAACGATGGCGACCCGATGCCGCAGCTCGAGTCGCTATCGGCAAGTGTGACGCTCCGGATTACCCCAACTGCTATTGTGTTCCTGCATCACTATGATCGGAACTTCATCTTGGAGGTCCCTGTGTCGGAGCTGTACGAGATCAACGAAGACTCAGAGGCAAAGGTATGACGGGGAAGTGTACAGTGGGTACTGCGCCGAGTCCGGTCGGCGTGGCATCCGCCACTGTCACAGGATTCACATGCATGTTATTTGTGTAGCCTCATGCAATGAAGGAGGAAATGGAACACGGAGAAAGCAGGCCCGATTTGAGTTAACGGCACGCGTAGTGCCGTAATTTGCAGAGCCACACCTCACCTCATCACAGGTCGAGGTGTGTGCGTCTGACTACTCACCACTCCCCACTTCATCAGGCTGGGTGAACAGGGCTCTGTCTGCGTTCCATACAAAACACCGACGGCTACTGGCTTGTTGCACATTTTACTGCCCCTCCTGATCCAGCCGGAGGGCACATTTAGTTCTTTCATGCCCTTCGTACATACAACGGATGCAACTTCGAGCATTTCGTTATGTGCCTGACACACACACAACAACACCTCATGCCACGTCCACACCACAACAGGTCGTGCTCCTGCACACTCGGAGCGCAAACGGCTCTGCTCTGCTGGAGCTGCAATGTGGGTCGTCACGCAAGCGCCTTGGGATTTACAAGACACTCTGCATCAGGAAGAACGCTTTGGAGCGTTTGAAGCGCCAGCAGCAGTACCTTGCGAAGGCACATCCTTCAGCGCAGTAGCAGCGCATGGGTGGACACCGCCTTCTTGCTCTTGTCGTCTGACCACAGGGGGTGGCAACGGGGGCAGGAGTTGCTTCGCCCCTCCCCCTCCCCAGCATGCGTTCCCTAGGAGGCAGCAGCTCCTGACGCATGCAGGGTCTGAGCTCAGGCTGTGCAATCTGGGGGGGGATGTGTGTGTGTGTGTGGTGGGAAACGGACAACCCTCCATCCAGATTTCCATGTTTGTTTGTTAGATTTCTTTCTCTGAACCCCTTCCCCCCCTCTCCCCCCCCCCATACCCACATATTGTAGAACCCAGGCAAGGCAAAATAAAGTGATAAATTGGTGGGTGGAATAAAGAAGAAGAAGAAGAAAGCAACATGCATGTACAGTTGGTTTACCGGAACTTCGGGAAGGGGCGGCGGATGTGTTTTTGAAACCAGAGTTTTGCGGCGCACGCTCTTTATTTTTTTTAGGGCACTGCCCACGCCGATTGTGTGACACTGTGTGTGTGATGACCACACATGGCCTATGTTGGATTAAAAACCTACCTTCGGAAGTGCCGCACCCAACGCCTCTGGGCTTCACCCACACAGCGAACCCTGTTTTCTTTTTGTATTGGTGCAGGCCGCCCCCCTTGCTGTGCCATATATCCGTTGTACATACACATGCGAACTGACCCCACCCTGAGGGACGGGCGCAGCACTGCACACAGTGCAGCTGCCGTTTGAAAACCCTGGAACAGGAACAGGGTGGGTTCTGCCACCCACCCGCCGCAACGCGGCTCCGATGAACTAACAGCAAGGGCGTAGATAAGGCCCCTTCGACGTGGCGGGAGGGGGCGTCGTTCTGTAGAGTGGAGGCCTGCTGCCCCTGTGTGTGTGTGGGGAGGGTGGGAGCGCCTGAATCGCTGAAACCCGTGCCTCGCCTGCCTGCGGCCCCCCCTCCCCCGCCCCCTTGTTTCTGGGACATTGGCAGCCATCGCCCCCGCTTCCTCTGCGTGCCCCCACCCCCCCCAGCCCTCATGCCTCGCTCAAACACAACACCGTCATACGCGCAGATTTTTTCTCTGGAACCACAACACCACCACGGCTGCCTCCATCTGTTAATACAAGCCGCCCCACCCGCCACGCCCATGGAGGGCGCTGTGTGCAGCAATGCGGCATCCTCCATCCCCATGCGGTGTGTGCGTGCGCCGTGCCCCCCTGCTGCTGGGGCGCGCCGCGCCTCGCAGAGGCGGCTACCGCCGCTGCCTGGACCCGGTGCGTCGTTTGAAGAGCAGGTGCTGCTGTCCACCTTCCGCAGGGTGCTGTGCATACGGCGGGCGGAGCAGGAGGGGCGGGAGCGGATTGCCTTGGATGAACGGGCCGAGGCGGGGATGGCGCTGACCACAGCGGTGCTCGCTGTGCTGGAGACGCGCGCCCTGCAGGCCCGGGTCGCAAGAGGGGCAACACAGCTCGAGGCTACCATACGGGATTCAATGGAGGCACGCGAGCAGAACGAGCGTGACAAACTCCTCTTCGAATCACACGCCGAGCGTGACGTCATCTCTCTGCTGACGCAACAGAAGGCGGAGCGCGTGTCTGTCATCGCGCTTGAGTCGCGTGGGCACCTCGCCATTGAGATCGACATGGCACATGGCATGGCGGCGGTGCTGTCGCAGCCTCGCTGGGTGCAGGCGCCCTGCGTGAAGGCACCGTGCATGGCTGATGAGGAAGCATGCCGGAGGGCGTCTATCGAGGGTGCCTGCAGCAGAGGTGCCTGCTGCCTGCTGGCGCAGGAGGAGCAGCAGCGGCGGCAGCGTGTGGAGCGGAAGGCCGGCGAGGCCCTCGCAGGGATAGTGGAGCGTGCGCACAGGGCAGGGGCGCGGCGGCTGCTTGCGGAGGAGCATGCGGGCCTGCGGGACGTCGGCGCTGCCTTCGACGCGGGGCTTGCCGTGTTTGTGTGGCGTGCCGTGCTGCAGGAGGAGCGTGGGCGGAGCTGTCTCGAGGCTGCCGCATGCCAGGGCCTTGCCCTTCTGCATATAGAGGCGGGTGCTGTGGGGCGGCGGGCGCGGCCCTGTCTTGCGGTGTCGGCGGTGCATGGGAGCTGCCCGCCCCCCTGCAGGCAGCAGCCGTTCCAGGGGTATGCGCTGAAAGCGCTGTGGGTGGCGTGTATGTGATCTGCCGTTTCAGAGGGACGTGGATTATGGCAAGAAGGTAGTGAGCCCGGAGCTAAATTCACTAGGAAAATGTGCAAATGCACAATCGTGCATTCACATGGCCCTGCATAATCCTGCCTGTTAAACCGACACTTCACAGCCGTGTCGGTGACAGGCACCCTTCTCGGTGATGCGTAACAAACTTTCCTACCAGTATGACATGGCCACCGTGCTCACCCAACGGGTGTTATGCACGCATGGGCCCTCCTGACCCCGCCTGCTGGCAATGCCATACATTGAAACTTGGGCTTGGTAATCCACCCAAGCCCGCCTGACCCTAACCGAGAGAGAGTTGGTAAGACACGGCTTCCGCCGTGGCTCCATGAGCCCGTGTTGCCTGCTAGGTGGTGGCTGCCGCCTCCACTTTGACGTTGCCATACAGTACGTATTGAGGGGGTGCAGTGCATCCCCAAGTCATTCCTTTGCGCACATGGTTTGACACATGACACGCCTGATGGTTGCTCCCCCCCCGCCCCCCGCCGTCCCCCCACCCACAACGCATACAACGGTGAAGGAATTTGTGCCCTCTCCAGTAATTTGCGTGTGTTTGGAAGATACACGCTTTAAGCGGGGATCCTGTGGTGATCATCCCCGCAGTGTGTGCCACCCGCAAGGGAGGGTGCTTGGAAGCTCCCCACACGCATCAGAATCAGGGGGTTTTGCCCGGATTTGGCGCACAAAACAACAGCCTTGTCTTTTCTTAATTGCCGCATCCCCACCCCCACCCCACCCCACCCCACCCCCACAGGCCCCTCCCCACCCAACCCATCAGCGGCAGGGCACCACCAGGCGGAGCGAGCCATGGCCCAGCCTCTGTGGCCCCACACTCCGGTGGACCTCCGTCCATCGGAGGGGTCTGGGGGCTGGGGCCTGTCCTGCCCGGACAGCCCTACGAAGCCGGCCCGCACCCCGCTGCGCGTGCGCGAGGGCTACGGCCGCACCAGCCCCCCGATGGACTGGGCGGCCGCCTCCACCCACACCCTCCCTGCGGATTCAGAGCCGCTATCGGTGGAGCGCTACGAAGGGTCCTTCGGCAGCCTCCCCCATGCGCAGCGCACCGCCTGCCCCGGGAGCCCCACACCGCGCAGCAGGCACCCAGCCTTCCCCTGCAGCTCCCCGGTGCCCGGGCGCTCCGCCATCGGATCGCCCCACAAGCGCCCCCCCAGCACCGGGCGCTACGGCGCGCAGGGCCGCGTGGCGCACGGCGGGGAGGTCGCACCGCAGTACCGCAGCCACCAGGGGCTGGAGGTGGAGCCAGCACATCAGAACCCCTTCAGCCCGATGGGGCTGCAGATGGGCAGCAGGCATGCGTCGCCGGCTCTCCGGGCATCGCCCTGCCGGAGCGCGTCGCCCGGGATGCAGCGGCAGGGCACGCCGTCGAAGCACCACCGCATCCTGCGCATGGGGAGCCTCGGTTCCGGCTGCGGCACCCCGCGCTCCTCCCAGCGGAAGAAGAACATGCTGCGCGACGCGGCACGGCAGCTCCACAATGTCTCCCCCTTGAAACACCAGCAGCCGCAGCAGGCTCAAACCCTCTGCTCCACCACGCCGGGCCTGTCGGAGCTCCCCCGAGCCATGTCAGCCGACACCGACCTGCTCTTCAGCCCCCCGAGCATGCTGAACGAGACACTCTCCTCCACGCTCTCCCCATCGCACGGCGGTTCCTTCAGCCTGCAGCGGGCTGACACCGTCGCGGTGATGCAGCCGATGCTCCGCGACACCACCCCCGCCGCCCCCGCCACGCCGCGCACCTCCCACACCCCAGACGACCCGCGCACCCCGCAGGAGACCACACCTGACTCTGCCTTCAGCGCCCCGGGGAGGCGCGGGGCGGCAGAGATGCCGGAGTCCCCCGCAAAGTCATGCGCCTCCCCTCCCTCCGCGCGGATCCGCAGGAAGGAGTCTGTCGCAGGAGGGAGGCGGAAGCCGCACAAAAGGATGGACGAATTCAACTACTGCGTAGTGCGGGATGGGGAGGGCGGGGAGCACCCCGAGGGGGCTGCCCCCCCGGTGCGGTACACCTGGGAGAAGAACGAGGCCCTCCTCTTTGAGGACCAGCTCTGTTGCCTCTATAAGGTGCAGCGCAAGCTGGATGGCATGTTCTACAGCTTGATCGTCCTCAAGGAGGCTGTGACGGAGGAAAACGAGGTGAGGATCTTAGCTGCGGTGCACGGGCTTGTCGTGTCGCAGTTGTTTGGCTCCGCAAGGTATATCGACTGTTGGAAGGAGGCGAAGCGGAAGTGCGGGAGGCGGATACACCGCCTCTGCATCCTCACGGAGCTTGTCTTCCCTGTCTCCCTCCTCTCCAGGCATGAGGTGGTGCAGGCGTCGCGGGATTGTCTCCTGGAGATCGGGGGCTCGCTGGAGGAGGCCCTCGCCGCACTCCACCATAACAACATCGCACACACCGACGTGTCGCTGGAGAGCGTCGTCACCTCCCTCAGGGAGGGGGCCATCGACATGAAGCTGGGTCTGTTCCACCGCGCCGTCCGCTTCCCCACACCGCCCGGAGGCGCCGTCTCCCAAGAGCAGCGGCTTGCGCAGCGTAGGGATTACTTCCTCCTCGGGTTGACACTCCTGGAGCTGGTGGGTATCCACCCCTTTGCGAACTGCCCTGTGGATATCGGGGCGGTTGACGAGCCGCGCGCCGGGCACAACGGGTTTATGTACGTCGTCACCGGGGAGGGGAGCAGCGAGAGCCCGAAGGGGAACGACAGCGACAGCAAATCCGCCCGCGGGGGGAGTGGCGCGGGGTGCCCGATGGAGACCGATGCCGACTGTGACAGCGCTGCCGCGGGGGAATCCTCCGATGGCGACGAGGCATACGACTCCCCCAACTGGGAGCTGCGCCACTCCGCCCTCCTGCAGGCAGGCGTCGGGAGCCTCCGGGGTTCGGAGGCGCAGTGGGCACACCTCATCTCGTTCTGCTGCCAACGCCTCGACGAGGTTGCCGCGAGCAAGGCGCACGCCCTCCCCCCTCCCGTGTGGGGTTACATCCGCGCCCTCCTCCGCGGCGAAACGGAATGTGCCAGGCGTGGGCTGGGCTGCGTGCAGCCGTGCCAGAGAGGCGCGGTGGCGTATATGACAACCCTCACAGACGAGCTGACAACCCTCCACCAGCACTACAATATGGATGGCAGCAGGAAGCCAGGCATGGAGGCCCCCCTGCCCCGCCCCGCTGCGGCGGTGCCGGCGGTAAACTCCGAAAACATGGTGATCAGCAAAGGATTGGACCACACGCAGATGATGGCAGCCCTCGATGACAGGGCGGGTTGGATCACCGGCTGCGCCAGCTTCGACGAGGATGACGAGGAGGGGATGTGCTGCGACGGGTTGGGTGGTGGAGGTGTTCGAGGTGGTGGCGGGGGAGGCCTCGCAGGGAGGCTGCTCTCGGATGGGGAAGGCTCTGATGAGGAAGTTCTCCACCGTGGCAAGGTGCCCGGCAGGACGCTCTTCTCGGAGAGTGGGTACGACTCGGACGAAGGGTTTTCCCTCGAGAGGAATATGACAATGCCTGCGATGGATTTCCAAGCCGTCATGTAGATCCGGGTGGCGGAGAGAGGGTGAAGATTTTCTTCTTCCTGTGATGCCGATCAGCTGGGGTATAGTGGGGGGTGGGGACGGGGGGGGGTGGGGGGGAAATTTGCAGCACAGTTGTCAAGGCCAGGGGGGGTGGGAGGTGGGGTGGGGGGGGAATGAAGAAGAAGCAAAAAAATTAGACGCATTTCCACTCCCGTAAAAAATCACTCGAGAACCACCGGGAGGGGAGGGGTTTTTTTTTGATGTTTTTGTTGCCCTTGACACTGCTGTCAAAAGTCTTAAGACCCCCCCGGATTGGGTAGTATCACTTTTGAACGAAAAAGGGCATGGGTCATAAGGCGGTGTGTGGTGGGAGGCATACCCTGTAGACATCAAGGGGAGATGGGCGCCTTCGTTCTAAAGCGCAGAAAAGCGACCCGACTCACACTATAGGTTGCAGCCTGGCACACTTTGACACAGGGTGGAGACATCCCACCTGACCTGCACCAAACAAATAACCTTAACGTGTCGTGCAGGCTCGAGGAGTGAGGCCGTGCCACCCCTGAACAGGCTACCTCGCCCTCCGTCGCATTTCCGCACTCCTAGAGGATCCTCTGCAGGCGCTCTGTGACACGAGTTTCAACGCCTCCCCTGACCGCATCTCTTCAGCGAATAGCCTGAGGGGCGTCATGTTGAGGGGTGGGATCGTCGATTGGAGATGAACGAGCACAGGTGGCTCAAAAAGAATCAAACACATTGCCTCGCTCGTGCATACACCTACACACGCATGGTGTGGCAGAGCCTCTCACGGAGAGCAAAGCTCAAGTTTCCTAAGCACAAATAGTGGAGAGGGAAATGGTCAGGCCCGCTCAAAGCGCACACACACACATAGTTGTTTCCCACTCTGCATTGCATTCTACCCTTTCCACCGCCTGTCTTCTTTCTCTTCCTTTCCCTTAGATGGACCCCCCCCTCACCCCACCCTCCCTCTGAAAGGTGTTAATCTGCTGAGCACAGACAGAGAGAGAAAGAGAGATTTCTACTGACATATCCGGCCCCCTCCCCCCTCCCCCCCACTGCCACCCACACACCCAACCCACTCTCGGATGAAAACGAAACGAAACACCAACGAATATTCTGATTTTTTTTCATTCTATTTTTTTTGGACACGCAAGCATAATAACGCAGGCCCTGATCTGCGCAGTACCTTTTATTTCTTGCCGGGAGGGGGGGGGGGGGGCGGGGGGCGTGTCGTTTTGCCCAACTCGGATGCGACGCTGGCAAAAGCTTTGCGGCAGGGCGAAGCCCTCATCACACCCACACACCCCCTCCCATCCCACACAGTCACCCCGTTCAATGTGGTCACTGTACACATGCCCTCGCCGTGCCGTATGTGCCTTTGAAGAGGCGCGGGACATGTGCCGGCCAGCATTTATCTTTTTTACAAAAAGAACGTCTTGTTCAGTGCCGGTTCCTCCAGGGCATGTTTTCACGACCCCCGCGCCTCACGTCACCCCACGCGCACCTCTCGCTCGGGCGATGCATGGTGCCTGCTGTCGGAGGAGGTCAGTGGGTGGTTTGCGTCAGGAGCTGGCTACCCGATTGCGTTCCACACGAGTAATGACTATAAAAATCTACTTTCACTGGCGGGCGTGCGGTTTTTTTTTGCCTGCGCCGAGTTGTGCTGACAGCTCAGCCTGCACAAGCCGCATCCGCCAACCCTGCTCTGTCTCGCTGTCTCTTTCTAATCTCTTTCTCTCTCTCTCTCTCCCCCGTAATTCTGAGCACGGGATTGAAAGATTTGCCAAACTTTGTCACAGCGAAAGAGTCAGTGGGAGCATATGGTGCGCGCAGTGTGTTTTTTTTGAGAGAGCCGGCACAAAAACCTCCTGCCCCCCTCCCCCTTCACAGGGGCCACATCACACTGCCGGCCGTGCGGACAGTGAAATCCCAGTGATCTTTTGCAGGCACCTGTTTGCCTTGTTCTTTCAACACATATACCCACACCCCCTCCACTATCGCATTGAAGTATCCCCCCCCCCCCTCTCCCCCCCATGAAAGCTTGCACGGTATGGCCACGGTCGGCGTCTCATGCTGCCTCCATAGCTCTGCGACCACCCAGCAGGGCTGCTCGTGACCACTACCACCACCACTACCATGCGTTGTGTTGCCCTTGCGCTGCCGAAGACTAAGAAGGCGCGCCACACAGTCGTCAAATAAAACATGTTTTGTAGCCCCCACCAACAGCCACTCTTCCTCCACAAAAGGCACGCTTTTTTCACTGTACGCACCACGCAACACAGTGCCTCGTCATTTGGTGGCCATTGCTTTTAGCCCCCGCCCCCCTCCCCCCTCCCCCCGCTCAACCACGCCTTCCCGCTGCTAGGTGCATCTCGCCCCACCCGAGTTCGGCTTTAATCTATCAACCTGGCCCCGCCCTCCCCTCCCTCCCTTTCCCACCCTTTAGATTCTCCTCACCCACAGAAAGTGTAAAGGCGATAGCGTGCTCACCCCCCCCCCCCATGTTCTAAACCTGGGCATTGCGTGTATGAATATGAGAAGTCCTGCCCGATGCACAGGGGTTTTGATGGATATATGGATGCCTTCGTGTCGATGTGTGTGTGTGCCACAATGACTGACTGTGAGGCGCACACATATCGCTTTTCTACTCTGAGACAGCAAAGAACCCCCAAAAAGTATAAAGGGCAAACTGCAGGATATGCCATGCCATACGCATGGATACAGGGCATGCTCCCGCCACCGCACCTCCATGCTCGCAAAAAGCTCGTGATACCCCATGTGATACCCCTTTGCTTTGCAGCCTCCTCGTTCTGCCTGGAGGAGGGTGTGTCCCGCCGCGACCTGTGCCTGTGTGGCACCAAAGGCACACCCCGAAACACTCTGTACCTTACTTGTGGGGGTCTTCGCTAGCCGGTGCAAAAAAGTGCAGGCTGGTGCAGGGCAAAATGGGCCGAAAATGGGCCAAATCGGAGGCAAAAAAAAGGGCGGGGAGTTGGGTGGCCCCTAGCTGGGAGCACGCATTTGGACCCAAAAAATAATGTCGAGCGGTCCCTGTGCATTGTTCAGCCCTCACAGGACGAGAAGGCACGGCGGGGCCCGTGTCACGGGTAAACATTGAGATCAACCTGTCATCCTGGGCCAAGCCAAGATGGGAGCTGGCCGCCTGGGGCAATGCAGGAGCAACGGCTAGTGCTCGTGCTGGCACGAAGCGGAGCCAGGCAGTGCTGTCCCGAGAACGGGCCGAGCCAGACAGTGCTGTCCCAAGGGTGGGCCGAGCCAGACAGTGATGTCCCGAGAATGGGCCGAGCCAGGCAGTGCTGTCCCAAGGGTGGGCCGAGCCAGACAGTGCTGTCCCGAGAACGGGCCGAGCCAGACAGTGCTGTCCCGAGAATGGGCCGAGCCAGGCAGTGCTGTCCCAAGGGTGGGCCGAGCCAGACAGTGCTGTCCCGAGAACGGGCCGAGCCAGACAGTGCTGTCCCAAGGGTGGGCCGAGCCAGACAGTGATGTCCCGAGAATGGGCCGAGCCAGGCAGTGCTGTCCCAAGGGTGGGCCGAGCCAGACAGTGCTGTCCCGAGAACGGGCCGAGCCAGACAGTGCTGTCCCGAGAATGGGCCGAGCCAGGCAGTGCTGTCCCAAGGGTGGGCCGAGCCAGACAGTGCTGTCCCGAGAATGGGCCGAGCCAGACAGTGCTGTCCCGAGAACGGGCCGAGCCAGACAGTGCTGTCCCGAGGGTGGGCCGAGCTAGGCAGTGCTGTCCCGAGAATGGGCCGAGCCAGGCAGTGCTGTCCCGAGAATGGGCCGAGCCAGACAGTGCTGTCCCGAGAACGGGCCGAGCCAGACAGTGCTGTCCCGAGGGTGGGCCGAGCTAGGCAGTGCTGTCCCGAGAATGGGCCGAGCCAGGCAGTGCTGTCCCAAGGGTGGGCCGAGCCAGACAGTGCTGTCCCGAGAATGGGCCGAGCCAGACAGTGCTGTCCCGAGAACGGGCCGAGCCAGACAGTGCTGTCCCGAGGGTGGGCCGAGCTAGGCAGTGCTGTCCCGAGAATGGGCCGAGCCACGCAGTCCTGTCCAGAGGGTGGGCCGAGCCAGGCAGTGATGTCCCGAGGGTGGGCCGACATCACATCCGGTCTCGGCCCGCTGTCTGGACCGCAGCAACAAGAAATCTGCGCTGCATGCACAGGAGCAGGGGGACTTGGCCCGTCCGCACTCCGACATTGCACCGCGCTGCCCCAGCGCTCCAGATCACAAGGCCCCCTGTGCCGCAGGAGGTGGAGACGTCGCACACCAGCAGGATGACGTCGCAGACCAGTTCACCACCCCCAACAGTAGGTCACACTCCGCCTCGCCTGTAGGCCGTCTACTGTATGCAGGAGTCTGCGTGTGTTGATAAAGACACACACGCCCGGCACACCTGATTCTATGGGCAGCGCTCGTAACTCTCTCGGCGCCAAGTCGAAGCTGAGCAAGATTTGGTTGGACGGTGCAAATATAGCTAGCCTTGCGGGCTCGCTAAGACACTCTCCGAGCTAGCTACATGAACACAACATTGCACATCGCACGGTTTCGAAGGATGGGTACGCGATGCGGGTTTAGGTCTTGTGCTAATGTTACACACAGCAAGATCCCTGACGGAGGGGATCGATGGAGGCACTGAGGAGATCATGACTGGGAAGGGGTCCTGCATCGAACCCCCTCTGAGTGGAGCAAACACTCGGTACTCCGGGTGCCACGTTCTGCTCGGCTGGACATCACCCCGAGGTCGTGGCCACGGCCCCCGACCACTCACTGCGGGGAGCTTCCCGTCCAGACAGTGTCTGGACATCACTCCTGGGCTCGACCCACTGGGCCGAGCCGACGAGTCGTGTCCAGACACTGGGCCGAGCCCAGGAGTGATGTCCAGACCCTGGGCCGAGCCAGGGAGTGGTGTCCAGACACTGGGCCGAGCCCAGGAGTGATGTCCAGACCCTGGGCCGAGCCAGGGAGTGGTGTCCAGACACTGGGCCGAGCCCAGGAGTGCTGTCCAGACACTGGGCCGAGCCAGGGAGTGGTGTCCAGACACTGGGCCGAGCCCAGGAGTGATGTCCAGACCCTGGGCCGAGCCAGGGAGTGGTGTCCAGACACTGGGCCGAGCCCAGGAGTGATGTCCAGACCCTGGGCCGAGCCAGGGAGTGGTGTCCAGACACTGGGCCGAGCCAGGGAGTGGTGTCCAGACACTGGGCCGAGCCCAGGAGTGATGTCCAGACCCTGGGCCGAGCCCAGGAGTGCTGTCCACACTGGGCCGAGCCAGGGCGTGATGTCCAGACCCTGGGCCGAGCCAGGGAGTGGTGTCCAGACCCTGGGCCGAGCCCAGGAGTGCTGTCCAGACACTGGGCCGAGCTCAGGAGTGCTGTCCAGTCCCTGGGCCGAGCCAGGGAGTGGTGTCCAGACACTGGGCCGAGCCAGGGAGTGATGTCCAGTCCCTGGGCCGAGCCCAGGAGTGCTGTCCACACTGGGCCGAGCCAGGGCGTGATGTCCAGACCCTGGGCCGAGCCAGGGAGTGGTGTCCAGACCCTGGGCCGAGCCAGGGAGTGGTGTCCAGACACTGGGCCGAGCCCAGGAGTGCTGTCCAAACACTGGGCCGAGCCCAGGAGTGATGTCCAGACCCTGGGCCGAGCCAGGGAGTGGTGTCCAGACACTGGGCCGAGCCCAGGAGTGATGTCCAGACCCTGGGCCGAGCCAGGGAGTGGTGTCCAGACACTGGGCCGAGCCCAGGAGTGCTGTCCAGACACTGGGCCGAGCCAGGGAGTGGTGTCCAGACACTGGGCCGAGCCCAGGAGTGCTGTCCAGACACTGGGCCGAGCCAGGGAGTGGTGTCCAGACACTGGGCCGAGCCCAGGAGTGATGTCCAGACCCTGGGCCGAGCCAGGGAGTGGTGTCCAGACACTGGGCCGAGCCCAGGAGTGATGTCCAGACACTGGGCCGAGCCAGGGAGTGGTGTCCAGACACTGGGCCGAGCCCAGGAGTGATGTCCAGACCCTGGGCCGAGCCCAGGAGTGCTGTCCACACTGGGCCGAGCCAGGGCGTGATGTCCAGACCCTGGGCCGAGCCAGGGAGTGGTGTCCAGACCCTGGGCCGAGCCCAGGAGTGCTGTCCAGACACTGGGCCGAGCTCAGGAGTGCTGTCCAGTCCCTGGGCCGAGCCAGGGAGTGGTGTCCAGACACTGGGCCGAGCCAGGGAGTGATGTCCAGTCCCTGGGCCGAGCCCAGGAGTGCTGTCCACACTGGGCCGAGCCAGGGCGTGATGTCCAGACCCTGGGCCGAGCCAGGGAGTGGTGTCCAGACCCTGGGCCGAGCCAGGGAGTGGTGTCCAGACACTGGGCCGAGCCCAGGAGTGCTGTCCAAACACTGGGCCGAGCCCAGGAGTGATGTCCAGACCCTGGGCCGAGCCAGGGAGTGGTGTCCAGACACTGGGCCGAGCCCAGGAGTGCTGTCCAGACACTGGGCCGAGCCCAGGAGTGATGTCCAGACCCTGGGCCGAGCCAGGGAGTGGTGTCCAGACACTGGGCCGAGCCCAGGAGTGATGTCCAGACCCTGGGCCGAGCCAGGGAGTGGTGTCCAGACACTGGGCCGAGCCCAGGAGTGATGTCCAGACACTGGGCCGAGCCAGGGAGTGGTGTCCAGACACTGGGCCGAGCCCAGGAGTGATGTCCAGACACTGGGCCGAGCCAGGGAGTGGTGTCCAGACACTGGGCCGAGCCCAGGAGTGATGTCCAGACCCTGGGCCGAGCCCAGGAGTGCTGTCCACACTGGGCCGAGCCAGGGCGTGATGTCCAGACCCTGGGCCGAGCCAGGGAGTGGTGTCCAGACCCTGGGCCGAGCCCAGGAGTGCTGTCCAGACACTGGGCCGAGCTCAGGAGTGCTGTCCAGTCCCTGGGCCGAGCCAGGGAGTGGTGTCCAGACACTGGGCCGAGCCAGGGAGTGATGTCCAGTCCCTGGGCCGAGCCCAGGAGTGCTGTCCACACTGGGCCGAGCCAGGGCGTGATGTCCAGACCCTGGGCCGAGCCAGGGAGTGGTGTCCAGACCCTGGGCCGAGCCCAGGAGTGCTGTCCAGACACTGGGCCGAGCTCAGGAGTGCTGTCCAGTCCCTGGGCCGAGCCAGGGAGTGGTGTCCAGACACTGGGCCGAGCCAGGGAGTGATGTCCAGTCCCTGGGCCGAGCCCAGGAGTGCTGTCCAGACACTGACGATGTCCTGCCTCATACCCGCCATGCCCGCAATGCACTTCCGGATCACATGGTTGTGGATTTCTAGCGCCTTCCGCATTCCCTCGAAAGACTTCTCCAAGCAGAGGGTCGAGGCCTGCACGTCTGTGACCACGAGTGTCGTGATCTTCGTCTCTGTGGAGTAGTCATCGAAGAGCAGCGCCTGCTGGCTGTCTTCGTTCAGCATCCTACGACTAGGCCGGCTATGGGCGATCTCGCCCGTACTGGGCCGGACATGGGCCGATCTCGGCAGTACTGGGCCGGCTATGGGCCGATCTCGCACGTACTGGGCCGGCTATGGGCCGATCTCGGCAGTGCTGGGCCGGCTATGGGCCGATCTCGCCCGTACTGGGCCGGACATGGGCAGATCTCGCCCGTACTGGGCCGGCTATGGGCCGATCTCGCACGTACTGGGCCGGACATGGGCCGATCTCGGCAGTGCTGGGCCGGCTACGGGCCGATCTCGCACGTACTGGGCCGGACATGGGCCGATCTCGGCAGTGCTGGGCCGGCTATGGGCCGATCTCGCCCGTACTGGGCCGGACATGGGCCGATCTCGGCAGTGCTGGGCCGGCTATGGGCCGATCTCGCCCGTACTGGGCCGGCTATGGGCCGATCTCGGCAGTGCTGGGCCGGCTATGGGCCGATCTCGCCCGTACTGGGCCGGCTATGGGCCGATCTCGGCAGTGCTGGGCCGGCTATGGGCCGATCTCGCCCGTACTGGGCCGGCTATGGGCCGATCTCGGCAGTGCTGGGCCGGCTACGGGCCGATCTCGGCCGTACTGGGCCGGACATGGGCCGATCTCGCCCGTACTGGGCCGGCTATGGGCCGATCTCGCCCGTACTGGGCCGGCTATGGGCCGATCTCGCCCGTACTGGGCCGGACATGGGCCGATCTCGGCAGTGCTGGGACGGCTATGGGCCGATCTCGCCCGTACTGGGCCGGACATGGGCCGATCTCGGCAGTGCTGGGCCGGCTATGGGCCGATCTCGCCCGTACTGGGCCGGCTATGGGCCGATCTCGGCAGTGCTGGGCCGGCTATGGGCCGATCTCGCCCGTACTGGGCCGGCTATGGGCCGATCTCGGCAGTGCTGGGCCGGCTACGGGCCGATCTCGGCCGTACTGGGCCGGACATGGGCCGATCTCGCCCGTACTGGGCCGGCTATGGGCCGATCTCGGCAGTGCTGGGCCGGCTATGGGCCGATCTCGCCCGTACTGGGCCGGCTATGGGCCGATCTCGGCAGTGCTGGGACGGCTATGGGCCGATCTCGCCCGTACTGGGCCGGCTATGGGCCGATCTCGGCAGTGCTGGGCCGGCTATGGGCCGATCTCGCCCGTACTGGGCCGGCTATGGGCCGATCTCGGCAGTGCTGGGACGGCTATGGGCCGATCTCGCCCGTACTGGGCCGGCTATGGGCCGATCTCGGCAGTGCTGGGCCGGCTATGGGCCGATCTCGCCCGTACTGGGCCGGCTCCAGGAGTGGTGTCCAGACCCTGGGCCGACCCAGGCTGTGGGTGGTGCATTTTGGTGCATTTTCCGTCGGTTTAGGTGAAAATTGTCGAATTTTGTCGAAATTTGACGACAGGTGACGAACAGCGAGAATCCCCGAAAAACCGGTTTTTAATTCATTTTTGGGGGGGGGTCTTCGCTGACGAAGTTTTTGTCGAAGACCCCTGTCGTCGTCGTCAGAACACTGCCGTCTTCGGTGAAAAACCCCCTGAAACAGCCGTTTTCCTAATTATGTGACGAACGACGAAGTTTGTCGAAGTTTGTCGACCAGCGAAGACCCCCTCTTTTCTCGAATAAATCACCCTGTCCCCCACCCCCTCCTCCTCCCATTCACCTCTCCCCCCCTCTCTCTCTCTCTCGCAAGTGGGTGAAATATAATGCAGAAGTTTGAAGGGGCTGTGTGGTGGACATACCCGGAGGGGTGGGGTGGGGTGGGGTGTGCCTACACTCAGGCATCCCGACAACTCACCCCCCCCCCCCCCCCTCACGAGGATCCTCCACGGAGTAGACCCTGCTCCACACAACCCACGGGAGATGCATTTAATCACTCTCTCCTAGCTCCTAGCTGCGTGTGAAGGGTATTGGGATGTTGCAGGTCTCCACTGATCGTGGGTATTGCGGCGTGTCCGCCCTGTGGCAGGCATTGCGCTGCCCGCCCTCCCCCCACCCTTCGATGTGTGTAGATGTCATTGACTTAACCGGGTTACCGCCACCCGCTATCCCCTCGTCTTCCTCCTCCCCCCACCCCCACCCGCCTTGCTTTCCTCATTCAACTCCGTGTGGTGGCCATTTCCGATATGCAGAAGTGACAAGTTACGGGCGAGTTTTTCTACCTCAAAACAGCATCTCCTGTCCTTGTCAAAGAGAGGGCCCTGTGGGAGGGCAACACAAAGGGCGCCTCACCTCCGGCTTTTGGCGCATAGGCAACAAGGCCCTACGGAGTGGCTTCCCTGCGCTCTGTGCCGCACTGTGTGTCAAAGCCGTGCCACTTTTTGCAGCCAGTGTTGTGAGGCAGTCCGCATTCTCTCACTCTTCGGCAATTCTGAGCGAAGACCCTCATATGTTGAACCACCGTCAGAACAGCGAGCTTTTCACGCTAACATACGATCTGTAGCAGCGTGGTCAGCATCCTGTGCGGCTGGGCTTCTCATTGTGCGCCGTTTTTGCTTTATTGGTGCGCCTGAAACAGCGTTGTTAACCTTCTGATAGAAGGGGTCTCAGGAGCACCAGCAAATTGTTCGAACAGAGAATGCAACTCAACGCTATCTCCTGAGCCCAGCCACGCTCTCCAGTAAAACAAGTTGTGTGCCGCATGCTCATGCGAGTGTGTGGGTGGCGGTCACCGGGGGGATCTAACCGCCCCAACCCAACCCCCTGCCTGGTGGTGCTGACTGTCTGGCTGGGCGGGTGTCACCACACCACATTCTCCCTTTCTCCTCTCAGAGTGCCAGAGTGGGGTAGGAGTCGTTTATTTTTTCAGAAACGGGTAATTTGCAGGATTTGTGCCATTCTCTCCGCCAGGCAGGGTTATTTCTGCCCTGGTGCGTGTGTGAGTGTTGTGTGACGCAGTGGAGAAACGCACCAAGAGCAAGGAGTTCGGTGCGTCTCCGCTGCGACAACGTGTTTCCTGAAGTTTCATCTGAAGTGCTGTATATCTGCCAGTATTTGCCATTTTCTTTTGTTCTAACTCGGCGGTTCCGAAAGAAAATCTGAAGAGAAAAAAAGGGAAGGGCATCGGGGACAGATCGAACCAAGGTTGTGATTGTCGCAACCAAAAAATACGTGGACGCTCGTACGCACACGCGGTCCTTTCAGCAATTCTGGTATAATACCGGGTGTGGTGCGTTCAGAACCGTTCGATGCAGCCAGGGAAGTCCGGCTGCAACCCCCCCCTCCCCCCAGAAACCGCTCGAACCAGGCCTCCCTCCGGATCCCTTGGAAGTATTGAATACCGGGTTTCTAAAAAACGGCCATAATTCGAGTATTCAATATATTGGCAAGTATTGAAGATATTGGTGATTTTCAGCTTCAAAGTATTGAATATATTGAATACTATGGTCGAAATATTGTCAATACTTTGAAGTATTGACCCTTTTTGGGAGGGATTTTTGCACTGTCTGCCTGATTTAGCCCGAAACCAATTTCCGAAAAACTTCAGTTTACCACCACCAAACTCCGCCGAACTCCACCAAACTCGGGCCAAAATCAGCCACAAAATGGAGGTCACTACCATTCTCCCAGCCCCAGGAAGGGTAAGATGAGCCTGTGGGGTTGGTCAGGTCCTGGTTTTCGCCAGGGTGCAGTGCACTACGGACCCGGGAAGAAGCGCAGATGGGATTTGTGTGAGAGACTGCCGGACGCTGACACGATCAACGTGGCTGAGTACACCGGACTCCTGAGGTGTCTCCAGCGGTTACTGGCCATACAGTTCACGGGCACCGCGACGAGGCAGTGTCGCTGCTAGACCGACTCAGGGGGTCGGGGGCGGAGGTCTCTACGGCATGTACTGAGACACTACAACAAGCAAGCCGACAGGCTGGCGAACAGGGCGGTCGAGGAGCTAGAAGTTGGGCAGAGCCGCGTGACATTGGGGAAGGGGGAGCCGGAGGCACCACGATAGCGGATAGCTGTGTGGATGGCTGCGTCCTGGATAGGCCGCCCCATCCCAAAACAAGTCGAAGGTCAGGTCCTGGTTTTTGTCTTGGGAAGGGCGCCGTTGGGAAGAATATCCGGTTTGCTTGACCGCACAGTTGGGTGAAGGAGAAGTCGTACGGTACAGTTCCTGTTCCTGTACGGATCGGGGTTTGTCACAATTTGCTTCTGTGCATGGTGCAAACAGCAGTCCATATTGAGGCCAAAGTTTGATTCCCGGCTTCCAACACATCGTTCTGTCACTGCGACCTTGTCTCCTCGTCGCCCCTCCCTCTTTTCCTTCTTTTGCTGAGTTGGTCTGTCCTACAGGGGACCGGGCTGACACACAGGGGCGATTCCACTGCACCCCTACTTACTGCGGCCACTCCCAGCTGAGTTGTGGCTGGTGCCTTCTCAGACTCAGAGGCAGGCGACCTCCGACGCTGATGCGGGATTTGGGCGCAAGTGCGCTTGCAGTCACTTGCCGGGAGGGTGCTTGCTCCTAGAGCAGACCCGAGTCTGACAGTGGCGGGCAGGGGGCAGCAGTGCCTGGCGCAGACGCACTTGGATAGGAACAGTTGGGTCCCAGGGTGCACGCCAATGAGGCGGACCCGAGTTGGACCAGCTCTCTTCCGGAATCCAGGTTGCTTGCAGTCAAGTGGTGGGCAGGAGGAAGCCACGTGTTGCCGCAGCCACGGCCGGACGTCCGCTGGGAGGTTTTCTGGGATGCTGATAGTCTTTTCCGACGGTCACCCTCTCCAGCCGATATCCCCACCTCCGGACGTGCTCGCGACAACTCCGGTTTGGTGTACCTCGATGAGCTTACCTTACCTTGTCGTCGGACACAACATATCATCGTTGTCCCAAACCCCGTAACCCACGTGAAGTGGATCATCTGAAGTGCAGAATGAGGTGGAGCAGGTGGAGCACGAAACATAAGTAAACCATAGCAAGAGAGGCCAGCAGCAGTCCCGAGTCCATCGCGTTCCTCGTAGCATTTCCCGTACCACACAGGTGTGTTATGTGCAAAATGATGCTTCAGGGAGACCCTCGGTGGTGCAGGCAGGGCACATGTACTGGTGGATGAGGCCTTCACGTCTCCGATCCTCTCACTCAGGTGAATCTCCACCAAAATCGGGTCAAAATCAGGAGGATATTGCTCAGTATTGCCAATATCACCCAATATATTCAATTGTTGTAAATATTGAAAGTATTGTCTGGTGCCCCTGATTTACCCCTTTTTCACTACGCACAAACTACGCAATCTGGGGGGGGGGTCTCGCTTTTTGGTCCCCCCCCAGTTTTTTTTGGTCCCCCTTTCTGTGTGGCTACTGAGACAGGACTGGAGGCACTGCGCTGACCGAGCAAAAAATTATTGCCAGAACTCACTATACACCGTACGAAAGAACGCACGACATGTGGGGCGGGACTCCAGAAACACCTGGGCAAGGTTGCCCCATGCCCAGAAACACCTGAGAAGGAAGTGAGTTCCAGGAGCCGCGTAGAACACCCTCGAGATTGTGAATGATGATACGATCACAGCCTTCAGGGCGCTGCGAGGTGCCACCCTGAAGGTGGCCCTTGACATCAAGGAGAGCGTCGGCCGAGGGGTCGACGAAAAGCTGAAGAAGGCGCTACTGGCACTGGATCCCGCGGGGTATACGGAGGTCACCGCCACACAGGCAACCTCCGCTGACAACGTCCAGGAGACGTTATCCGAGGGGATCACAACGGCACTAGAGATCTGTGTCACGGGATCCAGGCGCCCACTCTCCCTCGACGGTCTGAGGATTGTTGTTGGGTATGGTGTCGTTTCCTGCAGCTGCAAAAAAGCGTAGCAACTGTGCTTCCTTCTTCCTTAATGATGCGTTGACGCTTCCACCCGGAGGAGCTGAAGCAGGCACCGCTTAATGATGCGTTGATGCTTCCACCCGACGAGCTGAAGCAGGCACCGCGCCAAAGGGCACCCCCAAAGAGACCTGCAAAGACTGCGTCGAAACCCGCACCGAAGGCTGCCAGCGCTGCAGCACCTGAAGAACCTGCAGCACCTGCAGCACCTGAAGCGCCTGCACCCTCACTGACCCCGGAACAGCAAGAACTCCTTGAGTTTGGGGTCCCGGCATAGAGACAGAGAATGGCTGAGTAAATCAAAAAATGAGACCCCCCCCCCCCCCTTTTCACTACGCACAAACTACGCAATATGGGGTCGTCAGGGGCACCAATTAATAATTGTATCAATACTTTCAATACCTGGGACCCCCCGTGTTTAAGTCCCCCCCCTGGAGGCGATTTTCGGCCGGGGGGGACTTAAACGCGGGGGGGGCGGACCTAAACACAGGGGGGGGCTTAAACACGGGGGTGGCACAGTGGAGACCAAGAAGACCTCTTCCTCTGCTGTCGTAGGGGGGTAATTCCGGTCCGGATGGACTTTCTTTTGACCGCAGGTTCAGCTGGTGCATGGTGGCTGTGCAGCTCCCCACGCCACCCCCCCCCCCCCCCTGTATTTAGTTTTGGGTTGTGCTCACAGCGCAGGGGGAGGTATAGAAAAGCTGTGTGTGGGTGCAGATCATGCAGGGCACACCACACCTTGGCAGCAAGGCGTGTGGGGTAGGCGTTGCTGTCGGCGAACACCCCGCTGGTTCTCTTCTCTTCTTTTGTTTGGGCAGACGCACAATTTTCCTGCAGCCTCGTGTCAATCCACAGCACAAGGCATACGGCTGGGATGATTGATAAGAGGGGAAACTCGGCTCCTAACACACTGCAGCACCGTGCAGCCATAAGAAACCCAGACAGTGGTGATCCACCCTCTCGCCATGGGTGGTTGCTCGGAGCGTTTGGCAAGGAGCAAAGTAGTCGCCCAAATATTTCAAAAAAACACCGTCTGCCCCCCCCCCCCCCCCCCCGCCCCCGCCCCCGCCCCTCGGACCGTGGACGAATCGGTCAACGGGATCAGAGGGGGGGGTGTGAATAAGCACACAGGGTGCAGCTGGTCGGCTGGTTGGCTGATGGAGATGTTGGGAGTCAACCATGCAGTGGCGGGGAAATTATTCAAACCCTGTGCCTGGAATTTTGTCCAAAAAATATCACATTTTCGCACAAGGCAAAAAATGGTCAAAAAACCCGAAAATCGGGTTTGTAGGGTATAGGTCCCCTGTCTGAAAATGCAAAATATGGCCCCGCCGGTGCCCCCAGAGTGATTTAAAATGGGAAAATCGACATTTTCCACCTACGGGAAATACCCCAAAATAGGGGGTCCCCAGACACGATCCCCAAAAAAATGTCCTGCTCGCCTCTAAGGCACTCTGGATTTTTATTATGTCATCCAGATGTCACATCTGGGTCCAGGAACACCGGTTTTTGGCCTCAGGAAGTCGAAAAATATGTGTGAAAATTTTTATTTCTGACCAGGACCCCCTAAAAGGCCGATTTCCCCTGTTTCCACATAGGGGATTTCATGCAACGCCCGCTCGTGTGTTGAGTGTGTTATCCGCGACGTGGACGCGGTCGCCCTCTCCCTCCCAGAAGCCACTGATCTCCCTCATCCAACTTCACCTCCGGATGTACGCGGCACGTGCTTGGGTTGTCCTGTCGCAGTGCAGCAGAAGTTCCTCTGTGCACTGCTGCCCAAGCCAAATGGCTGCACGGAATATGCCACGCAGAGTAACGTGGTATCGCGTGACCAGCTCGTGAGGCTTGGTGCCCCGAATCGAATCGATAGGCTGCGAGTTGCATTGCCTCAGTCAGTTGATGTCCTTGTGTGTGCATTTTTGTGCACAACAGTCCCTTGGGTATCTGCAGCGCAGGTGCCTGCACTGGACCAGGATTCCTGATTTGCCTCTGGCACTTGTTGATCGGAACGGATGCGGCGACATGCCACGGTACCCATGGATAGCCATGCCGGCACGAAAGTACGTTCACGACGGTTGATTACCATTGCTGCACTCTGTCAGAACCCGAAGGGTCTCAGCACACCTGAACGCCCACCAGGCCCCCCAGCAGGGGGTGAAACCAAAGGGTCCCCCCTGGGGTTTTTTGACCCAAAATTTTCGAATTCGACATGTCCCCGGGATTTCCACTATGTCGCAGATTTCGACCATTGGGTCAAGAAAACCTAAAAATCTAGGGGGGAGGTGCTGAAGGATTGCACTGAAAATTTTATCTAACTCGGTCAAAATTCCAGGCACAGGGTTTCAAAAAAAATGGCATGTTCCACAGGGGGGGGGGTGTCGATGCAGAAGTGTATTTTGTCGGGGTGGGGAGGGCGTGTGTGTGTGTGTTTTGAAGACCACTTTTAGGGTGGGTAGACCCTAATCCGCGCGGATCGTGGCCCGCCATGCGTGTGTGTGTGTGCTTGCAAGATTGGTGGAATCACCCACCCATCCACATACATACAGACCCCCCGTCCCTATTCCCCCACCCCGTCACCCCGCGCCGTGACTTAATCACGGGCTGGCGTGGTCGGGACTCTTAGCCACCTGGTCCGCTGCGCTAATCTGGTTTCAAACACACACAAACATGCCCCGATTCCCCCAACCCCTTCACCCCCCACCCCGCCCCGCAGCCTACAGACAAACCGAAAACCGACACAACGAAGGTGAGCACTGCGTCCCAGGGATTTTTGATGCTCCCAATCCAGAACACCAAAAACAAGAACACAGACAAATTAATCGCACCCTTGATAACGAGTGGGGAGGGGGAGTCGGGGTGCGAACTTGGGGCGCTCGAAGGGGGAACTGTTCAAAAAACGAATCTGAAAAAACTAACTTGTCATACACCGGGCCATGTAAGCAGGCTATGTTTTAACCCCCAGGGGTTCTAGTTATGGCTGCTTATATGCAAGGACCGGAACTGCGAAAGGGTGCAGGCCGGATGTAGTTACCGTGTGCCTGTACACGCTAAAGAAAACAGGTGGCTCATGGCAATTGCCCCGGTGGTTTGGGTCCTGGGTAAATCCCGAGTGGTGACGACGATTGCCATTTCACTGCATACCGACCCGAATCGGTAAGTGCCGGATCCCTTACACCACCACCCCCTTCCCCACCCCACCCCCTTTGTTCGCATGCGAGCAACACAAATTTCTTCTTACAGGCCCCTCTCACCAACCGAACAACATTACATCGTGTTGGTGACTGACACATCATGGCAGCTCATTTGGAAGAAAGCAACCACGCCTTTTGCCGCCTTGCGCGCAATGGCAACAATTTGCTGTAAAGCCCCAGGCCACCGGGTCGGCACAGGGACCCTTTTGCCTCATCATACGGCAACAGGGCAGGGGGCAATCTCCCAATCTCCCAACCCCCTGCTCCCCCCAACCCGCCCATCACCTGGAAGAGCGATCCCTCCTGTAACAGCGCACACACAACAGCACATGCCTTGTGGCAGAATCGGATTGCAAAGCAGGCCCACCGCGCGATAGTGTGGGTTGTGCAGGGTGCACCCCGATACCCACAGGGTTATCGGTGCCCTTGCCCCTGAGTTCAGGAAGCCTTCTGGCACGCACAAGGTGGGGAGCTGAAGGGGGGATGATGGAGGTGTCATGGCGTTGGGGTGGGTCAGAAAGGGTCCCTTCGAGGTGCGCCACTCTTGGTGACACTTGTCTAGATGGGGTGGGGGGGGGGGGTAATGTAATGCATGCACATGCCGTCGGACGGCTGTTGCCTGGCCATAGCGCTGTGTGTGCGTGAGAATTTTACCTAAGCTAGAACCCCATCACCACACGCCTGTGCCGGAGGGACTGGGCGAGAGGGGGCGGGGGGGGGGGGGGGGGGAAGAAGGGGGAGGGGCGTGATACCGTTCGATGCCCCTCTCCTCACCCACACTTCCCCAAGGAAGCAATGCCGCCCTCCCCCACCCACCCATCCAACTATCCCGAAGGACCTGCGTGTGATCATTAACCCAGGAGCGGGAGCAGAAAGGGGGAGGAAGATGTCAGAGAAAATGCAAAAGAAACGCGGCAGCCACACACCCCCCACCCCTCCCCACCACCCCGTTGCGACATGTTTTTTTTTCGCAAATCGGAATTCGGCTTTGCCGCGTCATCACTGCACGACATGACACACCACCTCGGCAGGCAACGCATCGCCTCTGTTAGCGATGACGTGCCCTCTGCGGTCAGTGGGCTACGTGCTGCTGTTCGGGCTTGCGGCAAGCGGTGCAGCGTGGGCTGCAGGCGCCTGCAAGGCAGAGCCTGGGGTGCCCAAGGCGGATGCCAAGGCTGACGAAGAAACAGCACAGCGGAAGCCTCCGGTGAAGGTGGAGGCGAAGCTTCTCAGCAAGACAGACGCTGATAAGTTCCGGGAAATCCTCGAGAACAACGAAAGCGACATGAGTGATGACGAGTTCTGACGACGCACTGAAGTGCTTCCAAAGTTTCAGAGAAGTGGCAAGCGCAGGTGATGCCAGGCATGCGTTGCAGATAGTCGAAAGGCCTTAGGAGCTAGTATCGCCTGCTGTTGGTTATTCCCGCACATCGGGAGAGGCGATCGGCAGGGTGGGAGAACGGGCGTGGTTCTTCTCGCGGCAGAGAAAGGCTCATGCTTGAATCATACGGGGGTGGGGGGGTAGCGAGCGGGCATGAAGTGCCTTGGGCTAGCCTGGCAGCTTCCATTGATTCCGTCTCGTGATGGTGGCGGTGTTGTGCGGCCCGTGCGGCGGCCAGGCATGGGCAGGTGGGAGGGGGTTTGACACGTTAGAAGGGCGTGCCGATGTATTGGCTCTGGTGGCACTCATGAGGTGCAGTGCAGAGCCCAGCCGGCCCCTGGATTGAATGGCGCGTGGCTGGTGGTGGTTCATTCACCCCGACCCACCCACCCACCCCCCTACGCCTTGTTTCGGTGGACTTGACCGGGGCAATTGTATACTGCCCGCACAAACCAGAAGTAAAGTGGGGCGAGCACCTACAATAATCACACGCCCTACACATCTCCACGTTCATCGTTTGTGCCACACACACACACACACCCTTCTCTGCAGAGGTGCTGTAGGGCACCGCACGGTGCCTTCGGGCACACGTATGTCGTTTCTCGAGTACGAGAAGAGTGAGAACCTGTTCGTTCAGGCCCTGAAGGGGACTGCGTTAGGATCGTCCCTGCGCAATGTGGAGGGAGAGCGATGGACGGTGCTGGTCCCACAGTCGGTGATCCTGGATGAGCTGGGCATCGCTGTCGTAAGCCCGGAATTCCTCAAAACCCACACGGTGGTGTTCGACGTGCCAGACGAGCCACAGTCCTTCACCACCCTCAACGGCCTGAAGGGCGTCTTCGTCACCAGCTCAGGCGACGGCGGAACCACCGAACGATGCGACAGCGTCATCGTCACCCTGCCGCAGGCAGCACGCGCCAAGACCACACCCACCCCGCTGGGCCCCGCTGCTGCGGACAGCCCTCTCGAGACACACACAGCAGAGGTGCAGCGGCAGACGATACACATCCTGCGGCAGACGGAGCTGCTGCTGGACCCCACAGACGGGTTCACGGTGTCCATCCACCTTGTCAGCGACGCTGTGCGTGCCAAGTGGCTCTCGGGCGACTCGGTGGAGGACATCGGGTGGTTTGGCGAGAGCCAGCAGCAGCCGCGCCAGGCAGAGAGGGCGAAGCCTGCTGCCGTCAGTGCGGCGGGGGGTGCACCGGCACCGCAGAAGTCGCCGAAGAAGGCCAGGCCCGAAGCGAGCTCTGTGTCCGTGACGCCTCAGCCCGAGGCGGATGGTGGGGCGTCGTCGCAGCCGTCGCCAGCTGCAGCAGCAGGGTCTGCCCAGCCCAGCAGCGGGCCCCAGCGCCCGAAGCAATTCCGTTTCCGCGATTTTGCCGAAAAAATGCGCGGGGCAAAGGAGCTGCATGCCGAGCTGCGGAATTTTGTCTCGACGGTGAACACATCCACCGACATCACCGATGCCGAGCTCCCGGGCATGGTGCGCGACTTCCTCGCGCATATGTTCGATGAGATCAAGCAGAGCGTCGTGTGGAAGGGCGCGACGGAGCAGGAGCTCGACTTCGCGCAGGAGGGTGTCGAGAAGTACACCCTGACGAAGATCTTCACTCGTACCTTCAGCACTGAGGAGGACCAAGTAAAGTATGGTGAAGAAGGAGTGGGAGAGGGGGAAAGGGGAAGGGGGGGCACCAGTAATAATTTTCCGTGTCAGGGCGGGTCACTATGCTTGCTGAGGGTCGTGGTGGTAGCGGGGCTGTGTATTGCAGAGGAGGGGGGGGTGAAGACATAGGCCGCCTAACCTGTGAGTGGGATTTGCCTTGATGCGCTTCGGATCGGAGCACCCTCGTCGTCATTCATCATGTGGGTGCCTTTGGTCTGACGTGCCAGCAAGCGAGTTGCCCAAACAAAATCACCGTTGTCTTGGTGGCACGTCGATACAGTTGCGGCACAGGGTGTGAAGGACCCGAGACTCATTTTTTAAGGTTTTCCCTGAGTCGGGTAGGTGAGGCGGCCGCCGCATGAATCTCCCACCCCCCTGCAGAGACGATGCGTTAGAGAAGCGCTTGCAGTCTTTTGAATTCATCACGCCTGAAAACCTGGACGTGCGTGAAGAGGTGTTGGAACACCCGACGTGGAGAGAAGCTGTGGAGGTATGTGCCGGACCATCTTTGTGGTTGTCTGACATGGCCTAAAACAAGCCGCCTCTGGGCGGGGTGGTGGACGTTGGGTTGAACCAGTAGTGCAGTCTTCAATTCAGAAAGCCCCCCAGATAACAACCATTCTGCAGAACATCAGTTCTCCTCTGTCAATCTGCAGGGTCATCACATTACACAGAACAGACATACATTGCCTTCACCGTCAGTTTGTGGATGCTGTGGCCCTGAGTCCAAAAAAATCGTATCAAAATCATGTGTAGCATCCTGTGTGCCACCTAAATAGCAAGTCACCTTGTCTAATAACTAGGACTAAAACTTGTTGGCCACCTCACTCGGTTTGGCACTTTTTTTTGGTGAGGTTTGTATTCCACTTGGGCACCATGCCCTCCTGGGCCAGCCACAGTGAAGTCGACTTGTCACAAAACCCCTCATCTCCCTCTCCCACTACCGTTGGCCGCAGGAGCTGTGCAAACTTAATGACTACAAAAACCCCCGTGACAAGCTGATCTGCATCACAAACTGCTGCAAGCTTATCTTTAGCATGCTGCACAACCTGGATCCGAACAAGACGATGGGCGCAGACGACTTCCTTCCATGCCTGATCCTGCTTGTAGGCAAGGCGGGTGCGAAGAATCTCCACAGCAATACTGCGTTCATCGAAAACTACCGCAACGACAACAAGATGAGCTGCGAGGCTGGGTACTACTTCTGCACACTGCAGAGCGCGATACACTTCTGGGAGACGGCAGATGCGGACAGCCTGCGCATCTCGCAAGAGACGCTCGACAACATCAACGCAGGCCTGGCAGGCAAGCAGCAGCCAGACTTCAACGATGGTATGCAGCGCTGCTCTGCAGGAGGGAATTTGTTTTGCCCCACTTCCGATAAACCACGAGCCGTGCCTGCATCAGATCCAACTGTTGTCAGATCCTGTGTTGATTTACACCTTGTTTGCATTGGGCATGATGTCGTTCGTTGCATGGGCAAGGCTTATTTACATCACCCTGAAGGTTGTGTTGCTGCACTGCTGCCTAAAATGGACTCAAAATAGGCGGGATAGACATCCTTCTGTCGGGATATTACTCCAAGCCTGCACTGCCAACGCAACCTCCCCCCCCCCTGACAGTGTCGATCGACGAGGGGGACCGGTGGGAACTGGAGAAGACACAGCGCGCCGTGTCGGCAGGGGGCGACCGCAACCCACTCGACGCGGTCTCCCCGCAGCCCGATCTTGCTGTGGACCTTCTCCCATCCGCTTCGACGCTGCAGGAACAACTCGGGGCTGCATTGCAGGCACATGCCCCCAGTGGCGCGCCTTTGAAACTCGACGGGCTGACGGTGGGGGACCTCCCTGCCCTGCTCGTTGAGTATAGGCGGCTACGCGCCCTCCATGCCGACGTCGCAAAGCTGAATCCCTTCTGATCAGCTGCCCCAGCAGCCCAGGAGTGCTTCTGCTGGCCTGCCTTGGGTGGGGTGCTGTGCACCGCACAGCGAAGAGCCCAGGCATGGCCCGGCGTGGTTGGTTTCAGTGTGGTGGCAATGTGTGCGGTTCGCCAAGCCCTGTGGGCGTGTGCGGGTGGGTGGGTGCCTCCCCGCGCACGTCTGTGCCATTCCCTTGGCTTTAGCCGAGAGCTGGTTGCAGAGAAGGATGAGTGGGACAGTTGAGAGAGAGTGGCACTTCATTGGAGATGTGCGCAGAGAACGAGAAAGTCAGCCATACATGCCCGATTTTTTTGTGCATGACAGGCAGGGCTGCTCCCCCACCCCCAGTTCACCAGCCTTCTATTTCCAGTGGTACCCCCTCCGTGTGTGTGCGATCCCCCCCCCCCTCCCCTCCCCCGGATTTGGCGCATGAACAACGCCTTTATCTTTTTCACAGCGAAAGAGTTGAGTGGGTACGGTAGCGTACGGCGTGCGCAGAAACAAAAAGTATTCCCCCCCCGCCCACCCCCGGACTCTAAGTCTCTTTGCCGGATGCCAACACACACCCTCCCCACTACCACATTCACCCTGCTGGCCAAGATGTTATATTTCCGTTGCTGCTGTGTGTCTCTGCAGAGATGGCCAGTGTGTGTTATGTGTGTGTGGGAGGTTAACATCAGACTTCGGTCGCTCGGTGCGATCGACACCAAACAAAACGATGAGCGTGTGTGTGTAGATCCCCTCGTAGAGACAGTGGGGATCGCACCCAGAGCAACGCGCTCGGTGTGTGTCTACACTAATATAAAAAGGTTCACCGCGTGTTTTGTGTGTGGGAAGGAGCAAGGGCACGAAAAAATACCCCCCCTCCCTCCCCCTCCCCCGATCCATATCGAGTGAAGGGGAGAAATGCGGCCCCTTCCCTCGCCTTTGCTCTCTTCTCAAACATGGCTTCCGCCTCACGCTCCCCCGCTACACCTGCTGAGCATGCACGGGCGGGGGGGGGGGGAGGGGTGGGGAACTCTCTGTGCCTTACTTCTTCTCTTCCCCACAACTCCCCCCCCCCACCCTCCCCCCCGATCTTTGCAGCTTTGGATGCAATAGCGAAGCGCGTTGTTTGTGTACCTCACGCAACAGCCGCCTGCAAATAACCTCACCTTGCCCCTTCGCTATTTCTCGTATGCCTAAAGTGTGAATATCCCTGTGGGAAGTGTTCGGGGGCTGGGTGGGGGGTGTGCGTTGGCTGGCTACACGCGGTGGGGGAGAGGGGGGGGGATACTGGGTATCCGCTCTCTGTCCCTTGCCCCCGTTCCTCACGCAACACAGGGCTGCAAAATACAAAAAAAACTACGTGTTCTCTCCAGGGTAAAAGATAGGGTTCCGGGCTGCGCGCCGAAAATCGGGGGTAATCGGGGGTAACATTTTGGCCATTTCCCCAAATGGAAGGGCTTTCCCTTCCCACAACACACCACCCCACGCCACTCAACTGGGATGGGCAGGGTGGAGAGTCTGCAGGGGACTGACTTCGCCGCCGCTGCCAGGTCCGAGAGGAGCGCGCTCCTTCTTGTCGTCAACGCGAAGGAGCCAGTCGATGAGGAAGGCGTTCTTGAGAGCGTAGTGGTGTTGAAAGCACCGCAGGTTGCCCTTGCAGACTTGGTTCTGGACATGCACAGGCCACAGGGGGGTCTGGGGGGCGGAGCCCCCCAGCCGCCGGAGGCCACGGTAGTGAACAGCTGATTCTGCTCCATAGTCGCACGCCGCATGTCGTCAACGTGCACCTTGTGCTCAACAGGTTCATCGGGCGAACGCCTGGGCAGGGCACTGTGCTCTTGGCCCCGGCCTCCTCTGGCCAAAAAGTACCCTGGAAGAGTACCCGGACAGAATCTCAGAAAAATCCCGGTGGAAAAAAAAAAGAGGCACCCCCGGTTTTTCGGGGCAAAATCTCGAAAACCGGGGCTAAGCCCCGTTTTTCATAACAGTATCTTAAACACTGGTTCTCTCTCTCCTGATCTATCAGCTGCGTTGACAGTGTGCCTTGCCGTCGAACCGACGTCTCCTCTCCATCCCAACAGCTCTCTTTGCCGCAACTTCTGCTTCTTCTTTGGGCACATGCGTGGGGTGTAAAAGTATAGGAGTGCTTCTGACGGCCCTGCTTTTTTTCTGTGTGTCGAACTCTCTCGTGTTCACATCTGTTCCACACCCCACATCAAAGCAGCAGGCTCTAGAGTGGTGGAAGAGTCAACGCATCAAATATGGAAGAAGGAATCACGGTTGCTACGTTTTTTTCCCCTACATAAAAAGGATTGCCGGGTTTCTTTTCTTTTGTTTTGTTTGCACAAGTACACCTACATAAGTATACCCCCCCCCATCTTGGAGCACAGCACTTTGAGGTCCTCGTTCACGGCACAGCCTTGCGTGGTGCCACGTGTCCCTTGCTGTCCAGCCTGCAATAATGCAAGGGAAGGGTGGGGGCGGAAACATACACGAGACGAGTCTAGCAGAGTCGATACTGCGGGGAACACGATGGGGCACTAGACAGGCCCAGCGGTTCCTGAGGCAGATCGGTGGCAGACTGAGGGACGGTGCCAGCTAGCCCCAGCGTTTTACTGTATTCTACCGAGGCTCTTCGCTGCGTGTGACGAAGTTCCTAGGTGCGTTGGGGGCCTTCGCTCTAAAGTGCAGAAAAGTGAACCGACTCACAATGGAGGTTGCAGCCTGACACACTTTGACACAGAGCGGATGCACCCCGAGTTTTCTTGCCGGCCATTTTGTTCTTTTTTTTTGTTTTGCCCCGGCTTTCACGCACTGAATTTCTCCTCTCTATTTCACGTGAGAAAAACGCTGGAAAACTTGCAGAAAGCCCATCCACAGTCTCCGCGGCAGGCACATGGGGTGGGTGGGTAAAGGGTGTGTCGTGTCGTGTTGTGGAATGTGGAGCCGCCCAAACGCCGGGCGATATGTCGAGCCGCCGCAGAAGCGCTCGAGGGTGTCTGTTCAACACCATAAAGACCGGGTGGACAGGATGTGGTGTGGGTGTGGGCGGGCCGTCGGGCAATACCTTCCCTCGCCCCCCCCCCCCCCCCCCCCCCCCCTAGGGGGGGTCAAATGGGGGTGACAAACACGATTTTTCAAAAAACCGGCGCAGAGGCCCCAAAGCCCCCGTAAACCCTCCAAACCCCCCCAGATCGGTCCGGAAACCCATCGAACCCCACTTTTCCACCATTCCGGGCACCTCAGGTGCCCGAATTGGGGTACCTAAATTTTGTGCCACCGTTTGGTACCGGACAGTGCCACTGTGTGGGAGGTTGGAAAAGAAAATGCCCCAACACACCACATCTGAGGGTTGCAATGCATGTTGCTTGCCAACCACGTCATCCGGTGGGTGTCAGGCGCTATGTAGGTGGCATGAGCCAGGTCTTCGATGTGTTCTGGCTTGTATATGTACCTCCCTGCCTGCGGCACAGGCACTGCCTTTGTCCCCCACACCAGCCACAGAGAGCGTATTGTACTCGGTCCACGGTTGCTGATTCATTGTGATGCGTTGTATCCTCGAGTGAACGTCACACACTAGTGGCACCACCACCCGCCATCCGAGAGCTGTATTGACTTTGCGCCCTTCCGTTGCATTCACCTCGCCACGCATATTGCACCGTTCAGTACCAGTGCTCTTGGGCCAGGCAAAGTAGACCGCAGCAACTACCAATTCTGGCACAATGGGTACCACGACAGCGCACTTCGTGTGTTCCCGGAATGTACAGCTCGTGTTGCAACAGTCGTTGTCAACACATCCCGGTTGTGGAGCACTGCTGCACAGGAATCACACGACCATCTGGACTTGTTCCGTACCTACAGGCAGCCTCCCGGTGCATGGTGGCAGGGAGGTACATATACAAGCCAGAACTCATCGAAGACCTGGCTAATGCCACCTACATAGCGCCTGACACCCACCGGATGACGTGGTTGGCAAGCAACATGCATTGCAACCCTCAGATGTGGTGTGTTGGGGCATTTTCTTTTCCAACCTCCCACACAGTGGCACTGTCCGGTACCAAACGGTGGCACAAAATTTAGGTACCCCAATTCGGGCACCTGAGGTGCCCGGAATGGTGGAAAAGTGGGGTTCGATGGGTTTCCGGACCGATCTGGGGGGGTTTGGAGGGTTTACGGGGGCTTTGGGGCCTCTGCGCCGGTTTTTTGAAAAATCGTGTTTGTCCACGTAAAAGGGTGGCATTTGACCCCCCCTACCCCCCCCCCCCCCCACCACCACACCCCACCCCCCGCCACCTCCCTCCCAGAGGACGCAAGCCGATAGATGCACAGACCGCCAGGGTTACACCCCCCCCCCCTCCCCTCCCTCCATCCCAGCGCTTCCCCTCCCCCTTCCACCCCCTTGCCCGCCCTGCCTGCATATAGCGAGGAGAGAGAGAGATCGGCTCGTGCATTACCTTTCTCTCCTGCTGCACTGCCGTGTGTGGGTGTATGGTGTTGTACCATAATGTGATGTTGTGAGGTGTGGGGAGGGTTTGTTTGTCGTAGAGCTGTAGAGGTCAGTCTTTATTCGGTTTGGAATCAGGCTGTTTTGGAGTTGTGTAGTTTTTGGGGTCGGGTGATGGCATCTCACTGTGCCTGAGAGAGGCAAAGAGGGGTTGCGCCTTGGGAGGTGGCAGGTCGCCCACTGTGGAAATGCAGATTCCTACACCAGCACACACTTGCAGGCTTGTTTGGGCGAAGGAGGTGGTCCGTACGATGCCCGAAAAAAACAGTCGCACAGACCCGGGGGCCAGCAAGAAGAAGGGCTCGCCGGCCAAGAAGACGGCGACACCTGCCGCACACACACACGCACATAAGCAGCGCCCGGCCTTGCCGCGCTATGGGTGGAAGGGGAGGATGCAATTCCTCATCTCCTTTGCCATGTTCATGTGTGTTGCAAAATACGTATGCCCCGATAGAGGTGGCGTGTGGTGCGGGCGTGGGCACCCAAGCAAAGCGCGCTGGAGGGAGGGGGGGTGGGGGAGTCGGGCCGTCACGTGGGAAAGGGGGGAACTGCGCATCATATATATCCACACACACACTTCCTGGGTGACCCGCAAAGGACCCTGGAAATGGTTTTCCAGTTGCTGTACCACAGGCCAGGGTGTCGGGTTAGCAAAATATAAAACCCAGCGGCATCGCCACACCAGCACAATCACACCGGAGAGCGCATGAAACTGCACATAAAATGGGTCCTAGTTGTGCTCCGCCGGACAACACACGACTACATATTGCATATTACATGCCACATGCACAGCCCCTCGCTGCTCTCCCCTCCGCCACACTAACCACCTCAGATGATCGATGGCATGCGGAGGGAGGACTTGCTTGGCGTCTTCGGTCTGAACGAGTGGTACGACGGATGGGTCAAGGAAAACCGCGCATGGTTGGAGGAACTCTACAAAGCGCACGGCCACTCAAATGGGTATAAGTTCCGCGTGTGATGCCCGCCGTGTTGATCTGTTTCTTCTTCTTCTTCCTTCTCCTCACACTTTTCCTTGTTTCGGCTGCGGCAGTAAAAAAAATGCATACCCTTCGCTCTGGAGTTGCAGGGAAGTGGGCTTGACACCCTAAACCAATACAATAGGTTTTTTGTCAGCACCACTGCCTATTCACACAACAGAGTGGAGGCACACCCCCCGTAAAAAAAGTTACTGCCTCCCCCCATGCCCACCGCTCAATCCGTTGAAACCTACTTCGACATCTGACTGCCCACACGCCACGCGCCGAGCCCAACAACATCCCGCATCCCCCGGCTGGATGGACGCTGCGGGGAGCGGCGATGTCGGCGGGTGGTGTTAGCTATCCTTTGGTGTCTCCTCCCCCCCACTAAAATAAGTGATGCAGCACAGCAAAATACAACGCCTTCTGGTGGGATTGTGCACGCCATCACTGCCCTGGCCGTCCCGCATGTCAGGTTGGTGGGTCGTCGGGACCAAAACTCAAAAAAAAACTCAAAAAAAACCCAGCTAAAAATAATCGAAACCACTGTGCGATCAGAGGGAGCCACATCCACTAACCCACAGTGCTCACAGGGGCACACATACGCTCTCTCTCTCATACCCTCCGCCGTTCTGTCTTCTTCGTTGGGTGGAGGCGAGAGGAGCGGGATGGTTTCGCTCAAAACGTGCCGTGAGAAAACCCCCTCCCCCCCCCCTAGGGGGGGTCAAATGCCACCCTTTTACGTGGACAAACACGATTTTTCAAAAAACCGGCGCAGAGGCCCCAAAGCCCCCGTAAACCCTCCAAACCCCCCCAGATCGGTCCGGAAACCCATCGAACCCCACTTTTCCACCATTCCGGGCACCTCAGGTGCCCGAATTGGGGTACCTAAATTTTGTGCCACCGTTTGGTACCGGACAGTGCCACTGTGTGGGAGGTTGGAAAAGAAAATGCCCCAACACACCACATCTGAGGGTTGCAATGCATGTTGCTTGCCAACCACGTCATCCGGTGGGTGTCAGGCGCTATGTAGGTGGCATTAGCCAGGTCTTCGATGAGTTCTGGCTTGTATATGTACCTCCCTGCCACCATGCACCGGGAGGCTGCCTGTAGGTACGGAACAAGTCCAGATGGTCGTGTGATTCCTGTGCAGCAGTGCTCCACAACCGGGATGTGTTGACAACGACTGTTGCAACACGAGCTGTACATTCCGGGAACACACGAAGTGCGCTGTCGTGGTACCCATTGTGCCAGAATTGGTAGTTGCTGCGGTCTACTTTGCCTGGCCCAAGAGCACTGGTACTGAACGGTGCAATATGCGTGGCGAGGTGAATGCAACGGAAGGGCGCAAAGTCAATACAGCTCTCGGATGGCGGGTGGTGGTGCCACTAGTGTGTGACGTTCACTCGAGGATACAACGCATCACAATGAATCAGCAACCGTGGACCGAGTACAATACGCTCTCTGTGGCTGGTGTGGGGGACAAAGGCAGTGCCTGTGCCGCAGGCAGGGAGGTACATATACAAGCCAGAACACATCGAAGACCTGGCTCATGCCACCTACATAGCGCCTGACACCCACCGGATGACGTGGTTGGCAAGCAACATGCATTGCAACCCTCAGATGTGGTGTGTTGGGGCATTTTCTTTTCCAACCTCCCACACAGTGGCACTGTCCGGTACCAAACGGTGGCACAAAATTTAGGTACCCCAATTCGGGCACCTGAGGTGCCCGGAATGGTGGAAAAGTGGGGTTCGATGGGTTTCCGGACCGATCTGGGGGGGTTTGGAGGGTTTACGGGGGCTTTGGGGCCTCTGCGCCGGTTTTTTGAAAAATCGTGTTTGTCACCCCCATTTGACCCCCCCTACCCCCCCCCCCCTCACAAACTAAGCAAGCAGCAGGCATGTCGCTAAGCGTCGACCGTCGACCCAGTGATTTTGGGTTTCCCCCCCCCATAAAAAAGCGTCGACCCAGCGTCGACCCAGTGGAACTGGGTTGCCATTCAAGCCTGGACCAAGCGTCAACCCATTCCGGGTCGACGCTAACCTAGCGTTGACCCGGTTCCACTGGGTCGACGCTCACCAAGCGTCGACCAAGCGTCAACCCACTTTCACTGGGTCGACGTCGAAGAGAGTATGGTTTTGCAGGAACAGATGCTCACTACCGTCGCCTCCGGCGGCTGGGGGGCTCCGCCCCCCAGACCCCCCTGTATAGCGTGTGCACACAGGTCAGGAATCCAACAGCTCCAGTAGCCTCAGGAGGACGCAGCCAACTCACACAGAATCTGTACGCCCACAATGAACAGATGTTCACTACCGTGGCCTCCGGCGGCTGGGGGGCTCCGACCCCCAGACCCCCCATCTCGCGTGCCCGTCTAGTAACCAAGTCCTTGCGCTTCAACGGCCGTGGCATATCAGGGGGTAAATCATGGTCCCGAAAGCCATTTTTTGGGTTTCTTCCGGCACCCGAGGATGGCGCGAGCGGGAGAGGAACCACGGAAGGAACCCAGCGCCTCACACCGTGCCCACCTAGCGGTCCACCGACGGGAAAATTAGGCAACAACACGAGCGCGCGCGAAGCGCGCGCGAGAAAAATTGACCCCTAGTGTTTCCCCCTGATCCCCCCCCAAAACAGGAGCGTCAACCCACCAAATCTCCATAATCGAAAAGTTAGCGACAGGCCTGAGCAAGCAGGCGCCACACCGGGCACAGTTCTGCCTCTCTTCTGCCCACAGTGCAAACAACAATGCAGCACAACACCCCCGCCCGCCAACCCCCCCCCCCTCGACCGCCAGACGTGCCAGGTGTTTCTGCACAGGGCCACACCACCCCTCCCCAGCTCCCCAGATGCCAGATCGTGGCAGAGGGCGCAGGGAATATGCGGTGGGTGTAGGGTGGGGTGGGGGGTGGGGGCGCGGGCTCAGCTTCCCTCCCTTGGTGCAGCTCGCAGCTGTGTGGGTGGCAATACGCTTTGCCTGAAGCGGTGTGCTGCGAGGGTGGGGATCTGCCTGTGGGGCCTGTAGTGTTGTTGGGTCGGGGCTGGTGGTGGTGGTGGATGTGTTGAGCAGACAGGGCGCGCGGTTTCGCAAGTAGGCCATGAGTAGTGTGCCTCGGTAGAATCGAAAGCTGTGTGGCTGCCAGGTGCCCCCCCCCCCCCCCTCTCCCCTCTCCCCTCCTCAACCAGCCTTGTGCTTCCTTCTAATTCTAAGGAGGATCCTTGAAATCGGTAGTGGACAGTAGCGGACAGGGCGGACATTTCCTTGTGGAAAAAGTGCCCGAAAAAAAAAATTCGAAAAGGTCCCCCTTACAGAATTAGCCTTTTTTTCAAAAAATCGGAAAATTTCGGACCGCAATTTGTACCCAAGAAAGTGCCGGATTTTCGGACTTGGTCCGATTTGAACGATTTCCGTGCCTCTTGCAACCCCCATGAGGGGCGGCTGCTGTTTCGGGTTCTTCCGGTGGTACATGCTGGGGTGTCAGGACAGGGAATCCTGCTCGCTGTACCCGGTGATCCCTGACGCAGCCAGGAAGTGGAGAGCCTTGGAACCCTGGTTGAGGCCTGTAACACCCGGCCTTCCTGCCACTTGTGGCATTGTGGAGTGGAGGTGGTTATGGAGAAGGTTCTCTCTCCGTCCGGTCGAGCACAACCGTCCTCTCCAGCCAGGGGTCATCTACTTTCCAAACAAGGGCCAGGAACATGCTCAAACAAACCAATTGATCAGAAAATCTGGCTTGCCGTGGAATCATTGAGCATTGGGGAGTGGTTTGCCCCCTTGCTGCGTATGACATGTCCATTTTTGACGATTTTTGGGCAGAATTTGGTGCGTGGGACCTTTCGATTTTCATGATTTTTTCGTAATTTCGTGGGGACCGGTACCCCATTTGAGGGCCAAAAATCTCATTTCCGAGGCCTGGGAATGGTCGCAGTGGCCTCAGATGTCCAAAAACGTTCAATTGACCTCTCCTCGAAAAAAAATTCGAAAGGTCCCCCCTACTGGCACCCCGGATTAGGACATGTCTCTGGGGGTGTCCGGGGGGCATTTTTGGCCCATTTTTGGCTGGGGAAAATGGGCCATTTTTCACGGTTTTTTCGGTTTTTTGTCCGGACCGGTACCGCATTTGAGGGGCCAAAATCTGATTTCCGAGGCCCGGGAATGGTCGCAGTGGCTTCATTTGGCCAAAAACGTTCAATTTACCCTTCCCCAAAAAAAAATTCGAAAGGGTCCCCCTACAAATCGCCGGTCTTAGGAATTTTTTTTTGGGCACCCAGATTTCAAAAATTTTCAAACTATTTTCTGGACCAAAAATCAAACTATTGAGGTCCTGGCCGGACATGTCCGGGGGGGGGGGGGGGGTCAAAATTGGATTTCCCGAATTTCCGGGTCCGGACATGTCCGCCCGGACATCCGGACACCAGAAAATGTCCGCCCGGACATGTCCGCCCTGTCCGGGGCGGACATTTCTGGATGTCCGGATGTCCGCCCGGACATGTCCGGGCGGGAAATTCGGGAAATGTCCGGGGGGGGGGGGGGGGGGGGTCAAAATTGGACCCGGACATCCGGACACCCGGATTTCCGGTCCGGATATGTCCGCCCTGTCCGCCCTGAAATCGCCTAAGGGGCCGGGGGAAATCCAGGAAATTCGGGAAATCCAGGAATATGAAGAATCCTCCTAAATCTACTTCACTACCCCCCCCCCCCCTCTCCCCTCCCCCAACCCAAGGCATATTTCGATAGCCGGGACCCCACCGACTACTGCGTCATCCATCCATCTTGGGGTCTCCCAGAGGGACTCCGGCAGAGTGTGTCTACACATGCCCCCACCACCAGAACATACCCTCCTCCCCCACCCACACACACCACACCTCCAGCACACAAGCAGCAGGGGGCGGGTGGGGTGTGTACGCGCGTGCCACCAAAACCCCTGCCGCAACCGCCCCTTCCCCCCTTCGGCCCCCCCTGAATCCCCTCGTTGCTGGGGCGCTTCGTGTGATGGGGCTTTCTTCTTACGACCTGTATCGGAGGATACCAAAGGACTTGACTGCGGCTACATCACAGGGTGGCATCCTGAGCGTAGGATGCATGCTGACCATGTGCCTGCTGGTGGTGATGGAGGTGTGGGACTACACCTCTCCGCCTATTGTGCGCGATGTGGTGATGGATGACAACACGGAGCCTCAGATCCAAGTCAACTTCGACCTGCTGACCCTGGAGATGCCCTGCGAGTGGGTGGAGCTTGACGTGAAGGATCGCCTCGGGGTGAGCAAGGTCGACGTCATCCCCAACGTCAAGAAGGAGGTCGTGGATCGCATCTCCCAGAGGCAGTACCTCCACAAGGAGCAGCCGAAGCCGAAGCCGGCACCCTCTCTCGGGATGAGCAACCAGGACATGGAGGCTGCGATGCAGGAGGAGGGCGAGTCACCGCACCTCGACAAGGCGTCGATGGAGAAGGTGCTGAAGGAGAAGAAATTTGTTTTTGTCGACTTCTACGCGCCGTGGTGCAAGTGGTGCCGTCTCCTCGCCCCTGTCTGGGAGAAGTTTGCGAAGGAGATTCACGACCAGCACTACCACACCGCGGTGCGGAAGGTGGATTGCGTGGCGCATCCGCAGATCTGCATCGACAACCGCATCAGGGGGTTTCCGACAATGCGTGTCTTCAAGTCAGGCCAGGCCCTTGCTGACTACGACGGGAGGAGGACTGCAGAGAACATGCTTGAGTGGGTGGGCAGCATTACCAATGAGAACGAGCAGGAGCACCACTTCCGGCACATCGAGATCCAGAAGAACAACCAAGGCCACCTGGGGTGCAGGCTGACGGGGCACATCATGGTCAACAGGGTGCCGGGTAACTTCCACCTGCAGGCGAAGAGCAGCGTGCACTCGATGAACCCGAAGGAGACGAACCTGTCGCACGTTGTGAACCAGCTCTCCTTCGGCGAGCCCGTGCCGGAGGGCGTGCTGCTGTCGCTGCCCCAGTCTGTCAAGCAGTTCCTGGCGCCGCTCAACTTGAAGACCTTTGTGACGGAGTCCCCCATGATCACCTTCGACCACTACATCAAGGTGGTGTCCACCAGGTACTCCCTCGGGTGGCAGGAGTTCACAGGGTACCAGATGCAGTACAGCAACCACCAGTACCTCTTCGAGCAGCAGCATGCCGATGATGACGAGGGCAAGGTGCCCGAGGCGCGGTTTTCCTTCGACTTTGCCCCCACCGCTGTGGTGGTGCGGTACGGCGGGAAGAGGTGGTACGATTTCATCACTAATCTGTGCGCAATCGTGGGCGGTGTCTTCACGGTGATGGGGCTCATCGACCGTTCCCTCCATGGCGTCCGCTCGCGGATCTTCAAGGTATGATGTCATGTGGTGGAGGCACTGCAGGTCTGCCGTTCACTTCACTGAGGGTGTTTGTTGTGCATGGCACAAATGGCACAGCTGTGTGACAGGACCCCATCACATATCACGTTAGAGACCCCTCTGGCACGCCAAGTGTTAACGTGGTGAGGGTGTTGTAGCTTGTACCCCACACACACACACACAAGCCCTCAAGACTCTTGAAGCGGCCTGACTCTTTAGTGTCTACGTCGCAGCAAGGGGGCGATATATACCACCCTTTTTATTGATTTCACGTGTCAGTGTTTGACTTTTTCGCAACTTCATTTCTTCCTTTTTCTCCCTCTCCAACCCCACCCGTGACACCACCAGGGTTTAGCTAGCCCTGGTCCGATTATCCCCGGTTCTTCGCTGAAGAGACGCGGCCGGGGGGAGGGGTACGAAGAGTACGCGTCGAAACCGGTGTCACGCCGTGTTGGGGAATCCTTCGGGAGTGCGATACTGAAGGGGAGGTGCTACTGCCCGTGCAGGGCGACACCGCCTTAAAACTTTATAACCACACACAAACCCTCTATTCCCCCAGGCCTGATGAGCAATCCCCCCTGCCTCATGTTGTGACTTCCTTTCTACCTTGCACAAAACATCCCATTTGCCCCTTTTCTTCCTTCGAAAGTGTTGTGACTTCCCCCCTACCCCACCCCTCGGGAGTGCCACTCCTCTGGTGGTTAAAAGTGACCCGCCGTTGTGCCTTCGGCATCTGTTGCGTGTGCCGTCGTATTCTTCCTATGCACTAGTTATAGCTATCCGGGGGCGGTCTGCTGTCGCACCAGCGGGCTGCCCCACCTCTGCACCCTCGGTTTTTAAGATGTTCACCACAGTGGAGAATGATCCCCTTCTCTGTGGCGATCGAGCCAAGCTGGACGAGGTTCGCCTTCGGGCGAAGGTCATGTGGGCGGACAAAAGGTGCCTGCTCCTGAGACTCATCAGCAACCTGCTTCTTCCTTCAAGCCCTCAAGACTCTTGAAGCGGCCTGACTATTTAGTGTCTACGTCGCAGCAAGGGGGCGATATATACAGGCCCGACCATATTAATCCGGGTTTCTATTTAGTGAAGTCCAGTGGATATCCCCCGTGGCGAAAATTTTTTTTTCTCCCAAAAAAAAATATTTCTGGAAACCAGCTTGGCGAAAAAAAATATTTTCGCCACGGGATTTTTGGCTGGAGGGAAAAAAAAAAGTCCGAGTTTCCCTGGAGGTCAGATTTCTTTTCAACTATTTCTCAAAGCCCTGAACGCACAGCAGGCTAAGCTGGTCGATACATCGACAGCGAACTTTGTGTCCTCTTTCGGAGTTCACGACTGTGTCAAAGGCAGGCACAGGCCTCCTGGAGGGGGCACAGGAGGACGCTCTGGCTGTGCAGTGGACGACGGTGAAGACTATGCTTCGCCAGTTCCGTCGAGAAGTTGCTAACAGTCACGTACACTTTGGTTGTTTATGGTTTACACTTCCCCGCAAGACTTGCTCGATGATGTCCTCAAGTATGCGAGGTTATTTGGAGTCCGGCCTCCTAGTTTCCGCTCTGCGGGCTTCATTTGATGACATTCAGTTCATCCAGACGGACAAAATAATGCAGAGGAAGACCTCGTTCGGGCAATTTGGCAACGGCAAGTACGCGTGTTGGGGCGGAGGTTCCAGAAGGGCGATCATGACTGACCGAGCGGGTTGAGGTTTCGGCGCCCGAAGGGCGCCGAAAAAAATTGAGGGGTAAAAAAAAATTCTGGCAAAATCGAGGGTCGAGAAAATTTTTTCGCCACCGGAAAAACCAGATTTTGGTGTCAGGATACAGCCTGGTGAAGTCTCCGAAAAAAAATTAATTATTCACTAAATAAAAACCACGTTTAATCGCGCCCCACACAATCTAGTTGACTACCGTTCATTCCACCCCCTCCCTCCATCACTCCAATACACGACACGAATCACACACCAGGAAGCGAGAACATATCCCGGACCCTCCATCACAATGAGCGGAACAGTTACCCCCATCGACGTGGCCCTTGAGGCGGCGGGGAGGGCAGCGGCTGCGGCTTCCGAGGCTGCCCAGAAGGAGGCGGACAACGTAGCTCTTGTGGAGGAAATACTTGAGAAGCAGTCGCAGCGCACCACCCTTTCTGTGGCGGACATCGTACACCTGACTGACCTCGCCCAACAGAGGGAGTGTCAAGTGGACGCGGTGAAGGAGTGGAAGGAGAAGAACAGCGAGAAGAAGGTGTCCGCCATGCTGGTTTCGAAATATGTAAAGCACAAGGTGGATACGGGCGACTACCACGTGCCCAGGCAGCGGGGAACGAAGCCCCTCCTCACAGACGGTGAGATAGAGAAGGTGCTGAATCTCACGCAGCGGACCCGCGCGCTCGGGTGGCCGATCACAGCTGCCCGCTTCTCAGCGCTGGTGTGACAGGTGTGGTGAGTAACAGCGTTGCTGTTACTCACCACACCTGTCACCCGAGGAACTCCGTGTGTCTTATGCACTTCTCGCACGACCAATACCGTACCGTCGGAGGGACCGCCGCAAAAAATAATTAATTATTCGACAAAATTTGCGGTGCGAAAAATTAATATATATTCACTAAATAGGAACCCGGGTTAATACAAATTATCCAATTAAGAGCCCACTAAAAAGGAGCGGGCCTGTACCACCCTTTTTATTGATTTCACGTGTCAGTGTTTGACTTTTTTGCAACTTCATTTCTTCCTTTTTCTCCCTCTCCAACCCCACCCGTGACACCACCAGGGTTTAGCTAGCCCTGGTCCGATTATCCCCGGTTCTCCGCTGAAGAGACGCGGCCGGGGGGAGGGGTACGAAGAGTACGCGTCGAAACCGGTGTCACGCCGTGTTGGGGAATCCTTCGGGAGTGCGATACTGAAGGGGAGGTGCTACTGCCCGTGCAGGGCGACACCGCCTTAAAACTTTATAACCACACACACACACACACCACAGGAAAGCGTCGGGAAGCTGGGTTGAACGTGCCGCCAACAAATGGACTGAAGGGCGGTGCGGCACTCTGTGCGGACCCACGCTGCCGTTGGGTGCGTCAAAGGGGTGCAGTTGGCGTGTGTGTGTTGTGCGACCCTAGAGGCCCTGGCAGGGGCCGCATTGTGTTTCTCGACGAAGGTGTCGGCAGGAAGTCCTCCCACGCCCCACGTCCCAAATCGCCTGAATGTCCTCAGCGCAGTCAGGTGCGGCCTAACCCAGCGCTTGTCAGGAGGGGTGGGTGTGTGGCGGGCAGACGGCAGAGAACCGTCGGCATGTGCAGACAAAACATCGTGCCAATGATTGGTTCATCGTGACGCTCACAAAGCCCTAACAGGTAGAGCGTCACGAAGCCCACAAAAATCAATGCAACTTGGTGGGAGTCTGATACAGTGCTCAGACATCTGTGAGTGTCATGCTGATTTTTTAGACATAATCGGGCCAGTGTGTGTTGTGCGGATTGTGAGCGGGTTATCCCTCCATGGAGTATGGCCCATTTATGCGTGTGTCGGTAGACCTGCTGCAGGGGAAGGATGATCTATTTTCCGATTGTGCGGCGCAGCCAACTGGAGAAGCTATCTCGTGGCGTTAGCTGGATCTCATGACACCCCACTCACACCACTGCTTCATCAGACTGGGGGAGGGGTGTGCACGAAGGTACAATGTTGTACTGCATTCCAACAAAGCCATTTTTAAGGCAGAGATTGGTTTGTTGTCACTCATTTTGTTGCCACCTCACGAGCTAGCAGGGGCACAGATGGCTGGTTTTGGTCATCTCAGCTGTGGGCTCTTCACCCACATCCCACCCTCCCCCCCCCCCCCCCCTCCCACACACACACACGCCTTGTTGGGTCTTGACCTTGCTGCACAGAACAGGTTATTTCCGCGAGAAAAAAACCCCCCCCACCCCCCCACGTACACAACCTGCAATTCTCTTCTTTTCTACTCCACTCCACTCCACCCCCCTCCACACACCCACACCTGCAGGCCCAACCCCCCACACTTCAGGAGACTGTCCAGCAGTGTGCCCCCCCCCTTCCTCCCCATACACACCGCCACCGCGCCAACCGGAGGGGATCACAACAGCTGCCAACACACATCCCTCAAAACACTGCATCAGGTGCGACGGGGTGGCACTGTCTGTCTAACATTTTTTTAACATAGTGCCCGGCCAGCCCGGCTAGTGTTTGTATTTCAGAACCCCCCTGCCCGCCACGATGGGGCGCGACGTTGTCGTTAGCTGTGAGAACATACACAAGACGTACCTCCTGGGGACAGAGGGTGTGACAGCATTGCGCGGGGTGTCCCTTGATATCCACGAAGGCGAGTTCTGCTGCATCTACGGCAACTCGGGTGGGGGCAAGACGACTCTGCTCAACATCCTCGGGACGATCGACCAGCCAACCAAGGGCAACCTGCAGATCATGGGATCGCGCCTGTCATGCAAGACGCATGACAACATCTACGCCGACCTCCGCCTCCACACGATGGGGTTCGTCTTTCAGACCTTCAACCTGCTGGCCACCATGACGGCAGAGGAGAACGTGATGGTCCCCATGGTGCTTGCGGGCATCCTCTCGACAGAGGAGCAGAAGGAGCGTGCGACCTGCCTCCTCCGCTCGGTTGGGATGTACGACCGCAGGGACCACTACCCCAGCATGCTGTCGGGCGGGGAGCAGCAGAGGGTGACCATCGCACGCGCCATGGCGAACAAGCCTGCGATCCTGCTCCTCGATGAGCCGACAGGGGATCTCGACACGCGGAACTCCAAAATTGTGATTGATCTGCTGATGAAGCTCAACCGTGATGAGCGTGTGACCCTCATCATGGTGACGCACGACCCTGAGATGAAGTGGTACGCCAGCCGTGCGGTTTACGTGCAGGATGGGAAGATCGGGAAGGTTGACTATATTTCACGCGAGGAGAACAACCGTGCGTACAGCGAGCTAAAGGAGTCTCTGGAGAATGGGGGTCCGGAGCCCGCAGGGCTTGAAAGCGGGGTGAAGTCGAGCGTTGCGAGGTCTGCCATGTCGGCGAAGGAATCGGTGCGTTCGATGAACACGACAAACACAGAGTATCGGCGGCCGAATGACTATGCCACATTCTGCAACGACTCTATCTACCAGGGGGCCAGTGTGATGGGGGAATCGCAGCACGCCTTCTCCACAGTTTTCTCCCCCACGAGCAGCATGGGCGGTGACGGGAACTCCCTCAGCGGTGTCCACCTGGAGCTCGCCTCACGCGGGACAGCAGAGCTTGATAGAGTGTCTGAGCCGCGCATCTGACAGAATGGCTGGGGTGGTTGAAAGTGCATAGGGTGGTAGACTATTTTAGTCACAAGGGGTAGTGGTGGTGGTCTGTCCCGGACAGGCATGATGCATACCGAGGGGGTGTGCACCCCCCACCCAGTTCTCTGGTGTTGGGGGCGAATAAAGTAGAACAGGGCACGGTGGTGCTGCCCGACAAGTGTGTAATGAAGTGTTGCTGGTGTCTCGCCCACACTCTGCGAGAGCGCCTCCGATTCTGTGCCAGTCCAGAAGGGGCAGTTACAAACTACCTTCGTTGCCTGGACTCTTGACGCACGTGCCTCAGGGCGCAAAGCCGTTAGGCAAGAAGATGGTAGTCTTCCAGATTATTCTGAGTGCCAGTTCTTCTTGCTTTACGGGCTTGTTTCACTCTGCCGCGCGTCTTGTGAAGGTGAAATTAAGAATTTGCGTGTGTAACAGGGGAGATTCACTTCTGAGTTTATCCCATGTGTTCTGCACCCAACAGCACCCATGGCTGTGCTGAGCAAACGAGTCCAGGCGGGGTGCTAAGCACCCTCCGCTCTGATATTTCTGTCAGTCTCCCTCTCCCTCTGAGTGGTAGCCGCTTGGTTCTCTCCTTGGTGTGTGTGTGCCATCACATTGGCCCTGAAAAGAATTAACCCACACAGCAGAACCAGGCCCACAGCCTTGCCCACCGCCTTCCGGCGTGGGGTAAGGCTGTACGGCCATCAGACATCACATGCCAGCAGGTGCGAACCACAGTGAGAAGGCTGCATCGGACATCGACTCCAGCACCGAACGCTCATTTTCCCATGCAGGTGATATCCCAAAGAGGAGGCCTTTTTGTTTCGCGAGTCTTATTTATTTCGGCCAGTTGTTGGTTTGCTGCCACTTCACGGTACTACCCCAGCAAAAGCCTCGCGTGCGGAGAACCAAGCCGAGGCGCTGCTTCGCACATCTGGAGAAGCCAACTCACGGTAACACAGAACCCAGACGCTCACTCCCCCACCCACCACAGGCAGGCCCGCCATCGCACAGCTGTGGCGCTGCGCGCCACAGCCGACATGGCTAATACAGCTGAGCAACGGCTGTCCTCAGGCGATGCACTGGGGTTCCTGATCCAGGCCACCGAGACAGACTCCGTGCCCTGCGACGCACTGCAGATGCTGCTGCAGGACGACCAACTCTCTGCACAGGGCGCGGCATCCGCCCCAGAGGCAGGGGCAGAGGCGGAGACGGAGGCACCGCCACCCACCCGCACGCAGGCCACCGCAGCCGACCTGGGCCTCGACGAGCGGGGCGCTGGGCTGGCCACCGTGGCTGACGAGAACACCCCAGCACTGACACACCTCGACAAGGCCATCGCAGAGGAGGGTGCGGGGGGCTGCCCGCCTGCCGATGCCGCTGGGGAGGAGGCTGCGAAGGCAGAGGCCGCCCAGGCCGAGGAGGCCGCTAAGGAGGAAGCCGCCGCCAAGGCAGAGGCGGTTGCGAAGGCGGAGGCGGAGGCAGCCGCAAGGCAGCAGGAGGCAGAGCCGAGCCAGCCCGCAGCTGCGCCTGCAGTAGAGGAGCCTGCTGCGGAGGCGGGGGTGGAGGCGGGTGCGGCCCACAAAACGCCGGAAGGGCAGACTGACGTGGAGGCCAACGAGGATGCTGCGGCAAAGTCAGAAGCGCTGGCAAAGGCCGATGCCCTGCTGACGGTGTCCAACTCGCATGACATCCCGGTGTCGCCGGGTTTCTCTGCGACAGTGCGTAGCAACGTGCCGTGCCCTCGGAAGGACCCCATCGAAACGCTGGGCGACGTGCTGGGTGGGGAGACGTCGAATTACAAAAATGCGTGCGAGCTGACAGACGTCCCCTACACCGAGAGCGCGCTGCGGGAGGTTTTCGACAGCATTGACACCGACAAGGCAGACTTCATCTCCGAAATGGCGATGCGGCAGTACGTCCGTGAGGTTGAGTGCTACGGGACGCCGGACCTCTCCCCAATCGATGCAGTGATCAAGCAGGTATGCTACTTGGCCGCAGGCCAGGGGATTTGAGATGGGTAGGGTGCGCCACAGTGAACACGGGTATATGTGTGCTTGTTGCGTGCGAGTGTGAACGTGTGGAACCAACCACCGACACCCCCTGTTTGCTAGTAGCGGGGAGGAGCGCGCCTTCCCTCCATGCCACTATGCGACAACTGTGTGCTTTCCACTGCACCACACACCCCCACTGCGGGTGGGGACAACGACGAGTCCTGATATCCCGCCTCTGAAATGCGGCCAACCCACCATGCCCCACACACAGTATGGCGTGCAGGACGGCAAGCTGTCTTTCGATCACTTCTGCATCGTGATGCTGAAGCTAGCTGCCCGCTAGGCCACGCGAGGGGGGCGGGGGGGCGGGGGGGAGTATATATCCGGCGCTGCATTGTCATGCGGCCCGCTTTCTTTATTTGCCTCTTTCCCTCGCCGCCAGGGCGGGGAGAACACACTACTTTTCGGTTTCACAGTCCCCCTCCCCCCGGTCGGCTCAATAAGAAGGGGGTGGGCCTCAAGCGACACCCTGCCCCCATATAAGCTTGCTTGCCAAAGCAGGCCGCTCGATACGACGGTGCATTGTTCTGCACGTTGCAACTGTAACAGCTCGCTGTCGCGGGGGCTCCGGTTTTTTTAGCCCCTCTTTCTCCCTCTCGCCCTCGCGGGTGACAGCTCTCGCCAGGGATTCGGTCGGTGGGAACGCTGCTACACACCAGAAGCAAGGTGTGGTCGCCGCCATGCCACAGCGAGCTTGCTCAGTTGTGGCTACCCTTTGGAAAGGGATTGTCTGCATACATGGTTCCTGTCCGAAGGAATTTCCCTTTCCCCAGGAGGATTTGAACCTTGCAACACAGGGAGAGAGGGAGATGTGTTTCACGACTTCCCCTTGCCTTATGGCTGGTCCATAAAGGCTTGTATGACGCGGAAGGTGCAGAAAACACCTCATATACACACCTTCAATGCGCAGGGAATGCGCCGCGATATTGTTCCCACCGCCACCATCCCCACATGCGCTGCCACACCGGTGGCCCTCGTATCCCGTATTGAGGTCCCTGCTTCTGCAGTGGCTTCAGAGAGAGCGATAAGCAAAGAGGAGGGTTAAATACACGAAATGGAGATCCTGCGTGCACAGATCGCCCGAGAGGGTAAAGGGGGGGGGGGGTGGGGGGAGATCTTGCATGCAACATCTGGACCATCATCTCATATTGGAAGCGGCTGCCATCCCCGTCCCACCCGCCCCGCGCCCCCCCCCCCCCAGACACAGCCCGATAATTGCGGCACATATGATGTGTGCATGAGAGGGGGGGGGGGGTTAACCCCCGATATCACTTTATCAACTGACCACACCACCCCACACCCTGTCCGTTTTCCAGGGGAGGGCACGGGAGAGTGGGTGTGTGGGCGAACGTCCCCACCCCCACACCCCCCAGCCCACACGATGCTGCAGCAGTTTGAGGTCCTGCTGGACTCGCGGGGCATCGTCTTCTGGTTCTGGGTGTTCGGCACCATCATCGTGATCCGTGCGCTGTGGAGCGGATTCCGCATCTCCGAGCGGTGGGGCGCATGGCGTGAGAAGCGCAACAACCCTGTGGTGAAAACGTATGCCCGCGTGTGATGTGGGGTGGGGAGGAAAGGAGGGCCATACCATACCATATCATACCATCATGTGCTGCCGAACCCAGCCTGCCTTGGTTGGTTCCGAGTGTGGCGCACCACCAGAAGGAAATGAACATGTTGCTTATACCTCCTGCCAGCCGTGCTCTGACACCACTCTAACACTGTTGTCGTGAATTAAACGGCTTCCCTTCCGGCAAATTCATGGCGAATATTGCGATTACCCCCCCCAGAGCAAGATGAGTTTATACCCCGCCGCTGTTTTGTTGGAACACTGCATATGATACTCTCATGCGGGGTATCCAAAGACAAGGGAGGTCCCCCGCTGCACCGCACCCCCTCCCCCCCCCCCCCCGCAGGGTCGAGGAGAGCGACATGAAGGACCGGATGCGCCTTGCACGCGAGAGGCTTGCAGAGCAGCACGAAGCACACCGGAGCGAGTTTGCGGAGCAGAACGCAGAGGAGGAGCGCCGCCTGGCGGAGGCACGGCTATCCAGGCGGGTGAACCTGGAGAAGAAGATTAAAGGTGAAGATACTGATGACGGCGCACCCGCTCCGATGGGGCCGCGGGCGGACAACCCGCGCCGCCCCGCTTACACTTTGGGGAGCAATGCGCCTTCACGCGGGCCGCGCTTCGGGAGCCGCGGTGGCGGCGGCGGCGGCGGCGGCGGCGGCTGACGTTAATGTCGGCCCAAGCCTCATGGCTTGTGCCGCGTGTCATCCCCCCCCCCCCCCCCCCCCCTCTGACCTGCTGCCGTGGGAAAAACGGTGTATCTGGTTCCGTTTTGCCACCCCCCCCCCTCCCTCCCACATACACACACAGCAGGCATGTCGCTAAGCGTCGACCGTCGACCCAGTGATTTTGGGTTTCCCCCCCCATAAAAAAGCGTCGACCCAGCGTCGACCCAGTGGACTGGGTTGACGCTTGGTCGAGGCTTGGAGCGTCGACCTAGTGGAACTGGGTTGCCATTCAAGCCTGGACCAAGCGTCAACCCATTTATTACACTGGGTCGACGCTAACCTAGCGTTGGCCCGGTTACACTGGGTCGACGCTCACCAAGCGTCGACCAAGCGTCAACCCACTTTCACTGGGTCGACGTCGAAGAGAGTATGGTTTTGCAGGAACAGATGCTCACTACCGTGGCCTCCGGCGGCTGGGGGGCTCCGCCCCCCAGACCCCCCTGTGGCGTATGTCTCGTACTCAAGTCATTCGATTCCCACCGGGTCAGGGAATCCACCCACTCCAGTAGCCTCAGGAGGACGCAGCCAACTCACACAGAATCTGTACGCCCACAATGAACAGATGCTCACTACCGTGGCCTCCGGCGGCTGGGGGGCCCTGCCCCCCAGACCCCCCATCTCGCGTGCCCGTCTAGTAACCAAGTCCTTGCGCTTTGACGGCCGTGACATATCAGGGGGCAGCGTCGAAATCATGGTCCCGAAAGCCATTTTTTGGTTTCCTCCGGCACCCGACGGCGCGAGCGGGAGAGGAACCACGGAAGGAACCCAGCGCCTCACACCGTGCCCACCTAGTGGTCCACCGATGGGAAAAATTGGCAACAACACGAGCGCGCGCGAAGCGCGCGCGAGAAAAATTGACCCCTAGTGTTTTCCCCCCTGATCCCCCCCCAAAACAGGAGCGTCAACCCACCAAATCTCCAAAATCGAAAAGTTAGCGACAGGCCTGCACACACAGCATTGTGTCACCTCCCCCTCCCACCCCACCCTCAGCTCCCGCCCCCCGCCCTGTGAAGCACTCTGGCTGTTGAAAATGCACTCAATAAGGGGGGGGGGCAACATCCTTCGCGCCTTTTGCACACCCCCACCCCCTCCACCCCACCCCCACCTAAATATCCCCTCACTCCCTCCCCCTCCTGTCCTGTGTTCCTGGGAACCTCGCCGCGGCACAGCTTCCCTTTGGGGGAGTGGTGCGTGGCGTGTAGCAGGAGAGACAAGGGGGGGGGGGGGTGAAGGTGGTGGTGGTGTGGTGTGGTGTGGTGTGGTGGTGGGGGAGTTCGGCTGCTGGTGTGCCACACCCTGCATTTTGCCATTGTCGCGGATATAAAGCGGAGGTGGTGCATTCACGTCGTGTGAGTGCGTGTGAGAGATAGGTGGTGAGGGGGGGAATAGCCGAATCGGGGGGGATAGTTTAAGTTTAATTGCCTCCGGGAGAGATCTTCTTCGCTATAAAGCTTGGCATCCCGCGTTTTCTCTCTTATAAAATAGGAGGAAAAATGCACTGTTTTCGGCTCTGTAGCGGGGATACCCCTCTCCCCTGCCCCGCCCCCGCCCCACTCTGCCTGCAAAAGCCCCTCTTTTCTCCCCCACCCCCTCTTGCCTGCATCCCTGCGGTCACGAGCGAAGTGAAGTCGCGAAAGGAACGAAGGAAATATTACGATTGAGGGCTTCAGGATTACCCTGCCGCAGTGCCACTTCGCAGGTGGGGGGTTGCCTGAAGCCAACACAGTCTTTTGGGACACAAGTCACGCCGCCCCGGCGAGCGGGTCAGCCTGCTTGTGTGTGTGGTGTGTTGTGGGTGATGGCTCTTCCTGGCAGGGCTATGCCTCAAGCCCGCTTTGTGATGCGTGTGCAAACACACGCATCGCTTCATTATATAAGTTGTGGAGGCGGCGAACAGCCATTGTGCCTGTGTGTATCTGCGTCGCATCTTTGCCTGTGTGATTGCAAAGTCCCCCGCGCTGGTCTAGCCCAATTTCCGCAGGGGGAGGTGTTTTTTTGTGTGTGCCCAGAGGGGTCGCCGCTCGCAGTTCCATTTCTGGCTAGCAAAGGTAACGGAGCTCCTGCCACAAAGCCACCCCACCCCCACCCCCACCCCCTTCCCCACCCCCCCCCCCCTAGGGACCGTCTTAACACCACGGACTAGTCGCCCGGACGACTAGTCGGGACGACGGGTGAAATGACGACGGGTGAAACGACGGGTCCACCCGTCGAGTCGACGGGTGCCACCCGTCGACTCGACGGGTGGACCCGTCGAGTCGACGGGTGGCACCCGTCGGCACGACGGGTGAACCTGCTGAAACGACGGGTGTTCCAGCCATTTCCTGTTGATATGGGCCAATTTCCATTGAAAACTAGGGGAGTACCTTGCATGGCATCAGGTTATTTTTCACGCCGAGCCATCTTCCCTGCACAGACCCACCCCCCCATTACTTTCCATTTACAATTCCTTTGGTTCCCTTTGGTGAAGGGGCTGCCCACCGGTGGACCACCAGGAGGGGGGTGAGCCATCCAGGTGGGCAGGGGGCGTGGGGGTGGGGCCTCAAAACAACTCCCTCCCACGACGTCACCCCGCTCTCGAGGACAAACAAAATCACCTACGTACCTGAACTGCCAAACACCCCCCCCCCCCTCACTTACGGGTGCGCGGATCTCATGTGCTCGTCGCGCTTTACAGTGGTTTTAAAGAGCTCGAAACAAACACAGCAACGCTTTTGTGTCAGCACGCGCGAATGGTGACTGAGGTAGTGCTGGCTCAGTCCCTTCGATTTTGTCCGTTTGCCGCACTCCTGGCATGTGACAGTGCAAGTCTGACACGGCGCGTTGTTTTGTGGCCGATGTGCAGCATCATAATGCGCAAACAGTGCTTCTCTCGTGTGGACAACTTTGGAGCACACAATGCAGATATGCTGCTGCACAGGCACTGTACCGGATGGCGTTGGTTCTGGCACTTCTGGCACATCCTCGCTGTTGCCCCAGGATTTGGACTTGCAGATGCATGCGAGCAGCGTTGCCTTTGGAGTGGTGTTTTCCGGGTCGCCCAGAAATTGTTGGCCCCATCGCCCCCTTTTTGTGACGTGAGATCCAAGGCCGAGGGACTCGAGTCTCCGCTGCAGTGCTGCCGTTGTTCCCTTCCAACAAGCGTTCCTCGCAGTGACACAGCAGCAAAGCTTTATCGCGCCGAACTTCAGGAGGGTCGGGGTGCTCGGTTGGTCCAGCAGGCCGCACCCCTTGCCTTTGGTCCTCTGCATTTCGAAGAGCAGCAGGTCCCGTTCGGCGGTCTGCTGCGATGTCACCCTCAGGGCATGGCGTTTGGAGACGCCATTCCCCCTCTCCAGTTCCTCGTCACTCAGGGCGAGGGGGTGTGCATCTTCTGGATCAAACCAGTGGCTCATCGAATGGATATATGTAACACCACGCCCCTCGGATGTTCTCCCAGGTGACACCCACTCCAGGACAAACACAAGGATGTGCATTGCGATGAGCGAGAAGATGAACTCTTTCGCGCACTTTCCCTCCTGGTGGTACTTGATGGGGATGTCGTTGTAGCGGAAATGCACAAGCATTTCCATTGCAATACAGAGTAGATGCTGCACCCCCTTCGTCTTGGTAATGGTGAGTAAGCGACTCAGAACATCTCTGGCCTGGTTTCCCGTCATGTTGGAACACGTTGAGCTGCCAAGGACAGCCTTCTGCACGGCAGGTCCGTCAGGCAAGATCTCTGCGAGTATTGCGATGACCCCTTTTATGTCGTGCAGGGGGGGTGTGATCGTGTACGCTGTGGAGGTGAACACCCCTGCGTACAGGCTCTCAAACCCAGCTTCATGAAGTTCCTGGATGCTAGCCCTGTGGCAGGCGTGGAGCTGTTTCAACCAGTCATTTCGTGGTGTGGTACAAAACGCGCTCCTGTGCGAAGATGACCCCATCTTACTAAATGCCGACCACAGCTCAAGATGGTCCCCTGCTACCCTAAAGCCGGCGAGCCGAAACATCACGTTCGCCTTTTCGAAAACCCCTCTCTGCACTCTTGCGATTTGCTTCAGGAAGTTGAACGTGAACCACGTTCTGTACTCGTCCTTCTGCTTATCGGCAACTGTCACCAACCGTGTTGCGAAGGCACCGTCGAAAATGCCTACGGCCAGCCGTTCCCGCGACGTTCTGCTCCCAGATCCCGGGTTGTACCCGTCCGCCGAGATCACTACCAATGGGCTGTCGACCTGAAACTGGTATGTATCAATGATGTGGCAAAGCGTCGCGCTCAGGTTTCCCTTTCGGTATTCAGCCTCTTCGCGCAGAGGGGTTTCCTTCTTCGCGACAGTTTTTCGCGAGAGCCCGAGTTGAGGGGGTTTCTCCCCGGCCTCCGCCACCTTCTGACGCAACGCTTTCGACATCTCCCCACACTTGCGGCCAGACAGCTGAGCATCGAACCTGTGCTCACGCAGGCCTTCTCCCACCAGGGCCAGGCGGATATCCTCCTCGACCGGCATGGTGCCTCCTGCAATGGAAGAGTGAGTGCAGCTTTGATAGTGGCTAGTTGATACCCAAATGTTGAAACCGTAGAGAAAAAGGCACAAGTGATCATTTACCAGGGTCAGAGGTCAGGGGCTTGGGGCTGTCAGTATTTCGCTGATGCATCATGTTTCTCTCCTCCTGGCTCGCTCAAAGGTCTGCACTGTGGAACACGGTCGGCGTGGAGTCGCCGATGGTGTCGGCGTTGGCATCCCCGCCATCACTGCCGTCTCCACCATCATCTTCGGTGCCCTCATCCCCACCATCTTCTTCATCATCATCATCGTCCCCCATCAGCAGCTTCCACTTGCTGCCATCACTTGCTGTCGTGTCCATTGCTGAACCTTGCTTGGTCAGCAACGGACACTTGACGGAAATGATGCCGTCCTCATCACGCGCCTCTGCCTTGACCTGCAGATTGAGCAGGCACTCTGGCGGGATGATGAGGACCGTGGAGTACTCGCCCTTCGGAAGATCATTAGTCTTCCGCAGGCGTGTCCACGAGAGCGTCACCTGGTGGCCGTTCTGGGAACAGCTGAGGAGCTGCGCAAACCCCACCTCCACTGCGAAGGCGTAGTACAGGTTGGCGCCCTCCTTCTTGCGAGCCCCCGAGAACTGGGGGTAGGCCACCTTGTTGGCCTTCGGTGGCCCGGTCTTCTGCTGGGTCTTCTGTGCCTGTTTCTTCTCCGCCTCGTACAGCTTCACCATAGCTGCAGCGGTACCGATAGGTGCCGCGGGGCAGGCGTCGGCCATCTCCTTGAGCCCTGTCGGGTGGTCCTTCCCGTTGCTCTTCCGGAGGCCCAACCCGACAAACTCGATGTCTGACCCGCTATTGACACGGGCAGCGTACATCGTGCGACCATCCTTCAGCGCGGTCGACTTGCTGATCACCCCACCCCCCAGCTTCTCATACTTTTTGTACAGGGCAAGACTGATGATGGGATCAGTCGACTTGATGGTAGTATCCGTCAGCTTGCCGAGAAGCTGCTTCAGGGTCATGTGGCTCAACCCATCAGCATCACGCTCGACAACGTACGTGTTGATCCAAGCACGTACAAACACCGTCATGTCCACAGCGCTGGCGAGGGCCTGCGCTGCAGTACGCTTTGCCGCTGGCATTGATTGGTGTGGCTCGTCTGGGTGGCCTGGGTGGTGATGATGGTATCTTGGGGTATCTTGGCCTGGGTGGTGATGAGGGTACGGTATCTTGGAGACTGCCTTGTGGGTTGTGCAAGGGTTGGGGGCTGGGGCGAAAATTTGCCTGGCAGAAAAGTGATCACCTTCATGAAGTAGGTTGCTCTGTCAAACTGACACAGTTTGTCAGAGTCAAGATCCCTCGAACAATGAAAATCCACGAGAACAGCCGTCGCACATGCACTTGAGGCCCCATCAAGTAGGAATTGTAAATGGAAAGTAATGGGGGGGTGGGTCTGTGCAGGGAAGATAGCTCGGCGTGAAAAATAACCTGATGCCATGCAAGGTACTCCCCTAGTTTTCAATGGAAATTGGCCCATATCAACAGGAAATGGCTGGAACACCCGTCGTTTCAGCAGGTTCACCCGTCGAGTCGACGGGTGCCACCCGTCGACTCGACGGGTGGGCCCGTCGAGTCGACGGGTGCCGCCTGTCGAGTTTTCACCCGTCGTCCCGACTAGTCGACCCCACCCGTCACTGCCCGACTAGTCCGTGGTGAAGGTACCGAAATCCCTCAACTTTACGACATTTTTCGACATAGGCAATTTTCGACCAGAAACCCCCCAAAAATGCTGAAAAAGTGGCCAGACCACCCCAAAAACCGCCCCTGGGTGTGGGACACCCACTTTGGTGCCCCGGAACGCGGCTGAAACGCTGTGCTGAAAAAAGTGTCATGGTTTGGTACCGAACCCCTCCCTGGGTGAGTCTCCCGAGCACCCTGTCACCTGCGTCATCACCATCCCCCGTCATGTAACACGTTCTGCCGCCTCTGATGAGACATCTGAGTACTATCGGGCCAAGAAAATGGTATTTCAGCGAGTGTTCTGTCAGGTTTCTGCCGACATCCTCAACAAAGATCGGGTGTGTCTGCGAATGCAAGGGCGTCGCTCGGGAGGCGATCTTATGTGCCCTCCCTGAGGTGTCGGATGCATTGGGGACTTCATCAGGGGTAACGACAACAGCGAAGTGGGTGTGGTGTATAACCTGTGTCACCCCGGCTCTACGGACTGCAGTGGCACTTGGCGATGATCCTCGTCATCTGCACCATCACCCCCACTTACGCGCTCTTCATTGCAGCACTGCAAGAGCTAAAAGAGATGCCGGACGACGGTCAGAATGCTGGGGAACTCAGCCGCAGATGGAAAGGAGAGGCTGGAGACGGTGCGCGAGTGGATTTTGGGGCTGGCGTCTTTGGAAAATACGCCGGTGTGGGTTCCAAAGCCGTATTCGGTGTGCAAACCGGCAGGCGCAGTGGTCGGTGTACGCTGCAGCAAGTGTTATCAGGAAATGCCGGTGAGAAGACGCTCCTTCCCAAGCTTGTCACACGCATTTGCGCCCAAATTGAACCGAAGGCATCAGTTCCCACCCAAGACAAGAAAAGGCGGAATGTTGCGGGCAAGTAGGGCGGGACGGGCTCGGAAGGGTGGTTCAAATGAGGGGGCCGGAACCAAACCATGACACTTTTTTGAGCATGGTCACGGATTGGCTCAGAAGTGACCAAATACCCCCAAAAACCACCCAGACCGCCCCCAAATACTCCCAGGGGCCAGGGTTTCAGGTTTACTGCCATTTTGTGCGTGTTCCTCGCCTATGTGAAAAATCCCGTAAAGTTTACCCCTTAAGGTTTTCCCTACCCCCCCCCCCCAGGGGTGTAAATAAGGCCGACTCCCGACTCCCGACTCGCGCCGGATTTTTTGGGATTGGGAGGGTTGCCTTGCTTCCCTTAGGGAATGTGCGGTATTAGGCACCCCATGGCCAAAATGACCCCACTGCGATCCGCACAGACTCCAAATATTCAAAAGAAAGGGTTTTTGGAACACCCGAGGAGGGGGGGTCCCGATGGGTGGGTGGGGGTGTGGGGGTCCCGCTGGGTGGGACATGGTGTGTGCCTCCCAGTCATCTTCTTCATTACCGGTCTCTGAACTGGGGTGAGTTCATTGCCAAACCACTGCTGTGAATACGGCGCCCCTTTCCCGCCCCTTTTGCCAGATCCTGGCAGCTCCCAAGAAGAGTTGTGTTCCGCCCCCATCAGGTGGTTGAGCATACCGCAGCGCACACGTGCACAACCACACACACTCCACACAGATGCGTCACACATGTGACGCAACTGTTGCGACACAACATGCCTCAGGTAGAGGCAGTAGTGTTTGACTCACAGCCAACATAGCTCTCAGTGGGGCCGTGGATGGTGTGGATGCATCCATGCATGCATCCACGGCATCCAGGGATGCCCGAAAATGTCAAAAAATGGATTTTTGATTTGGCATACAGGCATTCATCCACTGCAGGCAGGCCTGCATGCAGGGCTTCGGAGCTCCAGGCTGTGTGTGGATGCATCCACAAAATTTGTGGATGCATGCGCTGCATGCACGGGAAATACTGAGAGCTATGCAGCCAAATACTGCTGCCGTGAGTGAGGTGCTCGCAGCGTGTGGGGCGCTGCGGGCGAAGTGGGGGGTTGGCTGGGACAGCCAACATGGCGCTGTGCGTCGCGTGCTTCTTCGCGGACCACCTCGCACGCGGGAAGACCCCGCAAGCGCCGAGTCAGTCCGCCCTGACCGAATGGTGGGCGACTGCTGGAGGGTCCATGGGACTCTCCACGGCAGAGGTGGCCGTACTACAGGATGAGTGCAGGATTGAGTAGGGTTTGAGACCGCCTGTCCCCCCCAGCCCCCCACCCCAGGTACCTTAGGTGACTGTAAATAACCGACTCCCGACTCCCGACTCCTGACCCCCAAACCTTATTTACAGCCCTGCCCCCCCCCTCGCGCAACTCAACGCAACACAACCCGCACAACACACGCCTGCCGGAGGGTCCCTCCCTCCCACCTCCCCAACGCCACGACACCCTCGCTGCAGGGGAGGGCAGGGGGGGGAGGCACAATGCTGCGGCCTGTGGTGGCAGCGCTGCTGTTCTCTGGCATCGCGTTGGCAAGCCCTGCCACGCGGGGGTGGGGGCACGGGGCTGATGATGAGGACTGCTTCAAAGACGACCTCAGCAAGATTTGTGACGTCACCGAGCAGGAATGCCACGACGCATGCTCGCAGAACATCCAATGCGCTGCGTTTGTTTACAACTACGAGGTGGGGCCCAACCCGAAGTGGACCGATGGGTGCTGCTGGCTGAAGAAAGCCTGCTCCACCGTCAAGCCCATGCAGGGCAAGCGCCGCACGGTCCTCCGTCTCGCCACGCTCGACCGCAAGGAGCCCCCTGCATTCGAGGCATCGATTGCCTCGTCCAACCTCCCGGCACCACAGGCCGTCGGGCTCACGCTCGCAAGGTTCCTCGAGTCCACCGGCGTGGAGCAGGCAGACCTTATCAGCAGCATCCGCGCCTGGAAGGGAGGCCTTGCTGGGAGGAGGGAGGCACGTCAACTGGCTGAGCACACCGCCCGTCAGATGGACCCTGCCCATGCCAAGGGCGTGCGCCTCTACCCACGCATGTGAGTTGGCTGTTGTGGGCGTAGGGGAGGGGAGGGAGGGCGGAGCAGGGGCCCCGCCATTGTATGTCAGGAAGCAGAGCCTGATCCTTCAACGGAGGCTCGCAGGCTGCAATGGGTGGCGTGGCTAGCGCTGGCCAAGCAGGGTGGTGTGCTCTTGAAGCTCTTCTTCCGTTTTTCTGCCTGGCGGCGTGCGGTGGGTGGGGAGGGGGGGAGGGGGTGTGGGTGTGTGTGGCGGGGCGCCCCGCCATGCAAGGGTTCTGGGATCGGGCCCTGGCACCGCCGGATCACTAGCCCCGTCCCGTTGCCACCCGACGTATTGGGGTTGTGCAGTGGTGGGGGTGGAGGTGGGGGAGGTGGGGAGACGATTGCCTTTCCGATGTCGGCCAGCAAGCGGGGTGCTGTGCACAGGCAACATAGAGATACACCGCCTCGCTGCAGGGAGAAGCCGTGCCCCCGCCCTCCCCCATCCCATTGCCCCCCTTTGGCTCAACGCTCGGTGCCATATTTTTTCGTGTTGACTGATACGGTTTGCTGGTTGTGTCATCACAGCCACTGCTGCCAGGTTGGATCACACCCTGACTGCGCCACGACTGCCTCCCAGGTTACCCACGGCAGCCCTGCGTTGCCTGTAGTGATGAGCGATATGGATGTTCTGAGCGACCGCCGCGAGGCGTTCGATATGTTCGCAGCCTGCGGCGTGGTGCAGGCCTGCGACCTGGGCGTCTGCCTGCAGGCGGCGGGATTCAAATCCCTCGACGAGACGAAGGTGAGGACGCTGCGCCAGCGGTTTGTCGGCAACGACCCCATCCCCTTCTTCATCTTCTCCAAGATCTGCGACAGCCTCACGGGGCGCAGCATCCACGTCAAGAGCGGCGGGCCCATCCCACCGCCGATGGAGCCGTCAAACGTCCGCTCCTTCACCTCCCAGCCACCGCGGAGCAGCGCTGCACGCTCGCACACAACAGCTGCACCGCAGGGCGGCCCGTTCACCTCGCAGTACCGCTTCACCCCCTCAGGGAGGGCGCCCCCTGTCCAGCCGGCTGCTGCAGGTGGGAAGCAGCCTGTGAATGGGGATCTGTTCCGCGAGCTTGACAGCCTCCGCCGTGAGCTGAACCAGGAGCGTGCGAAGTCGGCAACAATGCAGCACAGGATCAACCAGCTGCAGACGTCCATGTGCAAGGCAAAGATGTCACGCGCGGCAGCCCTGGAGGAGATCTCCATGCAGGGCATCGAAAGCTGCTCGGAGGACGCAGTCGATGCGATCCTCGATGGAATCCGCTCCCTCAAGCGAGGCGATGCGATGGAGGTGCTCGGGTCTCCCGATGCCGAGGCTGGGAAGAAGCTGCTTGCCAAGCTGCACCCCGACAGGGTTCATGTCGAATGCGCGAAGAAGATGCTGCAGAAGCGCTTCCAGCTTGTGAACCATTGCCGCAACCTTCTCAGATGATGCGGTGCGAAGCAGCAAAAATAAAATTGTACGGCTGAAGAGAAACACCGCCTGTTCACGGCAATGTCCCCTCACGCAGGAGCCACGATGCACAAGATTTTGTTTGTGATGCACAAAACCCTGTTTCCGGCGAGGGGGGCGGGGCGTGGCTTCACCCAAGAGGTGTGCAAGTGATGATCTGCCCTCGAGATAGGTGCCACACTGAGGGTGTCTTCGCGATTTGGCAGTGTCCGGCAATTCCCAGCGTGTTCCTCACAATGAAATGAAGTGAAAAACGCGCGCCGGCGCTGCGGAGCGGTAAAACACCCCCCTGACAGTATTTTGCCACATGCACGCATGGGTGAAGCCACCATCCCCCCCCCCCCCGTGTTCAGCCTACATACTCCAAAAGGATTGCCGGGTTTCTTTTGTTTTGTTTGTGCAACCTTCTGGTCACCTGCACGTTGGGGCGTGGAGTGTAGGTGAACAAAACATTGCTCCCACTGCAACCTTTTTTAGTTCTGAACGCCTTCCGTGAGCACGGTGCGTTTCACACAAACCCCCCCCCCCCACTCTTCCCACCCACCCACCCCCTCCCAAGGATGGGAATAATCCAACAACCCTGGAATATATTCCATTTAGTCCATTTAATCCATTTAATCCAGGATTTAATCCAGCATTTAATCCCACTGCAGGTGCTTCCAGGCCCTACCACCAGGTCGGTGCCGGTGGATCGTGGTCAACTTATGGACCTTCTCTGGCTGGAGCCTGTTGCGCCTCTTCTCAGACTGCCAGCCCACACAGCTGAAGATACGCTCCTGTGCGGCTGTTCCTGCTGGACATCGGCCCGGGCTGCACCCCACCCCTGCGAGGGTGGACTCCGGCACAAGGCGACTGAATGTCAGCCACCACTGCTCAGGCGGATCCACACACGGGACCACAGTTCTCCACTCGTCTGGTCGGACCTGACTGTGCCGGGGATGAAGATGTTGAACACATGCAATGCCAACACGTCAATCGAAGCACGTCAAGGGGCATTTGCGCTTTGGTATTACGGCAACCTTCGTCATTTTTCAGCGAGCCAAGCTGGAAATGCACCCAAAATGCCCTCGCTGGCACCCCGCAGCACAAACCCCCAAAGGCGTGGATTAAATAGCAAAATCCAGGCGAATAAAATCCATTTAATCCATTTAATCCACGAGTTTAATCCATGAATATAATCCAGGGGTGCCATCCTTGCCCCCCCCCCCCCCCTTTCCACACCGTTCCATATACTCTCAAACCCGCGACATCGCATAGAGTGCTGTACTTAGATAACTGACCGAGTAATACTGCTGAAGTGAAAATTCAAGGAAAATCATCGGGGGGGTGGGGGTGGGGTGTGCCCTGGGGGAACCCCTTGCATGGCAGTCCTTTTTTTTTGGGGGGGGGGGCATCGGTGTGTCAGAAGCAATAGAAGCAAAAAAAATCTCACACGGTGGACTCCCACCCCCTGGGGCGGGGGTCTGAGCGACCCCCGCGAGCGGGGGTATGGACCCCCGCTAGCGGGAGTCTGCCCTGCTATTTTTGGTGCCCAGACGACCCCCGCGAGCGGGGTCCATACCCCCACTCGCGGGGGTCTGGACCCCCGATATTCCGATATCCCAAAAAGGTGCACCCTGACGTGTGGGAGTCCACCGTGCACGGTGGGATCTTGTAAATTTTACATGTATAACTACAAGTATAATACATGTATTATACATGTATAATACTTGCATGTCAACTATTATACATGTATAATACATGTACCGTCACTCAAGTTTTGTTGGTGGGGTAATATATTGGTGGGGTAAATATGTTGGTGGGGTACTAATTTGGTGGATTTGGGGCTCTGAAAAAAGTTGGTGGGTTATTACCCCACCAACATAATTACCCCTGGGGCGCATTGTACTTGGCGATTTTTTCTGGCACCTGGGATTTGGAGCCCCCTGCCCACCCACCCCGACTGCGCGTACGCATGTGCGTACGCCGTCCGCACTTTCTGAAACCGCGCTGCGTACGCGTACGCAGAAATTGCGTACGGCTGGTATTCCAGGTCTCTCAGCACACAGTAGGCCACCCAGTAGGCTGAGCCCTGGCCTTTGCTCTTGCCTTTCACAGACGGTTCCTTCGCGCACAAGTGCAAAAGGTACGATTACCTACTCGAAGGCTCGAAGGCTGCTGAGGTTGACGACCGATTTGGTGTGCGGACATGGCCGTCTCTTGTACTACATAGACTGCCGTTTGCAGGCGCCGCACGCCCACGCGTACGCCGTATGCATTTTCTGGAAAACGTAGCCATCAGCCGGGCCCCTTAGGCGTTCGCCACGAAAACGGTAGTCAGCGATGCGCATTGGGGTAATAAATTGGTGGGGTAGATTTGTTGGTGGGGTAAATATGTTGGTGGGGTACTAATTTGGTGGATTTGGGGGTTCTGGAAGAAGTTGGTGGGTTATTACCCCACCAACATTACTTGAGTGACGGTATATGCCTGAAATATACATGTAAAATACATGTATATCAAGTAAAAATACAAGTATAATACTTGCATGTCAACTATTATACATGCATTTTTACTTGATATACATGTATTTTACATGTATATTTCAGGCATTTACATGTATTTTACATGTATAATACTTGTCATGCAAGTATTATACATGTAAAATACTTGCATGACAAGTAAAATGCTTGCATGCAAGTAAAATACATGTATTTTACTTGCATGCAAGTATTTTACTTGTCATGCAAGTATTTTACATGTATAATACTTGCATGACAAGTATTATACATGTAAAATACATGTAAATGCCTGAAATATACATGTAAAATACATGTATATCAAGTAAAAATACATGTATATCAAGTAAAAATGCATGTATAATAGTTGACATGCAAGTATTATACATGTATTTTTACTTGATATACATGTATTTTACATGTATATTTCAGGCATATACATGTATTATACATGTATAATAGTTGACATGCAAGTATTATACATGTATAATACATGTATATACTTGTAGGTATACATGTAAAATTTACAAGATCCCACCGTGTGCAGGATGGGGCGGGGGGGGGGGGGTGTCAGCCCGAATAACAAAGCATCTTTCTATCTGGACACACCATAGGCTTACAGACCGACCCTCCTCTGGAGGTGCAGAAAGGATGGTGCCTGCCATTAATTTGCGTGTCGCACTGTGTCGCATTTGGGCACAGCTTAGACAGTCAGGAGAGAGGGTCTTCGCCACCGGCAAGTTTTCGGTAAAGCTCGGCGGGTTTCACCGACGCATAGGTTTCGGAGGAAACGGGTTTTCCTCTCTGGCTTGCCTCCTGTGCAAACCTTTTTGAAAAAAGTGAGTGCCCCCTCTCTGATGGGGCATTCGATTGTCAACACGCCAGCTAACGCTAACAAAAGGCCAGGGTGGGTGTTGGTGTTGGTGGGTGATTGTATCATCCTCCGATGCACGCCCCCGATATCCGTGACGCATGCACGCCGCGCATGGGCAAGGGTACGGAGGAGGGGGGGGGAGAGTGCAGCAGAGGCGAAAGAACGAAGCTTGGCGCAGCCCCCCATCCCCACCCGCATTGCTCATACCCAACAAAAGCCTGTTCGCAGGCTATGTGTGTGTTTCTGCTGAGCGTAGGTCGTCCTCGGCTCGTGTTGTCAAAAAAAGATAGTCGGGCAGTGCTTTGGGCAACAAATGCGACCCCCTCATCTGCAGGGTTGCATTTGTTTTGCCTGGATTTGGCGTACAAAACAACAGTCGTATAATTTTTTTGTTATCTTTTTTGAGTGTGTGTCGCACACACGGCGTTGTTCAGGCCGCCTTTGGCAGTAGGGGTGGCAGCTGGGTGGCCGCCAGAGCAGATGACCTGTGTGCAGGCACTGGAGGGTCTCATCACATTCCGCTTGGTGTGCCCCACGTGAAGCCAAACAGAGGACAGGGCACGTGCACCTCAGCCCGAAGCCCTTCTATGCCACCCCGACAGGTGAAGGCGTCACGATGGAGTGGTTCGAAGGGGTCATATCGATGGACGGGAGGCTGCAGGGCAAGGCGCGCAGCAACAGGCGGCTGCTGTTCCTCATCAGCGTGATGCTCGCCGTGACGCAGGTGCTTGTCTTCATTGCTGCCGAAAAGTGGCCACACATGGTAGGCTATTTGGCTGCTTTGATGGCAGTGCAGTTTCTGATGATTGCGATGTGCATCTGCCGTGTCCACTTCACACCGTTCATCATGCGCGCCTACATTGTGAGTGTCGGCGTGCTGATTGTCTGCCTTGATTTGACAGTGCGTACCATTAACAGCCCACCGGCGTGGCCTTTGTTAGTGCTGCTCGCAGACCTGTCGTTGGTCACCGGTCTCGGGAGGCGCTTCGCCACAGGGTTGACCGCAGCCGGCGCTCTGTGGATTGTGGTCAGTGGGGCAGAGTCGCTGCTGCGTTGGGGGCTCTTCGACCTACCCGGCTCAGCGCCCAACTCGCTGAGGTGGGAGCGCTACCAGGAAGCCGCCAACTGTGCACGCCTGCCGTGCCCTGTCACCCCAATGAAGGGGCTGTCAGAGATGCAGCAGTCATTGGCTGTGTTGCTGATCGACTTCGCCGCGACACGCGGCTTCGCAGATTCTGCGGAGGAAAAGGCGGCGGCCATGGCGCGGACTATTGAGACTGTGGAGGGGATTGCGCAGCTGCTGGCGGGCTACGACGTCGATACCGTGGCGGAGATGCTGCAGGAGGCGGAGGCGGAGGGGTGGCTGCCTGCAGCCATGCATGCGGCTCTTCATCGGCTGGAACAGAACCTGCGTGCATACCGGCCGTACCTGCCTACCGTGCTGCTGGAGGAGCAACGTCACCCTGCACCAAACAGTCTCGTGCAGCTGCCATGTGCGCCTGCTGTTGCGCCCGGTACGAAGAACGAGTCTGTGGGGCTTGCCTTCACCGACATCCGTGCGTCCACATCGATATGGGAGGCGGAACCCGAGGCGATGAAAAAGGCGATGGTGGTGCACAATGCGGTGATGCGTTCTGTTTATTCTGCGTGGGGCGGGTACGAGGTGAAGACAATCGGAGACGCATTCATGGTGGCATTCGAGGATGGCCGTGCAGCTGTGGGCTTCGGGTTGGTGGTGCACGAGGCGCTGCTTGCTGCAGAGTGGCCTGCTGCGCTGTTGGGGGTGGGCATCTGCCGCGAGACTACCCTTTGGGGTGGGCTGACAGTGCGCATCGGTGTCAACGACGGGCCCGTGACGCTCGAAAAAAACCCACTGACAGGCCGCGTAGACTACTTCGGGCACACGGTGAACGTGACAGCACGTCTCGAGGCTGCATGCATCCCTGGCGCGGTTGCAGTGCCTGCTGAACTGTGGGCGCGCGTGCGTGGTACCTCTGAGCTTCCAGCTGCACGTGCAGGCGACGCAGTGTCGACAGTGCTGAAGGGTGTGAGCGAGGCTGTGTCAGTGCGCAACCTGTGGGCTGTGTCCCTGCGGGGACGCGAGTCTTGTCCCCTTCCTAAGCCAGAATCCTTTGAACCCTCACACCACAGCACACCATCCCTTCACATGCCGTTCAACCCCAAAGCCACATCACAACGGGAATCAACTGTTGCGGTGGCGACACTCAGCAACATGGCAATGCGCAAAATCGATGACGGGCTCGCTGAGATGACACCGATGTTGGAGCAGAGCGACGGTGTGCTGCTGGCCCTGATCGGGAATAACTTCTTCGTTGGGTGGAACGTAAGCCACCCGAGGGCTGCACACGCAGAGAGTGCGTTGCGATTTTCACAACGTGCGCTCCAGGCCAGCAGTGCGTTGTCAGTGATCGGGATTGCGAGCGGAATGGTCGAGCATGGTGACGTGGGGACTGTACGCCAGCGCTTCCTCACGGCCTCCGGGGCTACTGTCGAGGCGAGCCTTGAATTGCGTCGGTTGGCACTGTTGCTGCATGTCCAGTGCCTCTACACGGCAGGTGTGATCCCAGGAGCTGTGCAGGTGATGTTGTCTGCTATTGCATCACAGCCACAGGACTGGGGTGGCCCTGAAAGCACAGTGTATGAGGTGAAGTGCGACATGGCGTCGTAGCATAGGGCCGTCAGCACTACCCTGCCACCCCTCCCTCGTCACCACCGGCCTCCGCCATAGTCCAACTGGCAGTGCCAGTCATGATTTCCACCATCTTCTCTCGTGAAGCCGTTTCCCCTTGGCAGCGTTCGCCAATGAACTGGCAGCACCCCGCCTGGGTAGCCTGTGTGACCCAGCGTCCCTACTTGCCCTGGCTGGATTGCAGCCCACCTCATTCCTCTTTCCCAAGAGTGTAAATGTCGCACCACGAAGCGAAGCGACCCGTGGCGCAACGAAGTATATTACCCGCCTGCCGGCCAATTGTTACGTGTTGCTGGGTGCCCGACCGGTTCCCCGTTATCGATACGCACCCAACACAAGACAAACATACGTCCGAGCAAAGTCAGAACGGTCAGCACATGATCTGCGGCTTTCCAACACACGTGTCCCAGAGTTGGAGAGACAGCAGCATTCGGCTCCACCCCGCCACCACCCCCCCCCCCCTCACGCACCTTGTATCACCCCCACCCGCCTCTGTGTTTTAGGGCACATTTTGCATGGCTCGTGACATGGTGGCACATTGCAGTCTATAGTCTTCTATCCCACCCAGACACAGTTACCACACGCCTACACCGACACCGCGTCTTCGTGTAGCTTGCTGCAGTAGAAGCCCGCCCCTTCCCGACCCCCCTGTAGTAGATCGATAGATGGCTGAGGACAAGTCAACGCATCCTCTTGAGCACCAATGGACTATCTGGTACGACTCGAAAAAGACTATCGTGGACGATAAGAACTGGGAAAAAAACCTCCAGAAAGTATGTCCGGACCGGGGAAATGTCGGCCTGGCTTTCTCTGGTGTGGGAGAGGGGCGTTTTGCCTGGCTCTGCTTCTGCCTGATGCGTGTGGCGGTCGCACCAACCAAGATCCGATGTTCGGTGCGGTTTGCCAATTGGTTTGGTGAGGCGTCCGTGTTTTATGTTTTGAAAACCGACTTGCTTCCCCAGGGGGTGGTTTTTGCATGGGGTTTGGTGTGCCCTGTGTTCGCCTGGATGATCTATAATCTGCCGCACTCCGATGCACCCCACACCACGATTGCAGGTGTCAGACTTTGACACGGTGGAAGACTTCTGGTGCACCTACAACCATATCAAACGGCCAAACGCGCTAGAGTTCGGCGCCAATTACCATGTGTTCAAGGTATGACTTGTGGGGACCCACTTGTTGCTTATGGCCTATGCCATGTGTCTGCACTAGACAGAATCACCAGCCTTGTCAGCTGAGGTGGCAAGTCTGGCCGCCGGCTTCTTTGTGTTGTCAGCCTTTGCCGCTTGCATCATGTACATCGTGTGCACTTCAGCCAACCCCTTCACTAGCTTGCCTTTCAGGCAACGCAATCAGGCCCCGCCCTGAACACCTCAAAAGCTTCGTTGCATATTCTCATCTTGAAACCAGAGGCGCTTCTCTTCCTCGACCGTGACGCTCGTTGTATTCTCTGCCTGCAGCCACCAGGTGGGGAACGCGTCATGGCCGGGAAACAGACCAGTTGTCTGATTCATCAGGTGCCAGATGGGCGGGATCGTCCGGCAGCTCTCCGGAGACTCGGCGCCTGCTGCAGCTATACCGGAAAGGTGGTCACAGTGGACCGCATGCACGCCGGATCTCCCGCATCCCATGCCTTCGCAACCATTCCGCGGAGGACCGCTTCTCCAGAGATGCAACGGCCTTGTCCTTCGCGGGTTCGTTTTCAGCAGCCTTCCTAAATCACTACTCTCAGTCCAGCCCACGTCTAGCTTCCCTTTGCTGAGTGCAGCGCACTGCCGAACCCCGATGCTACTCCACTACACTCACAGAGCGGGATCAAGCCCATGTGGGAGGACGCCGAGAACAAGGAGGGTGGGCGGTTTGTCATCATTGTCCCGACGAAGGAGAACATGGACACGCTCAACGAAATCTGGGAGCGACTGCTGCTGTCGATCATTGGTATGGCAACAACGCATTGCCCGTCAGGGTCGGGATGGGTGGCGCGGTGGCTGGATGAATTTTGATGCATCAATGGGTGTGCGTGAGGCTGGCGTGTGTGTGACAGTGGAGATCACACCAAGGGAGCAGCCGCTCAGTGTGCCCCACACTAATATTCACGTGTGAGGTTTATGTGTGAGACGCTTTTCCTGCGCCTCTCTGAAGAGAACGCCCCTGCCTGGCAAGGCAACCCACTTGCACCCCACTCAACCCGCAACAGGCGAGTCCCTCGAAGACAAGGTGACGCCCCTCGCTGACGGGCGCAGCCATGTGACTGGCGCTGTGCTGGGGCGGCGGAAGGCGCAAACGAAGATCTCCGTATGGACACGTGACAGCAAAGACGCCTCGGCATTAGAGGAGCTGAAGGTGCGCCTGATGTCCACACTGCAGGTATGCCTGGACGGTGTAGTGTGGGTGGGTGGATGAATCGGTAATGCGAAGGTGGCGTGTGTCAGCCATCGCCTGCCCTGGGCCTTTCCGAAGAGAGAAGGGGGTGGGGGAGGCGGGGCGCAACATAATGCCAGGTGAGCCTTGTGGCAGACTCCACGGTGGGGGGGGGGGGGGAAACGCCTATACACGACGCGCTGGCAAGGGCTGAACCGGTTCTGGAACCGGTTCGGCGGAACCGGTTCACCGGCGAACCGGTTCGGTGGAACCGGTTCCAGAACCGGTTCCGCCGGTGAACCGGTTCCGCCCGAACCGGTTCCAGAACCGACATTTGCGAACCGGGCAAAGTGGGTCCCGACCGGTTGGCCGTGTACCGGTCGGTGGACCGGTATACGGACCTGACCCCGCACTGAGTCATCTCAGACCTATGGGTTTCAGTCCCAGTGTCAGATTCAGACCTACTGATCCAGAACCGCACCCTCTCCTTCCACACCAATTGTATCCGCTGCTCATGGGTCCGAGTGACGACGATAGCAATGACGATGGCTCCATAGCAAAGATGGCTACCACCGTCAAAGCTCATCTGGAACAGAAACTGTCCCAGATGGAAGTCTCCTGTATAAATACAGGGTTCGGGTTTCCCACGAGTGTAACGCAGATACGTGCAGGTGTGTCAAGAGAGTGTGCAGCTCACAGCAGTTCCTCGTCCTTGGTTCTGAACCCCACAGTTCTTCGAATCACAGTGACAACAGGGAGGCCAGATCCAAAGATCAGGCTTTCCCAAACGCGGTTCAACTGGTGACGACCGTTGTTGAGAGACCGGAGCGGAGGTCGACGTCGGCTGATCTCATGCTACGGCAGGGGTGAGGACTCAGCCGCCACCCCGGGTGGTTTGCAGGTTGAACAGGTTGTGTGGTTCCATTGATCAACATAGGTCGGCCTGTCTGATAAGACTCAGCCACCCTGCGGGTCAATTTATTCTAAAAAGGCGCCTTTTTGACCAAAAGGCAAAATTTCCTCCCATCATGCTCCCGTACCACAGAGGCCTGCCTCTGTGTATGTGTACGTTTTGCGATGACGGGGTGTGGAACCTGGCGTAGACCGAGCTACAACACAGGCGCCGTGGGTCAATTTTTTTAGAAAAGGCCTTGACCAAAGGCATCCCCCTAACACTTAATTGCTCTGCTTCAACCTGAACCGACCCTCTAGGCAGCGTGAGGTGGCTACGTCGAGCCACTTCGTGGACAGCTGCAGTACCCTTCCCTTGTGTTCCTCTGTCAGGGGAACAACACAATAGCAGCACTTACGTATTGTTTCATTTCAGTCAGCCAAGGAAAGTCGAGGAGTTCGAGCCGTTGAACAGTAACCAGAGGATGACAAGCAGGTTGAATATGCAAGCAGTGATCTCCTGTGTACCCTTGGACCCACATTAAACTCGAACTGAAGCCCTCAGTCGTCCTTGACCAGATTCAGACCCGCTTTTCCAGAACCGCACCCCCTCCCTCCACTCCAAGTGTATCCGCTGCTCATGGGCCCACGTGACCACAAAGACTTAATCGTGACTCCATAGCAAAGATGGCTACCACGCTCAAGACCATCTGTGAACAGACGGTGGTCTCCTGTTTCCAGGGGTATGGAATTACCACGAGTGTAATGCAGGTACGGTAGGTGTGTCAAGAAGGTTTGCAGCTCACAGCAGGTCGTCATCTTCGTTCTGAACCTTGGTTCTGAAGTCGACAGCTCCTCAAGTCGGAGGCACACAAAGGATGGGTTCCGCAACTGTCCAACTATCTACAGACTCACAGCCCAGAAGGTGCAGTCCAGGTTCCACAGAGCAAATTAAATGTTAGCATTTCTGCACAACTACCGTATCGCAAATCGCAGCGGCGGTAGAAGTGACTGACTCTAAAACGGCGAGGTATCAGTCTTGACGCTGGAAAATTCCGTTCGGAAATACCAAACACATCCAGAAAGTGGAAGGAATGGGCGCCAAGATGATGCGAACGATTTTTGGGGGGAGGGGGTGGACTGCCCTGTATCGTGATACCCGTGAGGGTAAAAAAATACAGGGCAGGGAGGCACAGGCGCAGGCACAACAGAGGCAATACATAGGCAGGCACCAATGGGAAAATCGACCTCTTCTGGGACAGGCTGGGGAGGGGGGTGGGGAGGGCGGCGCTGGGGCGGCTGCATGCGGTACCTGCGGTTCCGGTCCGGATTTTCGTCCGGACCGGTACCGCATTTGAGGGGCAAGAATCTGATTTCCGAGGCCCGGGAATGGTCGCAGTGGCTTCAAATGGCCAAAAACGTTCAATTTACCCCCCGAAAAAAAAATTCGAAAGGGTCCCCCTATAGAAATCCGGTCAGGACTGGGGGAACCGGTTTCAGAACCGGTTCCAGAACCGGTTCTGAAACCGGTTCACGAACCGGTTCTGAAACCGGTTCCTGCAAACCGGTTCACGAACCGGTTCTTGCCAGTTTCAGAACCGGTCCCAGCCGGTTCTGAACCTGTCCTCAACCGGTTCGGATTTGTCAGTAACCGGTTTGCCGTTGTGATTTCAACCGGTTCCCAAGGAACCGGTTACTGTTTTCAAACCGGTTCAGGAAATTTCTGCCAGCGCGTCGTGTACAGTGCGAAAAATCACAATGCCAAAAAAACACCCCCCCGGCACCTTTTTCTGTGATGACCCGCCCTCAACCGACACGCATGCACACGATCCCACCTCCCTCCCCACACACAACAGCTGCGTGGTGACTCGAACATTAAGTACGAGCCGCACCAGAAGTAGGGTGGGTTGGGCTGACAGGCGACTGACTGGGGGGGTGAGGCGCTGCTTGGTATCGACTCCTCCCACCCGAAGCTGAGGACTTTCCCCGGATTCTCAAAGGCAATGCGCGCAAGGGCGGGGTACTCGCAGGGGAGGGATCTGCGACAGGGCATCAGTGGCGACCGACCGCCTTCTCGCCCCGACGTTTCGGCATATCCCAACAGCTGGTTGGGGTGGCCTGTTGGGGGCAGAAGTGCAGAGCAGAGACAGGCAGGGGCCGAGGCACACCACGGAAAGGGGGGGTGGGTGCGTGAAGCCATCTGCCACTTCTCTGGCCAGTGCGGGGGGGGGGGGGGGGTTTGCGCCTGGAGTTGCGCCCCTGCCGCTATTTTTTTTCTCAATATGGTGTGGTCGGGTTGGGGTGGGGGTGGGTAGGGGAGGGGCAGTGGGGCACAGTTATATAGGGTGGGGGTGGGGCGGGCGGGTGTGAACGCAAGCGAAACTGGGCGGGGTGAGGAGAAGGGGGTGGGGGGGGTTTTCTTGCTCTAGAAAGTGCAGCACACAACTCAAAGAAGAGAGCTTGCTGTGTGTTGGAGGGATGCAGCAAAATTTGTGGGGGGGGGGGGGTGGGGGGGGGCGAAGGGGGGGGGGTGGGATGGAGGGTGTGAATGACACACCCCCACACAACACCACTTTCCCTCCCTCCTCTGCACCTTCTTGAGCAAAAAAAATCCCCTCGCCTCGTCTGGCCTCATCCCCCCACCCCCACCGCCCACCCCCCTCTCTCCCCCCCCCCCCGCTGATGCAAAAAAAATTAAGGAGCCAATCGAATGCACCTTGGCCTGCACCCCACCCCCTCACCCCCCCCCTCCTCCTCCTCAGCATCCTCTTCACCGCACCTCCTCTGTTTTTTTCTCTCTAAGATTTTTTCATATTTTTTGGCTAATTTTTTTTAGATCGGAACCGCCGCCCCCACCCGCTCATCCTGGAGACTCTGGGGGGGGGGGGGTGGCAGTGTTGTTAGAAACCGAGTTTTAAACATTTTAAACGTTTTAAACGTTTTAAAGTTTAAAACGCCGTTTTAAATTATTTAAAATGGGGTTTAAAACGGGGTTTAAAACGGCAAAAAACCCTGCAAAATATAGGGGGAGACTTTTCGATTTTTTTTTCTGGAACCCAAAATTGGTCGTTTTGGGCCATCTGAGGCCATCTTCGGCAAAAAAATCCAATTTTGAGGCTCCCTGGGGGTCCCAAATGGGTGAACAAATTCCCTGTGTGAAATAGCCTATTGCAGGCCTTTTGAGCATGATCAGGCAAACACAGCTGTGTGGCAGGGCTTTCTGCGAAAATTCGCCTCCTGGTGAAGTGGGCTACTTTTCACTCTCCATTCACCCTGGCCTCAACCCGTTCCTCTGCTCACCCTGACGCAAGCTCATGCCCTCATCGTTGACAATCACCCAGAAAAGATTCAGGATGGTACAGTACAGACTCGGGTGCACGAACGATCCAACGGTGGTGCCTGTTTGACTTGCTGGTGTATGGTTGATCATTGCTTGTTCCGTACATTTCGCTTTCTCAGCGCCCCCGCCTTCACCGAAACCCGATGCCCCAACACGAGCGGTGTGGCGCCCGTGGTACTGACCCCTTCGGACCTTAACTCCAGCGGTAGCCGCCGGTTTCTTCAAAGAAACTCATCGATGATGTCCCCCCAGAGTGCAGGTTCCTGCTGCCTACCCACGATCATTAGGGTGCCGAGAGAATGGCTAGGTGATCAATAATTGTCCCAAACACTAGCTTGGCAACAGCCAGAGCAACCCCAGGTGGGGCGCAGCCGAGTGCTGCAACCATCGTTCTGACAGCAACAACATCACCTGGCTGTCTTGTTGAACACAGCCGTGATGAAGCTGGCTGCACTTCCTGTTTGGAGTTCATCGGGATCCGTTCTGCAAAAGTGAAAGTTGGAGGCAAAGAATACATGACGAGGATGGTTACGCCTTTTGTAGGCTTCTCTCGATCAGAGAAGTCGGGCGTCCATAGGAGAGTAAAGGGAATACAGATATGCTCCTCTCAAAGAGGGGCAGGCCAAAGGTAGGCTCCAGGTGGCAACTGGAACTGTGCAACTTTTCCAGAAGGTGCTTCCAGGACTGTCGAAGGAGCTGGTGGAGTTCGCTGGGTCCATTGCCATCCCCATCATGGTGATCCGGCCTTCAACCTGCGACTTTGTATCATGGATTCAGCTCAAAAGGGTGCACATCGAGTGATGCAAGATGAAGATTCGACACTCCAGAAATATGCTGATGTCAAACTGCATTATTCCTGAGAACAACGGAGGGGGTGTGCCAACTGATGCCGGTGCGATTGATGCAACCCTCACCACAACGTCAGTGCCACCTATTTTCCACCAATAATGTGTCCGCTGTGACAGGAATGCAGGAATAATCACCCAGAATATGAGCTGGGGGGCCTCAGGGGGCATGGAAAAAAAATTTTGGCCGAAAAAAATTTTTTTTGGTGTGAAAACACCACAGAAACGCCCTGTTTTAACCCCCGTTTTAAACTCCGTTTTAAATTAATTTAAAACGCGTTTTAATTTAAAACATTTAAAACATTTAAAACGTTTAAAACGTTTAAAACGTAAAGTTTTAAATGGGGGCTAACAACAATGGGGGGTGGGTATGGTCGGGGGGGACCTAAGGGGGGTGGGGGGGGGGTGGGGGGGAGATTGTTGGGAGGGGTGGCGAGGGGCCTTCGCTCTTCAAAGGCAACGTGGGGATATTTTTTGCACAAAAATAATGAAGTGAAAAAATGCGGAGTCGTCACCCCCTCCCATCCCCTCCCCTTTTTCTGTTCCCTCCGCGTGTTTATGCAACACGCCGGGGAATGGGGGAAGTGTGGGGTGAGGTGTGTGTGTGTGTGTTTTAAGTTTTAAGTTTTTAAGTTTCAAGGAAGGTGAAGAAACCCATGTCACCGGCTGGAGATTTAGGACGACCCATCTCCGTGCTACTTCACCGAGCCCCGCGTATAGTTTTAAACGTTGCTAGACAGTACGTTGTTTTCTCCCTCCCTGGCTTCGCCAGGGAGTCTGGCTTTTCCTCAGCCACCCCACTCTCTTCTCTCTTCCCTCCTCGCTAAAAGTGTGAGTATCCCGTGAAAGGATGATTGCACCCCTCCCCCCTTCCCACATGCATATGCACGGTGGTCGTATTGGCATTTCTGATAGCGTAGCGCACAACCAAGATGAGGTGTGGACACCCATACCTATCTTGCCTTGTTATCGTGCTTCGCATGACGTCAGGCCTGGCAAGACCACCGTGCGTGCAAAATGGATTTTGGAGGATCCATGTCCATTCCTAACCAACGCAGTGTGTGCACACACCCCACCCCCCCACCCCCACCTCCGGGTGCGAAATAAGAGGGGTTGCCACAAAAGTCGTCGTAACCCAGTGGGGGCAGGTTCGTTGCCCACCCCTTGACTCCTGCCACCCCCTGGCGGTGGTAGCACCACCTCCGCACAGTTGCCTTATTTTTGGGGGGGAGAGAGAGAGAGAGAGAGAGAAAGTGTGTGTGTGTGTGGTGTGTGTGTATGCCAGGGCATTTGTTGCCACTGGGCACTGTGTGTGTGTGTGTGTGTGTGGTTATAAAGTTTTAAGGCGGTGTCGCCCTGCACGGGCAGTAGCACCTCCCCTTCAGTATCGCACTCCCGAAGGATTCCCCAACACGACGTGACACCGGTTTCGACGCGTACTCTTCGTACCCCTCCCCCCGGCCGCGTCTCTTCAGCGAAGAACCGGGGATAATCGGACCAGGGCTAGCTAAACCCTGGTGGTGTCACGGGTGGGGTTGGAGAGGGAGAAAAGGAAGAAATGAAGTTGCGAAAAAGTCAAACACTGACACGTGAAATCAATAAAAAGGGTGGTATACATCGCCCCCTTGCTGCGACGAAGACACTAAATAGTCAGGCCGCTTCAAGAGTCTTGAGGGCTTGAAGGAAGAAACAGGTTGCTGTGTGTGTGTGTGTGGTTATAAAGTTTTAAGGCGGTGTCGCCCTGCACGGGCAGTAGCACCTCCCCTTCAGTATCGCACTCCCGAAGGATTCCCCAACACGACGTGACACCGGTTTCGACGCGTACTCTTCGTACCCCTCCCCCCGGCCGCGTCTCTTCAGCGAAGAACCGGGGATAATCGGACCAGGGCTAGCTAAACCCTGGTGGTGTCACGGGTGGGGTTGGAGAGGGAGAAAAAGGAAGAAATGAAGTTGCGAAAAAGTCAAACACTGACACGTGAAATCAATAAAAAGGGTGGTATATATCGCCCCCTTGCTGCGACGAAGACACTAAATAGTCAGGCCGCTTCAAGAGTCTTGAGGGCTTGAAGGAAGAAACAGGTTGCTGATGAGTCTCAGGAGCAGGCACCTTTTGTCCGCCCGCATGACCTTCGCCCGAAGGCGAACCTCGTCCAGCTTGGCTCGATCGCCACAGAGAAGGGGATCATTCTCCGCTGTGGTGAACATCTTAAAAACCGAGGGTGCAGAGGTGGGGCAGCCCACTGGTGCGACAGCAGGCCGCCCCCGGATAGCTATAACTAGTGCATAGGAAGAATACGACGGCACACGCAACAGATGCCGAAGGCACAACGGCGTGTGTGTGTGTGTGTGGTGACCACGTTTTGTGTGGGGAGATCCTGCGCGGATCATTGCCCACCCCCGCCCACTTCTACGTCACAGCGGAGGCCCCACTCGGGTTAGAGTGTGGGGCCAACTCAGTGCCACTCCGGGGAGGAGGGCGTGCAGCATAGCCAGCGTGGTGTGTGTGGCAGCAATGTGTTAGTGATTTGCCATCGCTGTAGCAGTCACCGCATCGGTCCATGCTGTGGCGTTTGCAGAAGCCCATAGTGACCGGGAGCCCGTCCCCCTCTTTGTGGTGGTTGCGGCAGCACACCTCCTCTGGGAGGCGTCGCTTTTGGCATGCCGAGCAACGGGGCTTCCAATGCAACTTGCAGGCAAGCACCTTTGCGTTCCTCCTGGCACCAGGGGGGGCAGTACGGGGGGCAGCGCCCCTCCGCTCCCATGGGCGTCCCACCCGGCTGTTGGCCTGCCGACCGCGCGCCGCCCACTGCTGGGCCGGCTGCTGCCAGCCCTCTGGGTAGTGCGGCTGTGGGGCGAAGGTGGCGGCCCACGCCATTCCGCGGTCATGGAATACCGTATCTTGCCGGCTGTGGACTGGCTCAGCCAGGTGTGCTTGGAGGCTGCGCATCACCGATTCAGTGGCAGGGTTCAGTTGGGCCCTCCTCGACAGGCCCGCCGCCACAGTTCCGCCGAGAGCCGTGAGGACCGTTGAGTTGGCAGCATGACCGCAATGCCAGGGCCCTTTGCCCACTTTCGTCACCATACTGCAGAGTCCTTTCAGCGAGGCGGCTTTCCCTAGGATACTGCTCTGGAACACCGTGAGGTCCTGCTGGAGCTTCTGCCGCGAGGCCCCCAGCCTTTCAGCCTCATCCATCGCGGCGTTGCTGAGGGCGTCAGCATCGGTGTTGGATTCCCTCTTCACATGCTCATACGTGAGAGTGAACCTCGGTTGGAGGTCCGCAGCCAGCGCGGACGTGCTGAGGAAAAGAGGACGGAGGGCGGCATCCCGGCACAGGGATTCCCCTCGGAGCTGCCGCAGCACCACCTGGGAGTCGCCTCGCACTGTGACTGGGCCCTCAGGGGCATCGCCCCTCTCGAGGAGGCGCAGGCCTGCTCGTAGCGCCTCGTACTCAGCAATGTTGTTGCTACGCACGTTCAGCAGCGGGAGCACTTTCTCTGAGACCTTGCAGCCGTCTTGGTACAGCACCGCCCCTGCCCCCGCCACAGCGAAGGGGGTGCCGTTGTCGCGCGCGCCACCGTCAAAGTACAGGGTGAGCCCCGGGGCCGTGTCTGCAGGAATGCGCGGGCGGGCCTCCCTCGCACCCTTCTTATTCGGGTCCACGTGGGTAGGGGGGCGGATGCGGCGTGTCACGGTGTCTGGGAGGGTGAGGCCCGTCGACAGCTCGAAGTCCACGGCTAGCTCCATCAGGGTCACAGTTTGCTCACCCCCCTGCGGTCCCCACTTCAGGCCCCTTAGCCAGTCGCAGAGAGCCACCCACATGCCTGGGGGCCGCTTGCCCCACGTCTGCTTGACTTCGGATGGCGCCAGTGCAGGGATGCAGGCACTCTCGGGGGTGGGGGTGCTCCACTCCCAGGGGTAGACTGTAGTGCGGTGGTGGCGTACAGAGCGGTCGAGCAGCCCGTCCTTCTCCTGTCGCGCCGCCAAGACTGCGATGAAGTAGCGGTGCAGCTGCGCCACGGTGGTGATTCTGTCAGCAAAAGACATGGGCAGCGGCTGCTCGTTCTCCGGAACGCCGTATCTGTACACGGGCGCTACCCCACACTGCGCCAGGCATGCCGGCCAGGCAGTTCGGTCCCTCGCTGCTACGGGGTGTTTCTGGCGGACCGGCTCCCATGCCGCGCAGTCCCACCATAGGTGCGACACCGTCTCCGGGGCCCCAGCTGTGCAGTACCGGCACACCTCCCCCAGGCCCGTGCGCCCTCGGGCAGGCACCGCCCCTGCAATGACAGAGCGGAGGAGGCCTCGCTGGTATCCCGTAATTGCGGCGCCCTCCCCCTCCAGGACGCAACGTGTCACCCTTCCGTCAATGCCGTGCTCTGCTCCTTGGAAGTCCTCTCTGCGTTCAGCCAGCTTCCCCGCCGTGGCGTTTCGCAGGGTTTGGCGGAGGTCGTGCGCGAAGATCGCCCAGGCGCTCGGCGTTGCTGCAACAGGGTCGAAGGTGACAGCGCGACCAGCCTCGTCCGTGTAGGCCAGGGTGGTCGCCGTACTCCAGCGCCATCCTATCCCTTGCAGGGCAGCCCAGAAGAGCGCAAGGGGGCCTGTCCCCTCAAGCCTCTCTTTGCTCCCCCATGCTTCCTCGGACAGCACCCTGCTGTGGCCCCACTTTTTGATCTGCTTGGCCCACGTGGTGATCTGCCGGTAGGGAGGAGCGATAGCGGGGTCCACCCGGTGCGCCTGATGGAGGACACACAGCACGATCTCTTGCGCTCTGCGTGGTGGGCCAGACCAGAGCGCGGCGACGAAGAGGCCCCTCCATCGCCTGATGGCCTTGCTGTCCCAACGAGTTACGAGGGCATCGTAATACAGCCGTGCCCCCGCCGTCATCGCAGCCGCCTGCCCTTTCCATTGCACCGGCAGGGGCAGCGCTGAGGTTCTGCGGAGGTTCTGCTGCGCCCCCTCTTTCCGACGGGCGATGCGCTCGGACTGGGGCGCTGTGCGCCCTTCCCTGATCAGGCGCGCGTGCAGCATGGCCCCGAGACAGTCAAAGCTGTTGCGTTGCCGGAGGGGAGTGGCCTCGCCGTCCCTCGCCCGGTACATGATCCGGAGCGGCCCGGGGGATGTTGAGAACACGTGGGACTTAATTTCTGCGCAAATAGCCATCCCGGTGTCGTGAGAGAAATCCGCAGAGTCGTTCACCACCTCTTGTAGGACCTCCGGACTGGAGGCTGTGGCGTACACATCGTCGACGAAGGATAGCGCCCTCGTGTCCTGCCGGTGTTCGACCATCCGCATCCACACACCCACCAGCACGTTAATCAGCACGACACTGATGGGGCAGCCCTGCATGATGCCGTTGGTAGGCAGGAAGCCTTCTCCGATGGTGCCACTCGCCCGGAAGTGCCGCTGCATCGTCCTGTACGCTGCTCGCAGGGTGCGCAGGACACGGGTGTCGAATCCGAGCTCCGCAGCCAGGCGGAAGGTGAGGTCGATAGGCACCGTGTCGAAGCACTTCTTGAAGTCAAGGGCGACTCCGTGCAGCGGTCGCCCCGTGAGGTGGGCCTCTTCGATGCGTGCCGCCAGGTGCCAGATGAGGTCCTCTGCACCGTGGCCAGGCCGGCAGCCGTGCAGGTCCTCCGGTGCGATGGTCTCCAACCACTTCAGTGCCGGTTTCACCCGGATCGCTGCCCACACTCTATACAGCACAGGGGTGATACTGATGGGGCGCTGCGATAGAGGCTCGCCTGAGCTGCCAGGCTTGGGGATGAGGCAGATCATGGCATGCATTAACTGTTCCGGCCACTCGCCCGATCGTTCGACCTCGTTGAACACCTCCGCAAAGAGCTTGAGGAGTTCGTGTGGGAGTTGTCTCAGTTCGTGGACCCTCCAGCCGTGCAGGCCCGGTGAGGTGGACGTGGACATCTTGGCCAGGGCCTTCCCGACGTCTTCTGCTGTGATGGTCTTGCACTCCATGTCAGCCGTCTCGGGGAGAAAGCGGAGGTATCTCTGGCGGAAGGTGTCCCACCGGGGCTCGGGCGTTGTCGCGTACTTGCGGAAATATCCCCCCCACGCCGTGTCGCTTCTCAGCAGCTCGTCCGCCTCCTTGGGGCAGGCCGTGAAGGACCCATCTTCGCGCCGCATGAAGGTGGCTGGGGCGCAGAAACGATCTGCGAGGTACGCAAACACCTGCCCTGCCTCGTATGTCCAAGCCTTCTGCATCCTCGCCTTCCAGGTGCGGATTCTCGCTTCGCGGAGCCTGTCAAACATGCCCCTCTGCGACCCCTCCAAGACGATGAGGGCCTGCTCCAGAATCTCCAGGTCTGGCAGCTGCGAGGTTGTGTTCGCCAGCGCCGCTTGCAGCCCCTGGGGGAGGCCGCCCTCCCTTAGGCGCTTCTTCGCGGCGTTCCAGGCGTGCTCCTCCCCGTTCGTGAGGCCGTATGGTTTTTCTGCCTGCAGGCGTTTGAGGCCTTCTTTGACCAGGCATCGAATGTTCCCTAGCAGCCCGTCCTTCGCCCGGGTGTTCATGTCTCCTGCCCCCCGTGCAGAAGCGGGATGGTGCTTGGTAGCCGTCCGCGACCACTGCATACGGTAGCCCTCCGCCCTGCCCGTGTAGGCCGCTTCCTGTCTCTCCAGGTGGCCCACATGGACACGCTTCAGGAAGCGCTCGCCGCAGGTGGAAGCTCGGTGGAGGAGCTGCGCGGCCGTCGCTCCGTGACGTAGTTCCCCCTCTGCTAGTACGTCCTGCATCACCCCTCTTGCTGCAGCGTCCCCCAGCTTGGGCTTGCCCGCAGGGAAAGGGGTGGGGAGGATGCAGATCTTTTTGGGGCGGCGGAAGGCAGTGAGGTCCAGATCGACGAAGAGCGGGCAGTGTGTGGGTATGTTGTAGTCTCCCCGCTTTGCCACCTCGACTCGACGCAGTGCCGGCGCTGCGCAGGGGTTCATTAGGCAGATGTCCAGCCGGGTGCCGTTCTCCGATGCCCAGCAGGTGTTCTGCACTCTCTGCTGTGCGAGGTCCGCATGCGTCGTCGCCGCGTCGACCCAGCCGCCCACCCGGCACGCCTGGGACAGGACAGCGCTGGTTTCTGGGTTGGTGTTCAGGTCCCCCATCAGCAGGACGGGCACCTGTCCCAAGCCAGCTGCGTGATCGAGCGTCTCTTGCAGGAGGGCTTCCCGCTGTTCGCCCACTTCGGACCCCGAGTGACCGTAGACGCACAGGATGTGAAGAGCCGTTTTGCCGTCTCCAATCGCTAGCACGACGTGTACCATGCGGGTGCTGTCGTAGAGCTTCTTTTCCTGCGTGGTCTTCGGCTGCACCACCTGTGCGACCAGGCCCTCCTTCACCATGACAGCCACGCCCCCGGGCTTCGTTTGTTCGCGGCCGTTCGCGCCTGCGACCCTGGGCATGCCCTTGCCCCAGTGCATAGCCCAGCCGTGGGCTGCGAAGTAGCCATTGTGCGTGCCCTTGCTCGGGTCCGGCGTACGAGTTTCCTGCAGGGCCACAACATCCGCCTTCAGTCCCGCCACGTCGCCGAGGTGCGTTTGCAGCGACGTTACGTTAGCTGTCGCCACCCTGAGCACTCCGGGCGATGATAATTGGTGTGCAGGGCGCCTCAATCGCCGCAGGGGCGGCGGCGCCGTGGGTCCTTGGCTGGCTGAAGGTGCGCGCGCCCCGCCTGCAGCGGCTGGGGCGGGCGTGGGAAGATCTGCAGGGATACTCCACTGGTTTGCCGGCGTCGCAGCTAGCTCCCGGGCCAGGCTCAGGGGAAGGCGAAGCACATCGTAGTGGAAGGGCCTCCACGTAAGCCCCAGCACCTTGGCACCCTTCCCACACCGGGTCATGTATTGCTTGCTGTTGGAGGCGAGCAGCCACACCTGCGCATCCAGGACTTCTGCCGCAACCCGAAGTGTGGCCGCGTCCCCGTATGTCCCTAGACGCGTCTGTCTCTCGATGTAGTCGTCGTAGGATGCAGGAGCTTGCGGGTCGTCGTGGTCAGGCACGTACGAGGCCCTGCGCTCTGCGTCTTGCCGCATGGATGTCGCCACCGCTGCACGCAACCCTTCTGCTGTCCACTCCGCGCACTGCTCTGCAAGGCCGGCGTACTGACAGTTGCCATCCTTAGGCACTGGTACCCGGAGCGCCATCAGTCTCCTTGCAGCCTGCGTCAGCCACTGCTCGTCCTGCTCTATGGTGGAGGGGGAGTACTCCTGTCCCCCCCCACGGAGGGGCCGGGGTTCTCCTGCCCCTGACGCCACATCTACGGGGTTCCAGCTCTCCGGGGCCGTTGTCTGGGTATCTCCTGCCCACACGGCGGCTCGGCTGGGTCTAGGTGGGGTTGGGGGCGATGTTGGGGTTGGGGTTCTATTTGGTGTTCTATTTGGAGGTGTTTGTGTCGGCCCCGAGACCTCCTGTTTCTCGGGGTGGGGCGCGGCTGGGGGCCCGGCGGCAAGTGTGCATCGTCCCCAGACATGGTCGGCACCCCGGCCAGGGGGAACATCGATCGCTTGCACGGGTCCTCCCCGCTGGCCGGGATGCCCGCCCCCCTACTCCTCCTCTTGCTTCTGCGGGTAGGGAGTAAGGCGGTTGGAGCGGGGCCTCAGATACGCCGTGATGGAGGCCTGCCTGACCCTCCCGTTCCTGCTGGCTCCCGCCTCCCTACCCGGTGGGGCCTTATCCCCGGCATCCGCCGTGGGCGCTAGGTCTCTGAGAGGTGGGGCCGGCGGGGCGGGCTGGGCAGGCGGCGCCGGTGCTGCCGGCGGCACTGCTGCTGGCTGCGCAGGGGTAGGGGCAGCGTTCGCTGTTGCTGGTGTCTCGGGTGCCACGGGTGTCACTGGTTTGCTGTGTGAGTCCCCGGGCGGGGCAGGGGTGGAGGTGGAGGTGGAGGTGGTGGTGGAGGAGGAAGGGGTGGTGGCGGCGGCTGGGGGCGCTGGCGGGGCATCCATAGCCGGACCGGCCGCGGGCTTCGGCGGTGCCTTGCCCTTCGCCCCCTTGGACCCACTCCGCCCTCTCGTGTCGATGCCTAACTCCCGCTTCACCGTGCTTAGCATCTCCTGATGCTGCCGCTTCCGGCCCTCCTCTGCGTCGCGCACCCCCTCCAACAGTCCCTGCCAGCTCTGTCCGAGCTCGCTGGCCTGCTGTGACAGCTGGCGCTGCACCTTCTCGCCCTCCTCCCTTCCGGCCTGTTGGAGGCGCACCATCTGCGCTTCGCAGGCCTCCCGCAGCTCCCCACACACCTCGTCCAGCCGGCCCTGGAGGCGTGCCCCCTGCTCCACGGACGCCTGCGCCGACAGCTGCTGGGCGGCCGTGGCTTCCTTGCGCTGGGCTTCGCAGGAGGCCCGCAGGTCCTTCACCGCGACACCCAGGCGTTCCGTCTGCAGCCGCAGGTCGCACACCACGGCTTCCCCCTGCTGCGCCTCCCACGACTTGCGCAGCTCTGCCACCGCGGCGTCGAGGCGTCGCTGCTCCAGCGCGCGCTGGGCCTCGAGGTCCGCGCGGACCTTGTCGACCTCCGCTTGGAGCTGCAGCGCCTGGAGGTGGGACAGGGGCTCCTGCTGACCCGCTGTTCCCTGCAGGCCTAGCATGGCCTTGCGCGCCTCGTGCAGGTCGGCTGCGAGGCCGTCCCGTTCCACCTGCGCCTGGCGGATCTGGGCGTCCCGCTGCGCAAGCTGGCCCCGCATGTCGTCTTCGAGGGCCTTGCGGCTGGCTTCCCAGCCCTTCCGCGCCGTAGCCATCTCTGCCGCGTGCGCACGGCCCTGCTCTTCCAGGCGGCTACCCATGCTGGCGAGCTCGGTCGCCACCCGCTGCAGGTCGGCGCCTGCTGCCGCCCCTTTCGCCCCCTGCTCCAGCACCCCGACCCGCTTGTGGAGGAGGGGGACGGCCTCGCCCAGCGACTGCTGGGCTTCTGCGACCTTGGCAAGGGACCCCTCCTGCCTCCGGAGGTGCACCTTCACTTCCTTCAGCTCCCGCGCTGCTTCCTGCGTGGGGGCGGTGGCGGGGGGGGAGGCGGGTTTGCGCTCTTGGAGGCGCTGCAGCAGGGTCGCCTGCTCCTCAAGCCGCTGCTCCTGGCGGCCGAGGCGATCCCCCACACGCTGCACGTGCAGCCCGTGCTCCTGCGCCTGGGAACCCAGCAGTTCCTGCAGCTGCGACACCTGCTGCGACGCCTGCTCAGCTAGGTTGTTGTGACCCAGCTGCAACTGCCCCACCTGCTCCTCCAACTGCTGGCGACGCGCGTCCTGCTCCTGCAGTAGGCGGCGCAGACCCAGCATCTCGGATTGCCAGGCCACACCATCACCCGCGGCGGTGTCGGGGGCGGTCGGCGCGGGGTCGTGGCCGAGCTCCCTCAGGCTCCCGGCGATCTTCTCCAGGTCCTTCTGGAGCCTGGTCACCCGCTGTTGCGCCTGCTGGGCGTGCTGCTTTGCTGCTGCTGCCGCACCGCCGCCTCGCCCGGTCCGTCCTACGGCGCCACTGGCCTGCGACTTCGCGGCCCTTCCCGCTCTCGCTGCGTCGGCGCGCTCCGCCTGGAGCCTCTCGCTGACGCTATCGTAGCGCCGCTTCAGGCGGGCTACATCCTCGGCCTTTTTCTTCGCGGCCGCCTCCTGCTGCTTCTGCTCCTCGAGGAGCAGCGTGTCCGTCAGGACCACCTCCTTCCCGTTGACCGTGAGGGTCCATGTGGGGGGGGAGCCGTGGGTGGGGGGGCGCTCGGCGGCGAGGACGGCGACGCCACCCTCTAATCCGTCCAGCACCGCATCCCAGTGGAGGTGCTGGAGGATGGCGCGCACGTGGGTGGCGCCGTAGAGGGGGGGGAGGGGCTGGAGCTCGTATCTGCGAGGCTCTGTAAATTCGAGGGGGGGCAGGGGGGCGGCCTGTTGGCCACCGGCCTGGGGACCGGTGTTACCGGAGGAGACCCCGTGGAGGTCGGCCTGTGACATTCTGCCCGTGTATCCCTCTCTCCTCCTGTGTGTGTGTGTGTGGTGTGGGGAGGAGGGTGCGTTTTTCCTTTTATTCGCTAGATTTTGGGGCCGCGCTGCCTTTACTAATTTTTTTTCCCGGACGAGTCCTTAGACTCTTCCCGTGCGCTGCATCCCGATTCCTGGCGGGGAGGGGGGGGGGGGGTAGGGGGGGTCATAAGCCCCCCTAAAAACGTACGAAAACCAAAATTTTCAACATACCATCAGAACCGCCCTAATACCTGATCTGACCCGAAAATCCGACCCATACCCCCCCGGAAACTGTCTGGGGCCCACTTGTGACACCTGATACGCACTTTTGTGATGATTTTTTGGGGTCCTAAAAAATGTACCTCAGTTTCGTACCTTGCCTTTGTACCTGAACCACTCCCGACCGCATTATTTCGTTCTTTGCCTTTTCTGCGGTGGTTCTGGCTCAGGTGGCACGCATGTTGCCTTCCCCAGTGCCTCGGCAAGGTCTTTCTTGACCTGATTAGTGGGAATGTTGTGTTGTTGCGTCAGCAGAATGAGTTCAGCCACCTTCTGGGTGTAGTACTTCGATCGCATATGGGTCATTGTGAGTACTTCGTACGCCTGGGAGGCTGCATCGGCATTAGTAGGCAGCGTTGTAGATGATTTTGCTTCGTCGATCTTAGCCTGTGAAGGCACGATTGGGATATTGTACGCCCTGAGAGCCGAAGTGGTTATGATTGTGCTGTGTAATTTGCGCCCCGCAGGATATGCACACCACGCAGTCTCGACAACACGTATGAGAGTGTACCATGTGGGGACTCAACAAGGTCATTGGATCGGCATCTGCCTGCCGACTCAGCCCCCACACAGTGCGACCGCAAGGTCGCCAGGGATGTCTCAACGCCAGGGGAATACCCTCCCCTGGCGTTGTACAACCCTACTCTCAACCCTCGGGTCCTCTCCTGGAGGCGGTGGTGGCGGGCCCGCAACGCTTCGTACTTCCGGTACAGACTGAGGTAGTCTGCCCGGCTGACCCGCTCATTGCTTCCTAGATCATCTGCTGCTCTGGAGCTGCCATCACTCTCACTGCCCACATCAGTTGGTGTGGGGGTAGGAGCAGGACGAGTGGGAGGAGTAGGAGTGCAGGTGACATCTTTCTTGGCTAGCAAGGAACGCCGCTTTTCCCGCACGTGCGTGCAGTTGATGCACCACTGCATATATCTGTCGTCACCACGTCCCACTCGCTCTCCTATGTACCCAGCCCGACGGAGCGCCCGAAATAATGTCGCCTCACCGATGTCGTGTGCCGTTTTCTTTTTACGCAGGTCTGCCACAACGCTCTCTGCCGAGACCCCGCACATCTCCCGTTTGGCGAGCGTCTTTCGAGCAAGGTACTCCTCTGCAGCAGCATCTGACACCTCTGCGAGGCCCTGGGCACGCGGCATGTGTTGCTCGGCGTGCTGAGTGAGCGTAGTGACACCCTTCCCTTGCAAAGAACGAAATAATGCGGTCGGGAGTGGTTCAGGTACAAAGGCAAGGTACGAAACTGAGGTACATTTTTTAGGACCCCAAAAAATCATCACAAAAGTGCGTATCAGGTGTCACAAGTGGGCCCCAGACAGTTTCCGGGGGGGTATGGGTCGGATTTTCGGGTCAGATCAGGTATTAGGGCGGCTCTGATGGTATGTCGAAAATTTTGGTTTTGTACGGGCTTATGACCCCCCCTAGGCATAGGGTGCGGGCGATTCGCCTATCGCCCTATATTCGCCCAACCGGGTTCGAGCCCCGATTATCGCGTATCGAATCGCCTTATCGCCCATTATCGCCCAATTATCGCCCGATTATCGCCAAATTATCGCCCAGTATCGCCCGTTTTCTTTCACACTTTCTGAAGGGGTCTTCAGCTAGTGGTGAGTGGGTTACCGCTCTACTGACCCTGGGTCCCACAGGGCCCTGTGACCTCGTCAACAACTGGGCCAAGACCTAGGATTCTGCATCAGAAATCAGCTTCTGACCACTGACGTCATGCGGGTGGGTCATTTCCTCGGTCAAAACCCACGTGAGGAACTGGGCATTGGCCCAGATCCTGACCTCGCTCAGGACCCGTTCACTCGCCGTTACTAGGAGCACTCGTGAGCATGAAGCGGGTACACCTTAGTGTTGAAGGAGATGCGTGGTTCTAGTGTAGTCGGTCTGAATGGGAGGAGATGCACTCCGTACGTTTGAGATGACTCATTGCAGAGCCCACAGGAAGCTTCACGGCTGATCTGAGACCTGGGGCGGTTCTGACCCTGGTCACAGAGTCATGACCCACTGAGAACACTGGAGCAGCGGGCTTGATCTAGGTCAGGAACCGGGTCTTCACTGAGGCAATGACCCACTCACCACCTCAGCAGTGATCTAACGTCCCTGGCCGGGCCATTTTGCCCCCAAAAATACGACGGAAAAATTATCGCCCACTTATCGCCTTGACAGAATGGGCGATAATGAGGGCGATAATTTTTGCGATTCGGGCGATAACCGAATCGCCCGCACCCTATGCCTAGGGGGGGGGGAGCAGGAGGAAAGGGTGGAAACTTCCAATGCCACCCTACGGCATCGCCCGAAAAGGTGTAGTTTGACGAACCGGCTGCCCCAATGTAATGCCACCCTATTTTATGTGATGTGTGTGTGTGAACAGTTCAGTGGCGGGTGTGTGGTGATTGTTTTTTTTGGAGAAGGTGGGCCGTGGCGCGGCTGGGGGCAGTGGTCGGAAGGAGCAGGGCTGTGAAACAGCCGGTGAAAGTGACAGCCATTTGATCACTTTATTCCTATTTTTTGCGGCAAGGTAAATCCCTAAATCCGGGCTACAGCAAGGGGTGGGAAGGAGAAGAGGCAATAGGGGCAGGGGATGACAGAAGAGGCGGGCGGGGGGAGGGGGATGCGCAATAATGCGAGGCGGCACACGGGATGTCGGAGATGGGAAGGGGATGAACGGATGGATGGACGGAGCTGGGCACCGGTCGGACCCCACGGGATAGGCCCACATGCCTCCATCCCGGATCTGACCGGGTTGTGGCGGACCAGGGAGGAGGTATATACCCCCTCGCTCCCTCCCTTCACCCACCCCTCCTTTCGGTTCTGACTCTCTTCCTCCGCTCTGTACCCTGTGTGCCCCCCCCCCCCCCCCCCCTCCCCTCTCTTTCCCTCTCTTTCCCTGTCTTCCCCTGTCTTCCCCTGGGAGTCCCCTTCTTTCTCTTTTCCCACCAACTGGCTGCTGCAAAAAAAAAACGCAAACCAAAAAAAAAGGCAACGATGGGGGGAGGAGGGGGGCAAAGAAAACGTGGAGTGGAGGTCACGCGCTTCCCAGAACACCCCCCTCACACCCCCACCAACCCAACACAACACGCCCTGACAAGTGGGGAATTGCATCAAGGTCAGCTGGTGTGTCCTCTACGCGACTCTAAGATGGTGGGTTTTGCACCCACTCGCTGCCAATCACCCCACTCCATCACCACCCCCTCCGGACAGACCACCCCTGCAAGGCCAGACAGGGCGGCCACTGTGGGGAGCGAAGTGGCGCCGCTGTGGCAGCGGCGCCATGCAGGACATTGACACTGTGCCGGTGTCGCTGGACCACATGGAGATGTCCAACAGCCTGGAGCTCCCGGAGATCCACGCCTGGGAGGATGACGAGGAGGAGGAGCTGGACCCGCCGGCGCAGGAGGCTGCCAACAAGCGGGGCGTCATCCGGCGCGACGACAGCTCCATCGCCAGCGTGCAGGAAGGGAGGTGGAGACGTGTGCTGAGCGTGCACCTGGTGCTGGCCCTGATGCTGCTGCTGAGTGTGGGGCTCAGTGTCATGAGCGCAGAGGCGCTTGGGGAGCACTCATGCGACAGTGCCATCGCCGACACGCGCGATGTGATGGACCGAGCCACGAGGTTGCTCGGGGAATCCGCAACTCACTCTCTCGATGCCATCGGGGCGGACCTGCTCGGGTATGCCGCTGTTGGGGTCGTCGAGTCTGTCCGGAAGTATTTCACCTCAGGCTTCACGTCCTCCCGCGGCCTGGATCACATCGTGACGCAGAACCTGCATGGCGTCGACAAGCAGAATACCGCATGGTGGCTTGTGGCAGCAAAGCGCATGTGGGAGCAGACCTCCATGCTGGACGACCACTCCCCCGTGCTGCTCACAGGGCTGGAGGCGGGGGAGAGGTTGCTCTTCTATTATGTCGTCAACATCAACCCGTCGGCCGTCCAGGTCTTCCTGCTGGATGGGGTGAACGCGTCTCAGTCGCAGGCGGGCTTGGCGATACCGGAGACAGGCTGGCTGGACCCCACTGCGGAGCCCGACCTCACCGTCAAGAGCTACAGGACGAATATCAGCAGCTTCGACTTTGCCGGGAGGTACCTTGCGGATGGGGAGACAAAGTTCATCAGGGTCGTTCCCTTCGGATCCTCCATCGGGGTGACACGGGTGCAGCGCTGGGCAGACCCCACGGGGTCCGTCCCCTTCGTTCTGGGGCTGACGTTCTACAGCCTCGAGTTTGTCGACTCCTTTTTGGAGCGTCTGGTCGTCTCCATGCAGACTCTGGAGGAATCGTCCCGCCCACGGGCATACATCGTGATGGCATCCTCATGGCTGGTCAAGGCAATGCAGGATGCGGGCGACCCGAGGGCTGAGGAAATCGACCAGACGCACCGCCTGGTCAGCGTGTCGCACGGCAACGGGACCCGCCTGATCAGGGCCATCAGCGAGGTGGCGGGTGTCATGGAGGACCAGCGCGAACCCCTGCCGGATGTCAACGCGACGGACGAGGTGATCCGTGGGGTGGCGGAGGGCATCGCCGGGAACTACACGAAGTTCCAGGAGTTCCAGCAGGTCGACCTTTCAGACACCTCAGGTGCATTAGACGTGCACTTCGCAGGCTGCGAGCGCCTCCAATTCGACGGCCTGGACATGTGGATTGTGCTGTCGCTGGACGAGCTGACCCTTCTCGGTGAAGTCCCCGCCGCACGCGCCGGAATCGATCGCAACATTTCCGCGGAGCAGGTCCGTGTGGCGGACGACATCTCCCACAGCCGCCTCGTCTCGCGCCTTATCGTGGTGGGCATCGGCGTTGGGCTGGTGCTGCTGGCGCTGGTTGCATCCTATCTGGTGATGCGCCCCATCAAGACACTGCAGGTGCAGATGGGGCGTGTGGCAGAGCTGGACATGACAGGCCTGGACCTGGACTACACATCGCACCTCTATGAGATGCGGCGCATCCAGTACGACTTCCGCAAGATGGTGGAGCACCTGGTGGAGTTCCGTGCCTACGTCCCCTCTGCGGTGCTGCAGGGGCGCAGCTCGAAGGAGACCCGGAAGTTCATCGCACCCCCAACGGGGCACGTTGCTATCGTGTTTACCGACATCCAGGGTTCCACGTCGCTGTGGAAGAGCAGCGCAGGCGACATGAACTGCGCCATGGAGATTCACAACGAGGTGATCCGCGACGTCTGCCTCGAGTTCGAGGGGTATGAGGTGAAGACCATAGGGGACTCCTTCATGGTGTCCTTCCCGTGCCCCATCGCTGCGACCAACTTTGCGCTCAACGTGCAGCTCGACTTGGCGGCACGGAGGTGGCCTGCAGGATTGGGGCTGCCGGAGTCGGGGTTGGTCATCAGGATCGGCGTGAACTACGGGCCGACCATCGCAGAGAAGAATCCCGTGACAGGGCGTGTGGACTACCGTGGGAGTACAGTGAACCTTGCGTCGCGTGTCGAGGGGAAGGCCAAGGGTGGGACTGTCTGCATCACGTCCGATACCTACGCTGCAATCAAGCAGCATCGCGCGAAGCTTGGGAATCCCACGGTGCAGAGCCACGGGATCCATGAAATCAAAGGCCTCGGAGGCGGCCACGAACTCTATTTGGTTGTTCCCGAGGCGCAGCGCCGCCGCCTCAACGACGCAGAGTCTGACTGCCTCCGCCGTGGGCAGGACCTGTCCCGGTCTGTGCGGTCCCCTGCGCACCGCTCCCCCGAGCCGCAGTCGCCCTTCTCGAAGAGGTCGGGCAGCGATTCCAGCGATTCGCGTGATAAGTTCAGCTCAGGGCGGCGAGACAGGGCGGGTAAAACGGCTCTTCAGGTCACCCGAGGTCATGTGACGGTTGCAGTGTGCCGTTTGGTATGGAAAACGTGGTTGGGATCTGTGTGCGAGCGGAAACATTGTTTACCATTTTGGGCAGCGCCAGGCTACCCCGCCGGTTTGGCAGAACATACTGGTGTTCACACTAACAATACTCGGCAACGTTTGCTAGGCGCCATCAGGACTTCCTACAAACAAAGAATGTACCTGCAAGTTTCCGGGGTGGGGTCTTGTCCGGGCCAGGCAGCAGAATGCCTGTTGTTCAACTTATTTGAATGTCGACCCACCTCTCCCCATAACACAGCAAGAGACGAAGACAGACCAGCAGCTGTTCGACAACTGCAACATCATGGTGCGCTCTGCTGTGGAGGCGGCGCACGCCTCGGATGGTGTCATCGGCAACGTCACTGGGAACACCCTCACTGTTGTGTGGAATGCCGCAAAGAAGTGCACACGCCATACCACTGCGGCTGTCACTTTTGCGGAGGAGCTGCGCAAGCTCACAGACATGTTGCAGGTGGGGCTCGCCACAGGCTACATGCTGCACGGGAATGTGGGTACGAAAACATCACGTTTCGCCACGACATTTGGGCTGCCTCTGGAAACAGCTGAGGCGATGACAGACCACGCACGCATGTTCGGGGTGTACTGCCTCTATGCAGACTGCACCAGCGAGAGCCGCCTCCAGTCAGAGGCAGCGCTGCGGACTTGCGTGCGCCTAGTTGACATCTGGAGGGACACCAAACGCGCACGCACCGCCCGCATCTACGAGGTGCACCTGAGGCACCTGGCAAATGCGATGCAGGTGTGGATGGGCTCCGCAGATGCAACAGAGCCCGCAAGCAGTACAGCGGACATCGACCTCGAGCAGCACACCAAGCTGGTCGAGGGTGCGATGTCTGGGGGTGAAGGGCTGCGCGCCCTGAGGGAGGCCGTCGCCCAGCGGCCCGAAGACCGTGTCCTGAAGGTGTGTACAGCCACGGTGGTTGGGGTGGGTGATGCAGTGTGGCTCCTCGGGAACGGGTGGTGGGCGGGGCACAGCTCCCAAAGAAAATAGTAGATTGCCGATCCTAGTGTTTGCGGCTGACCGTTGAACCGCTCGCCTTCCATACAAGACACAATTCATTGACAGTTGCATGTTGGGTTGTTCTTGTTCGCGATATCACATATGCCACACACCGCCGCCCTTTTACAGCGCGTTCTTGACATGATCGAGTTCTCGAAGCCGCAAGGAGGGTTCCGCTGCCCCGTTGTGTTTTCTCGCGTGCCACAGACTGCAGATTACGAGTCTATTGGCGGTTGTCTTGTGAGCCCTTAAGCTCGACAGCTCCACAGAGCACCGGCATTCCTTCCGGAAGACTTGAAATTGCAGGTGATATACTTGTGATGTCCTGGGCTGTGTTCCTGCAAGAATTCCAGAATCGTACACCGAAGCTTCAATAACAACACCTTCACTTTGCAGACCCAACACAGCCTTGAGACAAGTGTTGCTCAACAAATAGTATTTTTTTACTGCAGCAGGGCTCCTGTCAAGTGTCAAAAAGATAGTCGGTAGCGCTTTGGGCAACAAATCCAACGTCCTCATCAGGCTGTGGAGTTGCTTTGTTGTTTTTTTTGCCCGGATTTGGCGCACAAACGATTAGGACACAACAGCCTGTGGTGTTCTTGGCCAGATTCTTCAAAATACGGCATCGCCCGGGACTATTTGCCCATCCCCCCCCCCCCCCCCATCTCGCTTAATCGCTCACGGTGGGGTACGACACCCGATGTCGGACCCTGTGGGTAACCCATTTTTTAGGTACCCTGGGTACCTAATTTAGGTACCCAGGGTACCTAAATTCGGTACCCTGGGTCATGGTTTGACAGAATTCTGACAGAAAAATGCCCAGAATTTCCAGAATTCTGGGGAATTCTGAGAATTCTGCCAGTGGCTTGTGGCCAACTAGCAGCAGCCTGGTATGACAGGGTAGTCATACACAGGCTATGTACAGGGTCGGCCTCGTCCTGGACCAGTCGTAGGCTTATGCTACTGTTGGTTCTCAGGACTGGCCACCACTGCGCGGGTCAAATTTTTGGAAAGGGGGCCTTGACCAAAGGCAAACAGTTTTTGAGTTCTTGCACCACTTCATCTCGGGACTACTCTGATTGGATTCCTCGGATTCGTCGACACACTGTTTCAGAACTGTGCACTTCTCCATCCACACCGGCATCGGGTCACCCGCTGAATGCCGTGAGGGCCGAAGCCCAGGGTCAGATTTCGGTACAAGGCGATTAACAGGTCGTTGAGAGGTTCGCAAGTTTAAATGTACCTACAAAAGCTTCATGTACCCGGATAGGGATTTAGTCATTGCTATAGGTGAAGATCAGAGCCCAGGCGGGATGTAAGACAGGGTGTCGCAGATGCAACAATGTCTCCAGAGCCACTTTGTATGCCTTTGTTCGGGATGCCCCTTCACCTGTCGCGCTTAGGTTCCGTCCAAGTTCGCCGATTCCAGTGCTTCAAGAGAGCACACAGTTCCTTCCCAGTAGTCTTCATCCTCGGTTCCGAATCATCGCAGTCCCTCGAATCCATGGTGCAGAACTAAATTCTCGAAAGGTGGTCAATGTTTTGAAAGGGGCCCGTGACCAGCGGAAATTGGAATTTTTGACCCAAACCTGCAAGTGTACTGTTGTTTAACGTTGTCCAAAGCCCCTTGCGGTGTGACAGTACATTCGTTATGTGAATATCTGTCACATGGCTATGGCAACACAGACACAGGCAAGCTGGGGAGGCGTCGCGTCCGTCGAAAAGATCATTTCTGCACAACTACCGGCATTGCAGCTACGGTAGAAGTGACTGACCCTGTTCTTGTAATCTTGACGCTGGAAAATTCCATTCGGAAATACCAAACACATCCACTGAAAGTGGATGGAATCAGGGGATAAGATAGGTCTGGTTTTCCGGTTTTCAAAACCAGGGTTTCCCGGTTCCCGGTTTTCTGGAAAAAAAAAAAGGTCGGTCTCATTTTTGGCGGTTTTTTTTGTGACTTTGGGACAGTAAAACAGTCAGAAAAAACGCCATAAAAAAATAGAAAGTGACCCCATCGTGATCCGCACAGAGCCCAAATAGTCCAAAGAAGGCAGAGAAGCGGAGAAGAAAAAATGGACCTAGCGGGTGGCCCGGTGGGTGGTGATGCCCTCGTCATGCAGGTCTCTTCTGTTTTGAAGGTGCACACATGGTGGACTCCAGCCACCATGTCTAAGAGGGAGTCTAAGACTGCAGTCTGTACTGGAGACGGGAGTCTATTTTCCAGCTAGTTTACGCTCAGACTCCCGCTAGTTGAGACTCATGGGAGACACGGTGTACTCCAGCGGAGGTAGGGTAACCTCCGCTGGAGTTCACCGTGTCGTCTGCCTCTGTGCAGCGTCACTCGGTGCCATCGAATACATGGCGACAGCCCACCAACTCGAGACAGATCTGCTTGTCTGGAGGGCTGAGACGAGAACACGAACGACTTTCAAGCAGTCTTGAAGGTCGCCAAGCCTATTGGGGGCAACTAACAGATGAGATTTGTTTGTTGCCTGTCGTCACAGCTAGGTGCCCATCTCCTCGAAAACTCTCGTCTAGGCTCTACGTGGCGGAGATCTCGTGGACCCTTTGGCCATGACAAGGTCTGCCGTGCATCCACTCCACCCACAACGCACACCTGTCACGAGTGGTCGCTCCCACGTCCTCCTCCACCCTGAAGGTTGAACCCTCAAGGACCAGTGATCTCCTGCTGGCCGGGCTGCGATACAGTGAAGCCTTCCTACTTACAAGCGAATCCAGACTGTAGGGAACAGATGTTCACTACCGTGGCCTCCGGCGGCTGGGGGGCTCCGCCCCCCAGACCCCCCTGCGTAAAAACATTGCACCAGACCGGTTTTTTGGCCGAGAGTCCAAACTTTCAAAGCAGCTGCTGCGCCTGCCCCACCAAGCAGCCTCAGTACGACAGGACGCGCGCAGGCACTGGGCCCTCTCAGATTCTGGGAGGGTTTGCGCGGGTCGCGCGCGCCGAAGGCGCGCGCGAAAAATTTTCAAAACCAGAAAAACCGGAAAACGGCGCCAGAAAAAAAGTCTATCTTATACCCTGATGGAATGGGCGTCAAGACCGTGATTTTTGGGGAGTGGACTGCCCTGTATCGTGAACCCGCTGAGGGTACAAAATACAGAACAGGGAGGCACAGGTGCAGCACAACACAGGCAGGCAGGCAGGAAACAAAGGGTGCAGGTCAGACAAAATGTTCGGTGTCAATCGGCTTGGTTTGGTTTGTAGTGATGATGCGGAACACACAACCCGCACCCAACCTCCAGATTCAGACCACTGTACCCATTCTCACCAGTTATATCCGCACACTCAGAGCAAAACCTCATTTATTGCAGAATCGAAGAGTGATTGCAATCCCCAAAACAAACCGAGTTCCGAACGCCAGAAGTGATGTGCGGTAGGTCTGGGGTTTTTTATTGGGAGATGTCTCGCACTCATGTGCCCTCGGACGGATGTGTCCTTTTTTGGGGGGATTTCCCTCGAAAAATACTACGAGAAACACTCGGCCTCGATGATGTGAGTGTTGCATTGGACGTTTAAAAGATAAGGCGTTGTGTGCGCCAAACCCGGGTGAACAAACCTCACGTGGTTTGGCTGATGAAGGTTGGTGTGAATGTGCGCACAGGCATAACAACAAGGCAAGGTAGATTGTGTTTGTCACCCAAAGCGCTGCCAACTATCTTTTTCACTGTGGGGGTCTTCGCTACGGGATGGTCGTCAGTGCATCTTGGTGTATTTGCTGTTGAAATAGTGAAAACTGACGAAGATTGACGAAGAATAACGACCAGCGAAGACCCCCTGTGACAACCTTCTTGTTGTGTGTGGTCTTGTCCCAAAAAGAGAACTCGTCCAGCCAGTGGGTCGTAACAAGCGACACTCACACCTTGCCATTTTGTAAGTTCGGCGTAGCCAACTCAGGAAACTTTTCACCGTGCGGATCCTTGCGAACACTTCACACGCCCGGCAGGCTGGTGGGGTGTTCTGTGTTCGAAGAAGTTCGACTGTCGTTGCACCGTCACACCCCACTCACCCATCCCACCCCGCCACCAGAGATCACACTCCAGAAGATGGGTTGTTCTTTTGCGGTGGTTTGATGGTGGTGTCGAAAGCGATTCGCGCAAGATACTGAACGACGCACAACACTTTTCACCCAGAAAGGGGGGATTTGGCCCTTCAATGAAAACCTGCCACACAGCCGCTCAGGCCTTGCGATGCTCAAGTGCCGGTTGGACCCCTATGTCCTTCAGGCCCCAAAGCAGGCAACGATATGGGATCAACCTCACAGGGGTGAATAACAGGGTGAACAAGGCACGGGTTTTAGTCTGATGACACAGCAGGAGCTAGATATTCGCGGTCCCATTTTAGGGCAACGAATGGGCTCAAAATTCATAAATCCCTTTGAAAACGGACCCAAATGTCCAAAATAGGCCCACCCCAAAAAAAAATTTCGAAAAGGCCCCCCACAGAATTTCTCAGAATTTTCCAGATTTCTCAGATTTTCCAGAATTCCGACAGAATTCTCAGAATTTTCCAGATTTTCTCAGATTTTTCAGATTTTGGCATTCTGGCCCGGATTTTTGCAGAAATATTTCGATGAGCCATTTTAGGGTTCAAAATGGGCTCAAAATTCAAAAATTCCTTTGAAAATGGGTCCAAATGTCCAAAATAGGCCCACCCCAAATTTTTTTTTGAAAAGGTCCCCCCCACAGATTTTCCAACTTTCGGGGGTGGGGGTACCTAAATTGGGTACCCTGGGTACCTAAATTAGGTACCCTGGGTACCGAAATTGGGTACCCTGGGTACCTAAATTAGGGACCCTGGGTACCTAAATTTGGTACCCAGGGTACCTAAATGCGTTATCGGATTTTCGGCCGATTTGGGTACCGAAAAGGGTTACCCTCTGGTTGTCGTACCCCACCGTGCTTGCTTTGGTCTGATGCGATGCATTGGATATTTAATGCTTTTGAGAGCTGGACGAGCAGGACGAATCCAACTTCTCTTTTGGTTGTTGTACAGTTGAACCGCAGCTGGCAGGAACCAGACAACACACAGACAATCTTGCCCAATTTTTTTCTTCTTTTTAGAACATCTTTGGGGAATGGCTACTGCGTTCCGGAGGGTCGTTCCTCCGTCCGGCGTTCGGGGCGGTCAGAATTTCTGGCTGAAAAACGCACCAATAAACGCCCAGAGCGCTCCAAGCAGCCATTACCAGTGTTTTCCCTACGATGAAAACTACGATGAACTCATCATTTTTTCATTTTTTCCGAAAATTGGCTTGATGAACTCATCATAACAGGGATTTTCCTTAGGAAAAGAATCTGGGGGCTCCGAGGGTCTTCAGGGGCACTTTTTCTGATGAGGGGCAGTTTTTTCATCACGCACAGAACAAACCCCCTCCCTAACAGGCGCCACCCCCACAGGGTGCTGCTATTAGATGCAGAAAAAGCTCTCTCAGTTTTTTGGTGGTGGAAGGGGGGCAAATGCGAAGAACTGACTGCGACACCTTCTTAGAAGAGAAGGGCGAACTGGAGCGCCAGGCCTCGTACAGAGGCATCAAAACAGGCGGTGTACTTCCTCCGGCCAGCAGTGCCTGCTCATAGGACCTGTGGTCAGCATTTACATGCCATGGATGACATCCAAACGCAACAGATGTTCACTACCGTGGCCTCCGGCGGGATTTTCGGGAAACCACTGCGCATACTTACAAAATCAGCGCGTGAAATTTTTTTTTACACCCCCCCAAAAAATGTACCTCATCATGAGCAGTGTTTAAGATACTGTTATGAAAAACGGGGCTTAGCCCCGGTTTTTGAGATTTTGCCCCGAAAAACCGGGGGTGCCTCTTTTTTTTTTTCCACCGGGATTTTTCTGAGATTCTGTCCGGGTACTATTCCAGGGTACTTTTTGGCCAGAGGAGGCCGGGGCCAAGAGCACAGTGCCCTGTCCCAGGGTTAGCTCGATGAACCTGTTGAGCACAAGGTGCACGTTGACTACATGCGGCGTGCGACTATGGAGCAGAATCAGCTGTTCGCTACCGTGGCCTCCGGCGGCTGGGGGGCTCCGCCCCCCAGACCCCCCTGTGCCGTCTGCCTGTCTTATATCCAACACCCTTTGGGGTCAATTGGGGATGGAATACAGCCCACCCCGGGAGGATGCAGGCAGCTCACAGAATCGTACGGTTACAAGGAACAGATGCTCACTACCGTGGCCTCCGGCGGCTGGGGGGCACCGCCCCCCAGACCCCCCATGTGGCCTGTGCCTGTCCAGAACCAAGTCTGCAAGGGCAACCTGCGGTGCTTTCAACACCACCGCGCTCTCCCGAACGCTTTCTCATCGACTGGCTCCTTCGCGTTGGCGCCAAGAAGGAGCGCGCTCCTCTCGGACCTGGCAGCGGCCCCCGCAGAGGAGCCACCCTGCCCATCCCAGTTGAGTGGCGTGGGGTGGGGTGAGGTGGGGTGGGGTTGTGGGAAGGGAAAGCCCTTCCATTTGGGGAAATGGCTGAAATTTTACCCCCGATTACCCCCGGTTTTCGGCGCGCAGCCCGGAACCCTATCTTTTACCCTGATCATGAGCCCCGTTTTTTTCTTGATGATCGGGAAAACACTGGCCATTACCCCTTCTTAGTCATTTTGTTTTTCCACTTCCAGACCCAATCCCCCCCCATCCCCCCCCACCATCTCCCCACCACCTTTCCGGGTATGTCCGGGGGAAGTTGCACCCAGAGCGGATATGTCGTACCGTTCTCCCTCACACGTGCATCGCATCCCCCCACTTTTCCCTCCGTTCACCCAACACCCCTCACCTTATCTTACCACCAGTCTGAAGAAGTGGCGGTATTCTAAACGTGTGATGTTTACGCAGGCTTCCTCTTCGTTACGGCAGTGACGGAGTGGAGCGGTGCCACAGAGTAATGAAAGCAAGTTCGGCGGCGGGGGGCTCGATGCACAGCACCTTCATGCCACTCCACGAGGTCTTTGCGTGGCCTTGATTCGCAAAGTGGGTGAAAATATGGTCCCAAAATCCCACACGGGATCTGTGGACGATAGCGAACGGCCTGGTGAAAAGTGAAAAAAAAAGTTCGCTCTTTGTGTCAGTTGCGGAACAAGATGCGTCTACTTTGAGAAGGGAATCCGGATGATTTCCATGTTGGGGGAGGGAGAGCGGGTGATTTTTTTCTTCAAGTTTCAGCCAGTATGTGTGGTGTGAGCGGCATCTCTTATCCCTGATCATTTATTTGCCCGAAGCGAAATGAAAAAAAGACATATCACCAACGAAGCTCGTTGAAGCAGCTCCGCCATCTGCTGCTTCTAGGGTGGTGGCGGACCAGGGCGAATTCAAAAAGAACCCAAGGGACACAGCTTTGAAGGAGCTCTTTCTGCCTGGCTACCCCTGCGCCATCCTGCGTCCCAGCCATAATTCTACAGCAATGGACCCCCCCCCCCCTCTAAATATCCCCCCTCGCCGGTAAGACCCTCTGAGCATGGGCCTCGTTGAGCCTGGGGTATATCCAGGCCCTTTGTGGCTCATTCCGAAGGAAGGTTTCCAGAGGAGGATATCTATATTCTGGACACAGGATACCAGGGATATTCAGGCCCGGCATCAGCAACGAAACCCAATAAAGTATCACCCAACGAACGCATTTTTTCAACAACGCGCTGGGGGAGGGGGGTGGGGGGTGGGGAGGAGGACGAGTGGCAGTTCAGTGAGCCCAGTCGGGGGATGTAGCTTCTGAGAGGTTAGTTCAGCGAGAACGAGGGAATATTATCACGAATCCATATCACCGCCGTGTTTCAAAAAAAACAACCCCCATGCTCCCGCAAACGAGGTTACTTTTTGTGGATTTTTTTCCATGACGAGCAACCTTGTCACAGCCCTACCTTGTCACAGTGAAATGGATAGTTTCCGGAACTTCTGGGTGACAGAAACCACAATCTACCTTTTGCCTTGTTTGCTGTGTCTGTGCGCACAGACACACCAACCTTCATCAGGCAAAAAAAAACACGTGTGGTTTGCAGGGTTTTCGCTAGCACCGGGGGGGTCAGGCGGTAAAAATATCGGTGCGGTGCTCTTCGAACCGAAAATCAGAGGGGGAAAAAAAAACTTTCCGCGGTGGTGCTTTGCACCGAAAAATCCCCACCCCATCGGGAGCGCACCACGCGAACACACGTTCCGCTCTTTGCTGTAGTGTAGGTGTACTGATGGTTCACCGCAGCGCGGTGTACCATCGGTGTACCTACACGAGTGTACGGGCACTGGGTGCCACTGACCCCCGATTCGAATGGTTTCGGGGTCGTTTTGTCCAACGACGCCCCTTTCTCGACATGTTGCCGTCGCATCCACGCAAGGTGGTGGCGATCTCGTAGACAGGCACACGGCACAGGGGGGTCTGGGGGGCGGAGCCCCCCAGCCGCCGGAGGCCACGGTAGTGAACATCTGTTCATTGCAGTCTCGGGCAGTCGGGATTCCCTCGGGTTTGTGATGCTCGTAAGTAGGCTTCGCTGTTTCGCAGCCCGACCAGCAGGAGATTACCGGTCCCTGGGTGACACCAAAAAAAATCGGGGGAAAAAAAACAAAAACGGTGCTAAGCACCGCTCCCAAGGGCGGTGCTTTGCACATTCCGAAAAACCGAAAAAACCCCAGAAAAAAAACAATTGGTGCAAATCACCGGTTTTCGGTGCTAGCGAAACCCCTGGTGGTTTGTTCGCCCGTTGGTTTGACACACAGACAACGCATTATCCGTTTCCACAATAATATGCGGCTGTTTGCTAAGTATCCATTGGAGGTCTTCACCCCGCGTCGCGGGTCGTCAACCAGTGAGGGGAAGAAAGGCTTCCCTCGCCCTCCCTCTTCTTTTTCTCACGGGTAGCGAAGGCCCCGTTGCCAGTTTTCCATCACGAATCAGATAGGTTATAGGACCAATGCCAGAACAGGCCCACGTGCCTGGCATTCGGCAATTTCAGAAAAGTTTGTTCTTCTCTTGAATTTTGCCGTACCTGGGACCCCCCGTGTATAAGTCCCCCCCCCTTACCCCCGTGTTTAAGTCCCCCCCTGGGGGTCTGGCAGGGGGGGGACCTAAACACGGGGGTGGGCTGGTCTGGAGGGTCATCAGGTGGCCCCTAGGCCCTCCAGGTGCTGTCAGAGTCGAAAAGTGGGGTGCCAAAAGTCCATCCGGACCGGAATTACCCCCCTACGACAGCAGAGGAAGAGGTCTTCTTGGTCTCCACTGTGCCACCCCCGTGTTTAAGCCCCCCCCGTGTTTAGGTCCGCCCCCCCCGTGTTTAAGTCCCCCCCGGCCGAAAATCGCCTCCAGGGGGGGGACTTAAACACGGGGGGTCCCAGGTACAACATTTTTCAACACCTAAGGCTGCATCGGTCCACCTTACGCAACTTGTGACTCAGCGCCAAGCCTCAACCACCGTCAGTTTATTTGTTCTGTTTGCCGGCACTCTGTTTTCTCTTCGGTTGATTCGTCTTCCTGCACGAAAGAACAAAATAGCTCGAGATGCACATCACCGGTGTCAGACCGAATCACTCGTCGAAATGAAATACAGGCACCTTCGCATGATGCCAAGCCACCTTGTTTTTTTTGTATTCCGTATCGCGCCAAACCCCCAGGCTCTCTCACATGTTCGAAAAGAGAGGGGTCGGGATGCAATTATAATACAGCCAGACACCCCTCGCACACAATGCAGCTGCAGGATGGACACGCGCAGGCACTGAGCCCTTCCCCTCAGATCAGCGAGCCACATCACCATTAAGGTGTCACGCCGATGCAGTTTCACGGAGATATGGACCTCACTGTCACTCAGTGAATAGGGGTTGTTTTGCCCGTCCTCTAACAGTGATGGCCTCAGGATATAAAGTTTGTGTTTGTCCCGGGGTTGCATCGGTTGGTGTCCGCTGTGATTTAAGCTTGCCTCCACAAAAAAGGGGGAGGGCGGCGTGCTGTGGGTTGATTTTGTGGTTTTTTTTCCCGCATATCTTTCCTTGACATAAGGTGGCTGGTGGGATTTGGCAGCGCTGTCAGCCCTGCCACCACCGCCGCCCCACTTAACCAAACCAGGTGCAAAAGCTGCCCCTGATATTGCGGTTAGTTGTTGCAACAACAGTTGATGTTGACACCTTCACGTTTCCCATGTTGACCTGTCCACCCCACAGAAGTGGGTGCTGTCTGCCTGCATGCAGATGCCCCTGTCAGGTCGTGCTCTTGAGATCACACTGCTCAAAGCAAGCCACCGACACCCCCCAACCCGCCCGTGTGAATGCTCTGCAATTTTTCACTTGCCCTGCTCGCAACCATAGCATGTCATCCGAGCCTGTGTATTTTGAAACCTCGAGGGGCAACAAACTACGCGCACCACGGGGTGGGGGAGGGGGGACCACGCTCTGAAGGCCACGTGGAAAACATACTGTTCGTACACCAACCGCACGTAAGGGTCTGTCGTCCTGCATCTCCTTTGCTTTGCTGCACGCCAGACGGGATAGTTTTCCCGCTGGATTGTTGGCATGGCGCAGGGCCTGTTTCGACTCCTCAGTCGACGTCGGTTTTTTCGCCGACCTATCACTAACTCAAACCCCCCCCCCCCCCGGCAGTCATATCGGTGCGTGCACGGTGGGATCTTGTAAATTTTACATGTATAACTACAAGTATATACATGTATTATACATGTATAATACTTGCATGTCAACTATTATACATGTATAATACATGTATATGCCTGAAATATACATGTAAAATACATGTATATCAAGTAAAGATACATGTATAATAGTTGACATGCAAGTATTATACATGTATTTTTACTTGATATACATGTATTTTACATGTATATTTCAGGCATATACATGTATTATACATGTATAATAGTTGACATGCAAGTATTATACATGTATAATACATGTATATACTTGTAGTTATACATGTAAAATTTACAAGATCCCACCGTGTGTATGCTATTAGCAGCTTTTGCGCACGGTGGACTCCAGCGGCCCTAGCGGGAGTCTGGGAGCGGGAGTCTGAGCGGGTGTCAAAGACTCCCGCTAGCGGGAGTCTATACTCCCGCTAGGGGGAGTCTGACTCCCCCTAGCGGGAGTCTTTTCACCTATTTTCATCCATTTTTCCCATGATATAGTTACAGTCTACTGGCGTGGGGGGTAAAATCATGGTGGAAGAGGGATGGGGAGGGGCTTGTTTTGCTTCTGTCAGTTTCCCCGGACTCTGGACTACCTACCTATCCTCCTGGTAGCGGCTACACCTGCGGAGGTGAGCGGTTAGAATTTGAGGTGTCAAAGTGCGGCCATCGCCTGTCGTAGTTGTGTTACACCTTGGGCAAGACAAGCCATCCTGCAGGCCTCATCTTCTTCGTCAGAACTGTCATCCCCCTCCTGCTGTGCGCGTTGGTCAAGCGTGCTCAAAGTCGCCTCGGATGACACGAATGATGTGAAAGTCGCCCCCAGCGGGATTGGCATTTTGCACAAGCAGAGCGATAATTTGCGGTGTCCTTCGGGGAACCGGAACAGGAAGTAGGGCGCGCTGATGGGTTCAACGAAGTCCTGTGTGTTGCAGTGCACAAACCCCTTCTGCAGCTGTGTCAACTGTGTGCAAAGAACATACACAGCCAATCTATGAGCGTGTCGGGTGTGCAGACACGGACACAGGATGACTTCTCTATACCCGAGGATCCCGTCCTGCGACAGGTGCGCAACCTTCCAAGGCATGCCCGATGCGCGCCGCTTCTCTTCTGCCATCGCAAGATCTCTCTCGTAAGTTGCGGAGCTGGCGATTGTAACGGCATCTTTCTTGCGATGTCCGTTCTCTGCTTCTTCAAATTCGTCGTTGTTCTGCAGAGGCACTGCATCTTCTGGAGCCCACCAATGATGGAGACTGTGTACGTAGGCATTGCGCGTTGATCCCTTTTCGGCATGCTCCATCAACCAGTGAAATATATGCCCTGAGATCCGAGCACGCAAGAAGGGAATCCGGGCTGACTCATCCTTGCATCCCCAGAAGCGCCAGGGGATGTCTGCATACCGGAAATGCATGAGGTCTGCAAGGGAGACAAAGAGGTAGCGGAACAAGCCCTTGTAGGTGTGTCCTGTGACAGGCAAGCACGACCTTCCGGAACTGAGCACCTGTCCCATGCTGCGACACATTCAGTGCAAGGTTTGTACAGGTCTTGTCGAATATTTTTTTGTTGTCTCATCCAGCAGGGGTGGAGCTTGAAATATGGGGTTGCGGGCTGGATCGGGTCAGATCGGGTCAGCCAATTTTTTCTTATGGGTTCCCCCCCGGTTCGTCTCAGAGATCAGTGCTCGGGCCCAGCCTCCCGCGAGGTACCGGAACCGATATGCAGCCCCGGACGCGCAAGGACTTGGTTACAAGACAAACACATGCCGTAGGGGGGTCTGGGAGGCGGAGCTCCCAGCCGCCGGAGGCCACGGTAGTGAACATCTGTGACTTGCGGGCGTACGGATTCTGTGTGAGTTGGCTGCGTCCTCCTGAGGATACTGAGATTCCCTGATGTAAAGGGCTTGGGTACAAGACAGGCACATGCCACAGGGGGGTCTGGGGGGCCGAGCCCCCCAGCCACCGGAGGCCACGGTAGTAAACGTCTGTTGCACGGTACGGGTTGGGCAGCTTCATTTGTCCTCTATTGTGACTGTTTGAGGCCTGTGCTCATGTCGCTGGGGTCACTTTGCTCACGAAACGCCTCCTGGTCACCTTGAGGCCCCAAGGCGAGGAGCCAACTTTTCCGGTTTCCCGAAAATCTATATTTTTTTTTCTTTTTACCCCTGACCTGATTTTTTGTGAGGGCCTGCAGAAAATCAGGTCAGCTGACCCGAAAAAACCCCCAAGCTCCACCCCTGTCATCCAGTACCCTGATCAGCCGCATGGCGAGCCCCTTGCAGTCATGGAGTGCTGGGGTGACGTAGCGGGCATTGGGAAGCACACCTGCCAAGAGGGAGGGGTAGCCAGCCTCTTTCATCTCAGAGAGAGTCAGGTGCGGGTATCGATGCACCTGTTGATACCAGCGTTCTTCTGGGATGTCGCACAGTGAGCATCGGTGCCCTCGCCCCCCGCATCGCCTCATTGTTGCCCACTGCTGATCTATACTCCCGCTAGCGGGAGTTGGACTCCCCCTAGTTGAGACTCCCGAAAAGGGTTAAACCCGGTAGTGGTACCCTACCCCCGCTGGAGTCCACCGTGCAAGGCCGGATCAGCCCACGGGTGGGTTTGAGGAAGAAATCTGGGGGGGAAAATTTTGCTGCGACTTCCGGTTTCACCCGGCCGAACTCCAGCATCTATCCAGACCCACGGTGCCAAGCCGTTCGCCCGTGTCGCGATCATTCGCGGCTTCAGGCTGCCCCCGACGACACGTTTGTATCCTGCACCTTGCCATACTTCGCCTCCACCTTGTATATGACGGAGAGCGCCCTCCTTCCGCATCGTTGCGACTTCCCTGACAGCGAACTTATCCATGTCAGGGAAGACATGGCGATGATTGCGTTGGCCACCTGGGTGCTGTGCTGGTGGAGCTCCTTGCTCAACACCGTTGCTAGGAGCCTTCTAATGGATCCCAGTGTCAGCACACTGCCCCCTTTTTTAACAGGGAAGGCCGTGCAAAAATCATGCACAATGTTCGTCGCCTCCGCAGCCTCGGGACTCTCTGCGCTCTTCTTCTTCTTAATCGACTTTGCCGCCGGCTTCGCTGCCGGCTTCGTTGTCGTCTTCCCCATTTTTGTGAATCAGGTCTGCGAGCTGGGATGGGTGGAAACGTCCGTTTCGTTTGGTGTGGCTGTACTTCAGTGACGAGTGCCACATTGCATAGGTATCATGGGAAAAATGAGTGAAAATAGGTGAAAAGACTCCCGCTAGGGGGAGTCAGACTCCCGCTAGCGGGAGTTGGACTCCCCCTAGTTGAGACTCCCGAAAAGGGTTACCCTACCCCCGCTGGAGTCCACCGTGCGGGAATCCTCTAAAGTGTACAGCCCACTGCGTGTTCCAGTGGGATCAATCACATCGACAGACGGGTGGAGTGCCAACACCACAGCCAACAGGTGGCGCCCTCCGCAAAGCAAAACCACACCGGACGGCCAGGCGAACACGAAACAGGGACCCCTCTCACCAGGGGGTGTTACGAACACGGCCAAAAATTGTTCAAAAGTATTCACAAAATATATCAGCGCAGCTGGCAGCTCTGTTCAGCTGTGGCTACACTACTCCAACAAGAATTCAAAAAGAAGCTTCACATGTGTGGTGAAGAGTGTCGTACGTTGCTACGGGTCAGGACCAGACCACCGCTCTGCTGGAGGGCGAACGTATCAAATTCCAGCAAAAAAAAGCTACGTGAGCCTTCGTGTGTTGCGTGTATGTTGCGTGGTGTGTGTCGGGACACGCGGGTCACCATCGGCTCCCCTCAAGGATATGGGCATCCTTGCCCCCCCCTCCCCCTGTTCCAACAACCACAGCTGGAATGCACACCCTCCCCCCACCGTTGCGTGTGTCTTTGACACGCATGCGGGGGCGGCGGGTTGCAGGAAATGACACCGTGTGGCCAGAAGAACCCCGAACAATTCACAGCGGCCCCTCTCGCCGGGGGATGCTATGATCACGGCTAAGAAATCATTCAAATCGTTCAAATTCCCCAAACCGTTTAATCTCCGTGGCTTCCAGGGGCTCGGAGCTCTGCTCGGCTGGAGGAAGGATAGCCTCCCGCAAGCAGAGCGGCGTTGCTTACTGTGGTCTGGAGGGCGGGTGAAGGCCTGTCCCCACCAAAGCGACACTCGCGTGTGTGTTTTCTTGGGGGTCCATTGGAACCCCTTCCCTCAACCCCATACCTTGCAGAAGCCGCGGTTGTGGTATATGTTGCGTGCGGTCAACAGCTTGCCACAGGATGCCGTGCCCCAGACAACGATAACGCCCCAGCCCCTCTGCCGTTCCCCCAACCGGTGGTGGTCAGGGCTTTCCCTAAATATTGGGTCCGGGGGGGCTGGGAACCGGTTTCGGGTACAAAAAAAACGCGCACAGTAGGGGCACTTCTCGGGGGGAGCTTGCCCGGCCCCTATGCCACCTGAGCTCCTGCAAAACCTACTTTTTGGCATGATTTGACACATCTGTCTTCAAGACAGCTCCAGAGGGGCAAAAAAAAGTTCTGTTTGTCTTATTTGCCAACCGCTCCAAAGGTGCAGAAATCGAGGGAAAACGTCCGATATTCTGCATTGACTCAGCGGGACCCCCTCCTCAAATTTCCCAAAAACCCGTTCCTTGGAACGGTTGGAATCCGTGCGTATCGTGGTGGGGTCATTTTGGCCATGGGGTGCTTGTTGACACCCATAGCTGGCTTTCGTCACTGGGGCCCGCCTTGTCGGCTGTTTACGGTCCCTCTACCCACTAGACCTGCACGACCCCTCTGCAGCGGACAAGTCCATGTCACAGGGGGGTCTGGGGGGCGGAGCCCCCCAGCCGCCGGAGGCCACGGTAGTGAACATCCGCGGTTGGGACGCGCCTTTTTGTACCCTGGAACAGCCTACCGTCCCCTGCAGAATAAATGTTATTTGTTATAAACCGCCTTTCTGGGAAAATGCCCGATTTATTTAATTTTAACATTTTCTTTTTAACATTTTCTGGAAATGTTAAGCCTGCCTGTTGGCTTTGGGAGAAGATCATGGGACCCACCCCTCAATGCGCCACTCTCTAGCCCAAGTTCTAACCAGGAAGGGGTTAGCTGTGTGACACATGAGCTTGGAATGCAAGGAACTGCAACGCCCCTGCTTTGGCGCCACCTCACCCAGGAGCACCTGGATACTAGGAGCTGGCTCTGGAACCCAAGGTCGCACTGGTAACGCCTGATACGCAGCCACATGAACTGCACAGCACGTGTATGCGGCAAAGTATGCATGTTATGTGCCCGCACGGACGACCTGGCCCCCTATCCCGGCCACTTCTCGCGATTTATTTTTAACATTTCTTTTAAATGTTACAGCAGAAATGTTAAAAACCGGGATTCTGAGTCCACATTTCGAATTATGAATTTATTTTTACTAGTTACGAGCGACGAAGCGTAGCGAAGTCGCGAAGTAACGAAGGAAATCGTACGACTGAAGCTTTGGATTAGCACCTCATGCCACTTCACAGGGCCTCAACACAGCCTTGAGACAGCAAGTGTGCGCTCAAGTTTAACAATGGCCGGAAGAAAGAAGAAGACCCCAAAATCCAAGGAAGCCTCGCAGACTACACCCCCGCCTCCGCCTCCGTCTGCGCTCCGTGTGCGCTCAACAAAAAGTAGTCCGGAACTGTTCTCCCACAGTTGCTGGACAGGGTGTCTATAATAAAGCGAAAGGAGTACGATTTTTAACATTTATTCTGCAGGGGACGGTACTGTGCAGCTTGGGAGTGAAACCAGCCCATTCTGCCACCCGACTTGCTGCTCACCGGGAGATCCCCGAGTGCGGATAAACCAACCTTTTCTGGCCGCAATGAAATGATTCGTGCGAACCCGTTCCACGAGTATACTATTTTTTTGAAATCTTCACCATTTTCCCCCCTCTTCAGCCCACACCCTTCCCCTGCAAAAAAAAAACGCGCACAGGGGCTGCAAAAAAAACGCGCCAAACAGAGGGAAAATCTTGAAATCGCCGGTCCCCGGGTTAGGGTATGGATTTAGGGAAAGCCCTGGTGGTGGTCAGGTGTGGCTCTATTTTGGGGGTATTTTGGCCAATTTTCGAAATCCTATTTTCATACATTGGGCGTTATTCCGTTACCAGTAACGGTAATAACGTTATTTTTGCGTTATTTTTTGACCCCAAAAAAGGCAGCATTTCCCGGTGAATCTGACCCGAAACTCGGGTCCCTACCCCCCCTAAAAGAAATTTCTTGGGTAAAATATCACTCCAGGGGGCCACTCCGTGATGTCAAAAAATTGGAAAACGTTTTCTCCTAAAATAACGCGTTATTTTTCCGTTATTTTCATGAAAACTTGCGTTATTCGGACAATTTTGCGGGCGGATGGTGTAGTTTTTGGTGGAGATGGCTCCAGAATACCCCCCTGGGACCATTTTTTGGATAATAACGCACGGACATGTCGAGTTTCGTGAAAAAATCATGTTTTTTTGGCTTTTTCAAGGCAAATACTGCAGAAACCCCTGCAACCTTGCAGCATCCAATGTTCCTGGAGTGAAATTTGGAGTGAAAATCACTCCAAAATCACTCAGTGTGGACGCAGAAGTGAATCCTTCAGGAATACACCCGCACACCTCACATTGGCGGTGTATAAACCACCTGATATTTTTACTCGTTACGAGCGACGAAGTAGCGCGAAGTAGCGACGTGCCCATTTTTTCCCGGTCCGTTCTAAAATAGTTACGTTCCAAAAGTCCGTTACTGGTGCTGTCAAAGACGCTTCGCACAATATACGCACGAACTACCCAAAGTACGCTCGGGCTACGCACGAAGTACGCAGGAACTACGCAATTTGAACTTTCTTGCACCCCCCAGTCATTATTTGCACGCACTCCAGGTCCCATATTTGCACCAGTGCAAATATGAGACCTGGAGTGCAAATATGAGGAATTTCCGAGTTCGTCGTGATGTGCAAAACATGACTGGGTTGTGCAAGAAACCATCATCTGCACCCCGTATCGGCCTCAATTGCACCCTCGTGCAGGTAAAAAAAGGCCTCGGGCCTCCGGCCCTCGGACCGTTTTTTACTTACGCACACGACCTTCGCGCGGAAAGTGTCATTCAGCCCTGCCAAACGTGCTCTACACACCACCCCCTTCATCAGGCAAGTGGGTTTGTAAGGGTGTGTGGAAGCGTCAACGCTCGGGTGCAGGAAATTTACATTTTGGTCGCAAATGGCGTTACACATGCACTATGCACAACGTGTGCACGATTTCGGCAGAACTACGCACAACCAACGCAATTTGGACCTTTCAACAACACCATTCACGGTACTTCGATTTTGGGTGGGAAAGATGGGGCAAGGAAGTGGCAAAAACTGCGAAGAAGGTCGAAAATTTTCTCATTTTCATCAGAAACCATATTCAACGGATTCCGATTTTCGGGTGAAATCAAGCAGGTTGGCACAATGGCTCATGTTCACCCAAAAATGCACCTACCAAACCTCTTTTGCTTGATTTTTGGGACGGCATGGGTGATCCAGAGGCCAAAAATCACGATTTTTTCACCAATTCCTTCGACAACGGACAGTTCCAGACCACAAGGACCACATTTTGGGGTCAGAATTTTCTCGGTCAAAAAATTCGAAAAATCTGAAATCTCTCGGAATTTTGAGCATTTTTTGAGATTGGCATGCCCATTTTAGACCCTTTGCGTGGCTCTAAACCCAAAAATTTGCTCGAAAATGGCCTCAAATAGCCTAAAACAGCCCATTCTGGCCACCCCGAAAAAAAAATTCGAAAAGGGTCCCCCTATAGAAGTTGCCCAAAAATACCGAAAATAACGCGGTATTACCGGTAATAACGGTAATAACGTTACCGATAACGGTATTACCGTTACCGATAACGGTAATAACGGTAATAACGTTACCGATAACGTTATTACCGTTCCTGATAACGGTAATAACGGTATTACCGTTATCGATAACGGTATAACGCGGAAAAATAACGTTACCGATTTTCGGATAACGTTATTCGGCCGTTCTGGAACGTTATTAACGGTAAGTTATTTTACCGAAAAAATAACGGTATTACCGTTACTGGTAACGCAATAACGCCCGATGTATGTATTTTGGTTTTTTTGCACTTTTTTTGGGTGCTTTTTTGCACGATTTCTGTGCCTCAGACACAGATTTTGGTGTGCCTTTTGCTCTATTTTGATTCACTCGGCCTGACCGATGCATACGAGTCGAAAAAATGGCGAAAAAATCGCTATCAACAACGGTGAACGAATGGAGGTAGATGGGGAAGTGGAAGGACACAGCACGCCCTCCCACTGCTCGCCATCTGTACACTACCTCTCTGTTCAAGGCGGTCAGTGTCACTTGATGATGCACACAAATCACTGCTACATCCCAGGGCGCCTTCCCTTGTGAGAATAGCGGAACTTCTGCGGTTGCAGTTTGGTGGTTGAGGCCGGCGGTCGTGATATCACTTTAGTGACTGTGCTTCCTTCCTCCTGAGCTCGATCAGATCCAGGTCGACCTGGTGCTGTGTGGCTCCGGGTGTGGTATCTCCTTGCTTCCTCGCACACATACACGTGGTTCCGCGAATCGCCATGTTCCGCGGATGCCCACCATGATCACGGGCCCACAACGACCCTTTCGAGATGTCATGGCCGCAAACCCGATCGCATTCGCAAGGTGGTTCGTCTCCTAGAGATCAGTGCTCGGGCCCAGCCTCCCGCGAGGGTGCTGGAACCGATATGCCGCAGCCCCGTACGCGCAAGGACTCGGCTCCAAGACCAGGCACATGCCACAGGGGGGTCTGGGGGGCGAAGCCCCCCAGCCGCCGGAGGCCACGGTAGTGAACATCTGTTGAGCTCGAGAGCAAGCCTCTCACACCACCGCCCTCCGACCCCCTCTCCACCCCAGGGCTTTTCCTAAATCTGGGGGTCCGGGGGGCTGGTGACCGAAATCGGATACAAAAAAAACGCGCTACTGAGGCACCTGCAGTGCTCTCGCTGGTCGCCACGATCTGACAAACGGCATGGCGAATTTTGAGGTCGAAAAAAAGAGGCGGAAAAAAAATTTCCGCAGGCGCTTCGCGCCTGCGGCGTCGATCACGTCGACACGTGACACACTGAGTGGACAGCGCATAACCTGCCCCACACTGATGTGGGCTTCATCGTCCGGCAGACATCGTGTGCCGCAGCCATGCAGTGCATGGACGGTGGTGAGAGACTCATCCGGCAGGCAGTTCCCTAGCCATCTTGAGGACCTTCTGGAGGTTTCAAACAGGGGGGTCTGGGGGGCGGAGCCCCCCAGCCGCCGGAGGCCACGGTAGTGAGCATCTTTTCATTGTGGGCGCACAGTTTCTGTATTGTATCCATAGTCGTAGGGCTGAACGCACGTTCAGCCACCGAGGGCTCAGGGAGTACGCGATGTTGCACCGTACTACACAGCACTGGGTATTTCACCCATCTCCCGAGGAGAAATATGGGAGGCCGTCCTTTTCCGGGCTCCACCAGCAATTTTGGCCCCTGTGAGGACAACACACTCCTTCAAGTGCGGAGAAATCCGCCACGTGAAAAAAATTCCGGGGGGAAAAAAAAGGCGAAATTCGCCACGCAAAAAAGTGCCGTGAAAAAAAAAGGCGAAAAAAACCACTTTTTCGCCACCGCGAGAGCACTGGGCACCTGTTTGGGGGGCTCAAAACTGATCGCATCGCCGCACATGACTGGCGTTATTGCATTATTTGAGCTCCGTGCGGATCGTAGTGGGGTCATTTTGGTGGTGTGCGTGCCAAGTTTCACCCATGAAATGTGGGTCTGGTTCAGGGACTTCTGAAGGGAGGATGTGACTGGGAGGCCAGAAATCAGCCCACCCACACCACCCACCCAGCGGGACCCCACTTACAGGTTTTTCAAAACCCTGTTCCTCTGAATATTTGGGATCTGTGCGGATCGCGGTGGGGTCATTTTGGCCATGGGGTGTCTGTTTGCACCCCTTCCTCGGGGTTGCCATGTGGGCTCAGACCCCCGTAGACATGCAGGTCGGAGAGTGCACTGAGGTGCGGAGGAATGCACCACTGAACACAGACACACGGCCCCTCCGGGGCCGTGTGTCTTTGCTTGGTGCATCTTCTCCCTCACAGGCAGCATCCCCCCAGCCGCTCAGCCCCTCAGCACCCTCCACTCCGGTGAATCCTCGCCAGAAAATTATTTTCCTGCAGTGCAAAAAAAACGCGCTAAGCAGAGTGCAAAAAAAACGCGCCAGACAGAGGAAAAATCTGAAATTCAAAATCATGGAATCCGGACCCCTAGTTAGGAATAGCTCTGCTCCACCCCCAGGTGCAATATTTTTTTGCACCTGGAAAATGTGTTCTTTTGACTGTTTGAGCACATCCAAGACCGGGAACATAAAAATTTTCTGCCAATACCAAGTAGGGTCACAATAAAATCCAAAGGAAAATAGTGCAAAAAAATAGTGCAAAAAATATTTTTTCCCCAAATTATGGTATGGCTAAAACCCACTTTTTCGGTGACCCAAAAAGTACCTAAGAAGTACCCAAATTTGACTTTTTTTTAGGGGGGGTGTCAAAACTTATTTTCTGCCGGTTTCAGTCTGGATTTGTGGTCAGAGGCACCCCATGGCCAAAATGACCCCACCACGATCCGCACAGATCCCAAACGTTCAAAAGAACGGGGTTATGGAAAATTCGTGAGGGGGGTCCCGCTGGGTGGGTGGGTGGCTGGGGTGGGGCGGCGAGCTGCCTGCCGGGTGGCGACCTCACACACCCTGCACCTGCACCGCCATCCTGTACTGTCCTGCCATCCCTACTGTCCCGCCAGCCTATGCTGTACCGCCAATCCTGTTGTTCGAGCATGCCGCAGTACACGGCTCTCTCGCCTCTGCCACATGTGGCCAACAGCACAATGTGTCGGCTTGCGACCTGCACTGCCACCTGCACCTGCGACCTGATGGATTCCAGTGCAGTGAAGACGAAGTCCGTGTGTGCAGCCGCCAACTACACGGTGGACTCCAGCCACCCTAGCGGGAGTCTGGGAGCGGGAGTCTGAGAGGGTGTCTTTTTCTGCAGTATGTACTGGAGACTCCCGCTAGCGGGAGTCTATTTTCCAGCTAATTTAGGCTAAAGACTCCCGCTAGCGGGAGTCCGAGACTCCCGCTAGTTGAGACTCCCGAAAAGGGTTACCCTACCCCCGCTGGAGTCCACCGTGTATGCGGCACATGACCCTGCCTTCGCCGCATTCATCGCGAGAGAATGTCCGCATGTAATCAAGGTGTCTGGGCTACTGTGGCAAAAAGCTTCGAACGGCCGCTTCTGCACCACTGCGGCCGCCTGTTGGTCCCTCTCGCAGCTCGTTGACGGCGACGATACCGTCCTCGATTTCCTCCTGCGCATCCTTCTTTCGTGAAGTTGCAAATAGGGATACGAAGACGTACGAGGCTGTGATGGAGTTGGAGGGGGGCCGCGAGACTGTGCGGAGGATGGGAATCTGCTTCGCGCACCTCGTGTACCCCTGCATTCTGTTTGTGTCACGGTTCTCGAAGAGCGAGGCCCAGGCAAGTGACACTTGCCAGCTCGGGTTCTCCTCGGAGTTGTTCCGCTTCCTCGCCTGGCGCTTGTGGCAAGCGGAGGCGAATGCAGAGGACGGGTACCTCCAGAGCTGGAGAGATCACCAGGAAGACTGCTTCGGCCAGTCCCTGTGCCTCTCGTTCGAGTCTGCAACGTGCACACTGAAGGGCAGTGTTCCCGAGGAACTGGCGATGACTATGGAAAATGCATGTACAATTGCTTGCACTGTAAATTTTGACTATCCTCCTCGCCGCACAGGTGTCAGAGGAACAGTTGAACGAGGTTGTCCCCACTCTTCTCGCTGAATCTGGTGTCGCCAAATACTATGGTGCCCACCACGATATTCTTCCTTCTTTGAGGTGTTGACGCTTCCACCACGTGCGAGGAGAGGGAAGATTGGAAAACAATTGTCGGTTGGGGGCTGGTAAAGCCAAGTGGACAAGGACAACCAGAAAACAATAAGAGGACGGCAGCCACACACACAGAACTGTCCATACGTAACAAATGATCCGTCGCACCTGCCGACTCAACGGCCCAAGGTTAGCGGCATCGGCCGAAGTCGGACGGTGGGTGGGCTTCTCACCAGGGTTCGACCCTCTGCCCCAAGGTGGACAAGGCCGACGCTGAGAAGTTTCTCCGCACATCCATCCACCGTTTTGCTTCCGGTTGCTACACCGAGTACAAGAGATACTCCCAGTCCACGGAAGGGATGGCTGCAGAGAGAACAGGCGCACTGGGACCTGCGGTCCTGGAAGGGGTCTGCGGCAGGATGCGGAGGGTGTTGGTGATGAATGGGGGGGGTCGCTATCCGGGATGGTGTCCTCCGCGCCAAGCTCTGTTGCATGCAGCATTGGGTTGATGGCACCTCTCCAGGTGTCACAGAGGCCCAGATCTCTTCTCTGGGGGGAAAGCTGGAGGCGGTGCAGGAGAGGAAGCTCCGTCTTGGCAAGCTGCGACTTGCGGAACTCGAAGTCGCGAGGATCGCAGACAATAACGCATCTGAGCGCAAGCGCAAGCGGCCTTGATTGACAGTATTTGCATTGTATTCCACTGTGATGTGTCGTGGTTAAAGGGGGTGTTGGTGCAGCAAGCCCTGGCACGCGGGATCCTCAACTGCCAGAGTAAAAACAAACCCGCTATTCTTGAACTCATTGAGAGTATGGACCGGTGTTTTACTCTGTCGGAACTGAGGGAATATGCGGAGGCGAGGGAACTCGTAGTCCGCCCAGAGTGGAGTCAGGAAGGGTTACTCGCGAAGCTTCAGGACCACGACACGGAACACATCGAGATTCCAGCGGTTGAAGAAGGAGAGTAGAGCGTAGACGGTCCAGAGGCTGTAGTAAGCCAGTAGAGCCGTAGAGAGAGTGCGGGTGCCACAGCCCCAAAACCCCCCACCCCCTCCCCTCACTTCCTGCCTGCAGGTCCCTTTTTGTTGTAACCCTCAACCAGCAAACTGCCCCTGAACTGATCTCCCACTCCTCTCCTCCCAGCATTCACAGGCACAACTGCCTGAACCAGACCCGCATTTCACGGGTGAAGTTTGTCACCTAGTGGGGTGATCGGGGGGGGTCCAACATCACCGCCGCTCACAAGTCCTCACAAGTCCTCACAACTTTTCACAATTTTTCACAACTTTTCGTCAGCTGATTGAGGGTGTGATATGAGGGTTCTATCCAACAAGGATATCAAGGCGGCACTTTCAAAGTCCTGCCAAGGACAGCGCCACGTGGGTGTGTGCTTCTGATATATGTTATGTCATCATGTGAACCCTCCCCAGCGTGTGCCAACATCCCTGACACGCTCACGAAAAGCATGACACGGAGAAAACAGGTGCCGAAACAACCTGCCGAGCACACGGGTGGTGCCACGTTGATCCACGCAGCGATCTCCCATGACAGGAAGCCTTGTCGCCACGGCAGAGTCGCCGCAGACTGTGGGAGAGGTGTCGCCAGTCACCTTGAGGTTGCAGTGTGTCATCAGGCTAAGACCCGTGCCCTCTTCACCTCCCCTGTTAGGTTGCTCCCATATCGTTGCCTGCTTTGGGGCCTGAAGGACATAGGGGTCCAGCAGGCACTTGAGCATCGCAAGGCATGAGTGGCTGTTTCAAACTCCTGGTGCAAGCACCCGTCATGGTCTGGGGAAGCCCTCCCAGGTAGTTTAACGTCTTGCCCAGGACAACTTTTCGTTTGCTATGTTGGATTAGCGGATCCGCATCGTACAGAACATCTACGAAAGACGACGCACGAGAACTGATACGCTATCCAAGTCTTTTACTAAGTCACACCACACGGGCGCGATCTGCTCCTTTCTTTTGTTAAAATAGGGAAAGGCACGTGAACACTGAAGGTCGGAGGCTCCACCGAATGAAGCTCGGAGGGTGATACCTCGGCCGCGCGTTGAAAATAGCGCGGGACCTTCCACTTACTGGGAAGGAAGTCTGATGAACGCCTGATCTGGCGGGGGGGGTCAAAAGGAAAAGCCCGGGCTCGGAAACGTTTCTGCCGATGGATCTTCGACAGACGAACCTTGTGGGGAATGGGATCAATCGCGCAAGGGGGAAGTAACCACCTCCATGCCTTGACTTTACTGTTATTTGTCGGCCGGCTTGGCGCATCAAACAGGAAGCCGGTAGCCACTGCTGGAGGTTTCGAGTCAGATGGCCCAGCGGCCTTTGGTTGTACAACAGGGGCGCCCTGGGGGCGGGGTGAGAGGAACGAGGGGTAATGAGTACCCTTGCAGAGGGGTAGGGGAAGTAAGCCTGGGAAAGGCCGGACGTCCAAGGCGCTAACCGTTGCGCAAGTTGCAGGTGTTTTTCCCGGTGGCGGGATGTCGGGCGCGCCAAGGGCATCCGCCTCTCTCTTTGCGGCAGATGGGACATGAGGGGGCAGGAAGGTGAATCCAGGTTCAGACTGCGACGACTGGGCAGTGCGCTTTGATGAAAGCAACTTTGCTGATTTGCCGAGCCCGCCGGCTGTCTGTGTACCCGGGTCAGTGACAAGACGAAAGGGAGGTGGGGTGTTCTCCGGCAAAGGGGGAGGGGATGCCGCGTCGGGGAAAGGTCTAAGCGACGAGATATCAGGACAAGGGCCACTCAAGGAGCTGACTACGGTGCAGGTAGCTTGTCTTTTGTTGAAAGGCGTGGCATCAGCCACGTCCCGCACGTCAGCCAGCCTCTTAAGCAGGCTAGGAAGAGGCAGGGAAGAGAGAGAAAGGGCTGGCGGTAGCTCGAGGTCGCAGCATGCCACAACCTCGTCCACACCAGGATAAGACACATCTGAGCAGAGGGGCTCCACCCTCACTGGCACTGGGCCACTCTCATAAACATAACTGGCGGCGCTCTCAGTGGCAACCTGTCCCAGTGCGGTCTCACATCCCTCAGATGGGGGTCCATCATCATCATCGTCGGCGGCCGCCGAGGGCGCTTCGGCGGCTTCGTCGCGCTCGCTGAGGCCGGCATCCCCGTCTCCGCCCCCAGCGGCAGGGGGGCTGTCCCCATCCGCGTCGTTGTCGTCGCAGGAGTCCACCTCATCGTCGCCGCCGTTCGAGGGGCCACCCGCGGAGCGCCCATCGCCGCTGCCGTCATCATCAGCAGAGCACATCTCGCTGTCCTCTTCAGTGGGTGGTTCGTGGTGGCCCGCCTCGCAGCAGGTCTCCGCCTTGGCGCATGTACCACACCTCGTCATCTTGTGCTTCTTGCAGCACCGTACAGACAGGCCGTCGTCATGCGAGTGGTGCGCGCGACAGCACGCTTCCAGATGCGTCTGGTAATTGCGCTCCTGGCCATCGCAGAGGTCACACCTCGGTTTGGAATGCGCGTTGCAGACCCGCGTCTTGTCGTGTATGGCCAGGTGATCAGGCACAAGCACTGGAGAGGCGCTACGGGTCGGTCCAGGCCCGGGGGTTTCCCACGCTGCGGCACGCCCCGCTCTGTTGATCCCGGAGTAGTCTGGGTATACGTCACTACCCCAGGTCAGGTCGCCCTTCTGGACCCGCGCGGCACGTTTGGCGCTGTTCTCAATGGCGGTGATCGTCTCAGCGCCCCCGGCAAAGATGGGTCTGGGAACGACGCCACCCCATACTTCCCCTGCGCCGACGGAGGAGAGGCACCCCACTCGGTCCTGCCGCTCGGCAGGCCACGGCTTACCGAGTTGTGTGCGTTGGCAGAGTTGCATCACGTGCTTCATCAACGTCCATAGGACACGTCCACGCTCCCTGAGTGGCGGGAGGGGGAGGTCGCTGGTCCCCTCCGTCGCCCGGGGGAGCTGCATGCCTGTGTACACCTCGAAGTCGAGAGCGAGCTCAATGTTCGACACTACGCCCCGATCCGTCCAGCGCAGGGCCTTCAGCCAACCAGTGAAGGCACGCAGGAGCGCAATGTCAGCCTTCTTCCAGATCCGTTCGCCCGGAGGTACATCGGGGATGCGGGAGAAGTCAAAGTCATGAGGTTCCGCAGGCAGCGAGAGGGCGGCTGTCCAGGGGTGGACGAGGGGCTTTGCACCACGGCTCTTCGCCTCCAGTTCCCAACGCTTCAGCACAATGCGACCCATCAGCGTGTGGAGCAGCGTCACGTCGACGTCGAATCCCTCCGGCACGACGCCATAGCGCGCAAGGCACGGGGGCCAGTCAGAATTTTACACGGGGGCCAGTCACAATTTTTCACAACTTTTCGTCAGCTGATTGAGGGTGTGATATGAGGGTTCTATCCAACAAGGATATCAAGGCGGCACTTTCAAAGTCCTGCCAAGGACAGCGCCACGTGGGTGTGTGCTTCTGATATATGTTATGTCATCATGTGAACCCTCCCCAGCGTGTGCCAACATCCCTGACACGCTCACGAAAAGCATGACACGGAGAAAACAGGTGCCGAAACAACCTGCCGAGCACACGGGTGGTGCCACGTTGATCCACGCAGCGATCTCCCATGACAGGAAGCCTTGTCGCCACGGCAGAGTGCCGCAGACTGTGGGAGAGGTGTCGCCAGTCACCTTGAGGTTGCAGTGTGTCATCAGGCTAAGACCCGTGCCCTCTTCACCTCCCCTGTTAGGTTGCTCCCATATCGTTGCCTGCTTTGGGGCCTGAAGGACATAGGGGTCCAGCAGGCACTTGAGCATCGCAAGGCATGAGTGGCTGTTTCAAACTCCTGGTGCAAGCACCCGTCATGGTCTGGGGAAGCCCTCCCAGGTAGTTTAACGTCTTGCCCAGGACAACTTTTCGAAAAGTTGTGAGGACTTGTGAGGACTTGTGAAAAGCTGTCCTGGGCAAGACGTTAAACTACCTGGGAGGGCTTCCCCAGACCATGACGGGTGCTTGCACCAGGAGTTTGAAACAGCCACTCATGCCTTGCGATGCTCAAGTGCCTGCTGGACCCCTATGTCCTTCAGGCCCCGTAGCAGGCAACGATATGGGAGCAACCTAACAGGGGAGGTGAAGAGGGCACGGGTCTTAGCCTGATGACACACTGCAACCTCAAGGTGACTGGCGACACCTCTCCCACAGTCTGCGGCGACTCTGCCGTGGCGACAAGGCTTCCTGTCATGGGAGATCGCTGCGTGGATCAACGTGGCACCACCCGTGTGCTCGGCAGGTTGTTTCGGCACCTGTTTTCTCCGTGTCATGCTTTTCGTGAGCGTGTCAGGGATGTTGGCACACGCTGGGGAGGGTTCACATGATGACATAACATATATCAGAAGCACACACCCACGTGGCGCTGTCCTTGGCAGGACTTTGAAAGTGCCGCCTTGATATCCTTGTTGGATAGAACCCTCATATCACACCCTCAATCAGCTGACGAAAAGTTGTATACCCCGCGCGCAGAAGCGAGTGGCACCCATACAGGAGGCAGACGAATCCGCCCTGGGGAGACGCTCCTTTCACAACAGAGGAGCAGAGCCTCAACCTCCCGTGTCCCCTGGCTCACCGGTTTCAGCGCCAAGCCTTCGGCCTGACGAGGATAGTATCATGTCCCCATCAGAACTTGCTTCCCCCCTTCCTCTCTCGCCTGCACCCTCTCTTGTTGTGGATGACTCGCCGGGCTTTCAGCCCGCCGACACTCGGCTTAGTCCCCCATCAGACACTGTGTCACCCCCACCACCCTCTTCATGTCAGGAGCCCCTAATGCCTCTAGACACGGCAACACCCTCTCTTCCAGACTGGCAGGCAGAAACGCCGTCTCACCAGGGGACCGGTTTCAGCGTCAAGCCCTCGGCCTGACGAGGATAGTATCATGTCCCCATCAGAACTTGCTGCCCCCCTTCCTCTCTCGCCTGCACCCTCCCTTGTTGTGGATGACTCGCCGGGCTTTCAGCCCGCCGACACTCGGCTTAATCCCCCATCAGACACTGTGTCACCCCCACCACCCTCTCCATGTCAGGAGCCCCTAGTGCCTTTAGACTCTGCAACCCCCTCTCTTCCCGGTTATCAGGCTGAAACGCCGTCTCACCAGGGGAGCGACACGCTCTCCCCCGAGTGCACGTCGCCGAGCCCTTGCGTGGGGCGTCGACTTCCTTTCTCCCCTTCCTCCCCTTCTGAGTCCTCGGTTCCCCGCGCGCAGAAACGTGTAGCGCACATGCGGGAGGCAGACGAATCTGCCCTGGAGCGATGCTCGTTTCATAACAACAGAGCAGGTTTTCCTTCCTCCCGCACGATCATCAGCACAGCTAAATCAGGCGTGCCTTCCCCTTTCCCACGGGCCTCACAGGCCTTGCGCTTCTTGGAGCGCAAGACTCGTGCTGTCCGTCCTTCTCGTTCTCGTTTCCTCCGGAAGCAGGTGTTGCGTGCGGTTCCGAAGCGCACCCGCTGCATCCCCTCTCCCACCATCTTTCGTTCGGCGGCTATTCCGCGCTCTTTTCAACGCGTCGTCGCGAAGATTGCGCCTCAGTACCAGCAGGCGCAATCTCCGGCTTCCAGTGTGTGTGTGTCCCCCCTCCTTTACAGCGCAACGAGGAGGAGAGCGAAACCGTGTGGTGTCACGTAGAGCAAAAGTAGGATAGCGGGCCCGGTTCCTCACGGTATGGTCCTTCGGGGCCACGCTGCGATGCCAGCACGCTAACCCAAATTGCAATACGAAAAGTTGTGACAGCCGAAGAAGAGGTGCTTCAGCGAGACCCCAGGCGAGGGGCTGTCCGGCGCAAGCTTCAGGCAGGGTTTGCACGGTGGTTGTGCGCTGCCCGGGACGTCGTGGTCGTACACCAGGCGGTGGTGGTCGGCCCGGAGGCGGCGGATGGTGGTTTCCCCTAAGCGGGTAAGGCCCTCCATGCGGAGGTCGGGGCGCTGCAGTCGCGTCTCCCCGATTCCTGACCGATACGCGTACACGCTGTCCGTGCGGGGCACCGTGGTCTCGCTGTATATGTGTCGGCGGAGGGCGACACGGGCCGACGCGAGGCTGACCGGCTCCATAGTCGGTGAGGATGGCGACCGTTTCGCCTGGGGTTACCAGGGTGCATCGGTGGGCGAGGGATTCTCTGATGGCCACCAGCTCTGCCTGGTAGCTGATGCAACGGAGTCCTGCCGGCCAGGCGAGCTTTTTCTTGAGGCGGCCCTCCGGCACGCTGTACACCGCTGCGCCTGCGCCGCCCTGTTGCTGCCGCGATGTGGAGTTGGAGACTGACCCGTCGGTGTAGACATGCCAGGCGCACGTCGGGAGGGCCTGGATGGTCTGCTCTGCCAGGTCCCGGAGGGTGTCTTTCGGGGTGGCGGCCTGCACCAGCGGGTTGGAGAACCGGATACGGTGGGGGCGGCTGCTGCCTCCGCCCGCGCCAGCACCCGCCCGAGGCCGTCGAATGTGCGCCCGCAAACCGACATGTGATCCCAAGTCATATGCGGGGACGCACCATTCCGCAACCAAATTCCCCACCGTATTTTTCGATCCACTTTTCACAACTGTTCACAAGTGCTCGTCAGCTGATTGAGGGTGTGATATGAGGGTTCTATCCAACAAGGATATCAAGGCGGCACTTTCAAAGTCCTGCCAAGGACAGCGCCACGTGGGTGTGTGCTTCTGATATATGTTATGTCATCATGTGAACCCTCCCCAGCGTGTGCCAACATCCCTGACACGCTCACGAAAAGCATGACACGGAGAAAACAGGTGCCGAAACAACCTGCCGAGCACACGGGTGGTGCCACGTTGATCCACGCAGCGATCTCCCATGACAGGAAGCCTTGTCGCCACGGCAGAGTCGCCGCAGACTGTGGGAGAGGTGTCGCCAGTCACCTTGAGGTTGCAGTGTGTCATCAGGCTAAGACCCGTGCCCTCTTCACCTCCCCTGTTAGGTTGCTCACAAGTGCTCACAACTGTTCACAAGTCCTCACAACTTTTCGTCAGCTGATTGAGGGTGTGATATGAGGGTTCTATCCAACAAGGATATCAAGGCGGCACTTTCAAAGTCCTGCCAAGGACAGCGCCACGTGGGTGTGTGCTTCTGATGTACACGGGCGACAGGGCGGAGCCGGAGTTTGCGCCTTTCGCACGGGAGTACGACGGGCTGTTCGAGAAGCACCCTATGCAGGTGGAAGACGTCAGCGGCTCCGACTTGCTGGAGATGCTGAAGCGGAGGAAAAAGAAGTCTGCTGCGTGTGGTGTCGACGGCTGGCGCATGGACGAGCTGCAGCGGCTGCCCCTCCCTCTCATGGACGGGTTTGCTGCCTTCTTCAACCTGGTGGAACGGACGGGGAAATGGCCGAAGGGGCTGCTCACGGCCCTGGTGTCGCTGATCCCGAAGAGCGAAGACCTCTCGCCTACGAACCTCCGGCCTATCACGGTCACCAGTGCGGTCTACCGCCTGTGGGCGTGCCGCCGTCTCATCGACATAATGAAGTGGCAGGAGACGTGGGCCCTGGACACGCAGCACGGCTTCCGCCAGGGGCATAGGTGCGAGGATGTCCTTAACGAACTGACGACTCTGATTGAGGAGACCCTCCTGGATGATTCCAAACAGCTGTACCTGCTGGCCCTGGACTTCCAGAAGTGCTTCGACCGGGTACCCCAGAAGCTCGTCTTGGAGCTGGCGGAGGCCATGGGGCTGCACCAGCGCATCCTGCGCCCCCTCAAAACGATGTACAGTGGGCTGAAGAGACGCTTCAAGCTGCCCTTAGGTGTTGGCGGGCGCTTCGAGGTGACCAACGGGATCCTGCAGGGCTGCCCTATATCGGTCATCCTGATCAACGCCCTCCTCTCGGTCATGTTTAAGGCCGTCGACGTGCGCGTGCCATCAGTGTCTTCGCAGTCCTTCGCCGACGATGGGACGCTTGTATCTCAGGAGGATGAGGCGTCGGTGCAGCAGGCTGTCGATGTCGTGGTAGGCTTCTGCAACATCACCGGCATGGCCCTCAACGTCAAGAAGACGGTGGCGATGGGGATCCCGAGGGGCTCGTCGGGTTTCAGGAGACAACACCCATACGTAGGACAGGTGCGTGTTCAGGACAACATCCTCCCGACGGAGACAGCGTCGAAGATCCTCGGTGCAAAGGCCTGCGTCTCTGACAAGGTGCAGGTGCGCCGCAACGACGCGCGACTCGAGAGCCATAAACCCCTGCTCATGCGACTTCCGACCTCTCCGCTGAGCACACGACAACGGGCGGAAATTGTGGCGTCTAATGTCGTGTCGAGCACGGTGTCGGGCGGAGCGTTTGCCCCTCTGTCGAAGACGGCGACGCAGCGTCTTCGAAGCCGCCTAACAACAGGCATCCTCGGCGTCAAGCACCCCTCCCGCAGTGTAGGCGCGATGCTCACCATCCTGCACAAAGCCCACCGTGTAGATCCGGCGATAGCCAACTCTTACCGGATCCTGTGCAATCTCTTCGACACGTGTGTGCGCATCCCACACATGGTGGACAGGATGAACCGAATCGCTGTGCTGTACGAGGAACACCCGACCCTGTCCTCTGCTGACGCCCTCGGCCCTGTGGGCATCGCGATCTCGGTCGCCCTCCCTGCTGCTGGACTAGAGTGGGGCGACGACATCCGTGACTGTGCCATCGGGGATATGTGCCTCGCTGGTGAACCACGGTCCTCCCGGAACCATGCGCTGCGCGACAATCTGCGGCGGCAGGGCTGGAAGGCGCTGGCGAAGCACCGTCCTTCCTTCTCGGGGATCGAAAACGGTGTGGACTACGACAGGACGAACGCGCTCCGCCTGGAGACGAAGGACGGGAACCTCTCGCGGGCGCTGACGGTGGTGCTTGCTGGTGGTGTCTTCTTCGCGACACGATGGGGGCGCAACGGCGCCTACGTCTCTGGTGGCAGACGTGCGACGACAGACGAGACGTCAGACTCCTCATCCCATGCCCCATCTCCCTCACCGGCTGCTGACGCGGCTATGGAAGGGGACGAAGAGGATGAAGAAGCTGAGGAAGAGGAGGAGTGCGAGTACGAAGAGGAGGAGGACGAGGAGCAGGGAGACGCCGATCTGCTCGGTTCTCAGGATTCCTTCGACTGGGATATCGTGTCCGATCCGGCGGCTGAAGAGGCAGACGTACGGGACCCCAAGCTGTGTGTACACTGCGATGGTGCGGACAGTGACACGCCCGATCACCTTTGGTGGGCATGCAGTGCGTTTGACTCCGTCAGGTCTCAACCTCAGTACGAACCCCTGCTGCAGCTGGACCGCTCAGGGTGGCCCCCGTGCCTTGCGAGATACGGCGTGGTGCCAGAGGGATTCCAGGTAGACGAGACCTTGCTGCACACGCTGATGGGGCGCATCGTGCTGAAGCGGTGGGAGCTCGAGGCGAAGATGCGGCGCGCTGGACCCCTCGTGCACCCCTGGACGGCTGCTCTCTCCTGGCCGGCAGAGGCTTTTGACTTCGACGTATCCAGTATCCCAGAGAAGCCAGCAGCGCGGCTGTGGCCGTATAGCGCTGCGTCTCTCAGGGCGATACTTGCGTGGCTCGCAGCGCTCCAATGGACGAAGCAAGGCACGGTGTCGAACATCGAGCTCGTCCTTGACTTCGAAATCTTCACAGGGAAGGCGTTACAGCCCTCGGAGCGCTCGGCACGAACCTCCAACCCCGCGATGGCCGAGCGTGGCAACCTCCTCTGGACGATGATGGGCTGCCTGAAGAGGCTATGCGACCAGCTAAGCCTTCCTACCCCGTGGCCTGCGCGACGCGAGGACCGGGTCGGCTCCCTCTGCTCGGTAGGCGCTGGAGAGGTCTGGGGCGGGATGACACCCCGGCCCGTGTTCGCAGGTGGCGCAGAGACGATCGCGGCGTTAGAGGCGAGTGCAGAACAGGCATGTGCGGCCGCAGGCGTCGATGCAGACGGCAATATCGTGAGGTGGAGAACAAACGTGTTCCCAGACTACACTGGGATCCCCCGGACCACGCGAGCCTCACAATGGGATGGGCCACGCCCGCCCCCGCCGCGCAGCGCTATACCCGTACCAGTGCCGCGGTCGCTCGCGAGCACGTCTCTGGGCCCCCGGAAAGTGTGCAACGCGCATTCGAAACCGAAATGCGACGAGTGCGATACTGCCAAGCGGAATTACGCACTGACGATAGCTGCGTGTTGCCGCGTCCACCACCACCACGCGGACGGCCTGAAGGTGATGTGCTGTGAGACACACCACATGACGCGATGCGGCACCTGCGCCAATGTGAAGACATGCTGCGCGGCCGGCCACCATGGGCGCGCCCCCAGGGTCGACCAAGTTGCGAGCACGGATGACGACAGCAGCAGCTGCGAAGACGACTCTGACAGCGAGGGAGAGGAGGGCAGCTCTGGTGCCACTGAGCATGATGGAGACGACGCTGCAGATGCGGGCTCCACCAGCGAGGAAGTCCCTCCCTCGTCTGAGATGGATAGCGACACGACGGCTGCGGCTGCGGTGAAACGCACCGCCATCGTTCTGGACGCCTCCGACGAGGACTCGATGGGGCAGGATGCCGTGAAACGCACCGCCATTTGTTTAGATCACTCTGACGAGGGCCCGTCCCTCTGGGGGGCTGGGATAGTGTGTGTGCGACAGCCAGAGTGGGACATGTGTGCGTCTCTTCTTCTTCTTTGGCCGGGCGTGATTGAGCATTTGGCTCTTCGCTGCCCCGACGATCAGCCCAGTGAGGGCGAGTTGGGTTCTTCTGCGGAGTCATCTGCGTTGACCCCACGCGAATTCCCTGGTTTTCTTTTCTCGCCTTCCCCTCGAATGAATACCCCTGCTTCCCCTACCCCGCGTAAGATGGGTGCAGAGCACGTTACGCTTGATGCGGATGAATCGTCGGGCTCCCAGCCTGATGATGCTCGTCTCGCTCCACCAGCAGATACAGCACCGCCTCCGGCGCCCTCTCCGGCTCCGGAGCTCGTGCTGCACACAGACCTGCTGGACGGGCTACAGACCCCGCAGTCGGGCTCGCCGCCCCTCCCAGAGAGCGCCACGCAACGGAGATCTCCGAGCCCTTGCGTGGGGCGCCGCCTTCCTTTCTCTCCCTCTCTCCCCTCTGAGTCCTCGGTGCCCCGCGCGCAGAAGCGGGTAGCACCCATACAGGAGACAGGCGAATCTGCCCTGGGGCAACGCTCCTTTAACAACAGAAGAGTAGAACCTCAACCCCCCGTGTCCCCTGGTTCACCGATTTCAGCGTCAAGCCTTCGGCCTGACGAGGATAGTATCATGTCCCCATCAGAACTTGCTTCCCCCCTTCCTCTCTCGCCTGCACCTTCCCTTGTTGTGGATGACTCGCCGGGCTTTCAGCCCGTCGACACTCGGCTTAGTCCCCCATCAGACACTGTGTCACCCCCACCACCCTCTCCATGTCAGGAGCCCCTAGTGCCTTTAGACACTGCAACCCCCTCTCTTCCCGACTGGCAGGCAGAAACGCCGTCTCACCAGGGGGGCGACACGCTCTCCCACGAGTGCACGTCGCCGAGCCCTTACGTGGGGCGTCGACTTCCTTTCTCCCCTTCCTCCCCTTCTGAGTCCTCGGTTCCCCGCGCGCAGAAACGTGTAGCGCACATGCGGGAGGCAGACGAATCTGCCCTGGAGCGATGCTCGTTTCATAACAACAGAGCAGGTTTTCCTTCCTCCCGCACGATCATCAGCACAGCTAGATCAGGCGTGCCTTCCCCTTTCCCACGGGCCTCACAGGCCTTGCGCTTCTTGGAGCGCAAGACACGTGCTGTCCGTCCTTCTCGTTCTCGTTTCCTCCAGAAGCAGGTGTTGCGTGCGGTTCCGAAGCGCACCCGCTGCATCCCCTCTCCCACCATCTTTCGTTCGGCGGCTATTCCGCGCTCTTTTCAACGCGTCGTCGCGAAGATTGCGCCTCAGTATCAGCAGGCGCAATCTCCGGCTTCCAGTGTGTGTGTGTGTCCCCCCTCCTTTACAGCGCAACGAGGAGGAGAGCGAAACCGTGTGGTGTCACGTAGAGCAAGAGTAGGATAGCGGGCCCGGTTCCTCACGGTATGGTCCTTCGGGGCCAGGCTGCGATGCCAGCACGCTAACCCAAATTGCAATACGAAAAGTTGTGAATTGATTTGAAATTCCTAGATCCGATGTGATGTTGGACCCCCCCCGATCACCCCACCTAGACCACAAAAATGACCCCACTACGATCCGCGCGGAGTCCAAAAAGTACAATGGGGGAAGAAAATCACGATTCTGGGAGGTCGAATTTTTCCACCCAAGAAAATAAGTTTCTTGGACGCCACGCAACTTTTTTTCACGCACGCCCGGTTACGGTAATCACTTTTTTCTCACGCTTTTTACTTTTTTCTCACGCCTTTTTCTTTTTTCTCACGCTTTTTTCTTTTTTCTCACGCTTTTTTTCTTTTTTTTCACGCTTTTTTTGGCGTGAAAAAAAAGTCCGTACAGTGATTTTCTGGAAGGGACCTGCGGCTGATTTTGTGAATGCACAAATCAGGCCTGAGCGGGTCTGCAGGTCACCAGGTCGGCTGCGGGGTGGGTTGGTGCGGTGGGTTCATCGGCCACGCTATCCAGCTCCCCCCGACCTCTGCCCAGAGCCAGAAGCGCAGCACCCCGCGGCGTGAGAAGTACGATCACCGCAAGCAGATAGACCTTTTAGAAGTGTATGCTGCATACCGTGTCGCACAGCAGGTAATGGTTCTTCACGGTGAACCACAGGTCAACCAGCAGAACCAGGGATCCCCAGGAAGACGAAGCTGTCGAGGGCAAATCAGAACGAGATGAGGTGTGACTCGCCGTTCTTGAGGGCGGAATACCCCAGACTTGGCGCTCTGGACGACATCCCCTGTGGAGTCGATCTCAGTCAGGACGTGGTACAGCCTGGAACCTCTGTATATTGGTGTTCTCAGACATACTCACATGAGCAACCTCAAAAATGGGGCACAGTTTTTCGTTTTCACGGTAATAAAGCGATTTTACGGTTTTTTCTCACGGCGTGAAGAGAAAAAACGACCAAAAGGCGGTTTTGGCGTTCAAAAGTTGCGTATTGTGCAAGAAAAACATGTCATCACCTTGAAAAGTACGGTAAAATCGACTCGGTTGGGGTTCGACGGCCACTCGGGGCCTTCGGCCCCTCGTGGCCGTCTCACCCCACCTCGTCGATTTTACCGTACTTTGTTTTCACGGTAATAAATAGTTATTTGACACCCCCCCCCTTTTTCGGTGACCCAAAAAGTACCCAAGAAGTACCCAAATTTGACTTTTTTTTGGGCGTCAGCCAGACCAAAATTCCTATTTTCATTCCGTGAAATAGATACACGCCTGGTGGTGGTGGTGAACAATTTTTTTTGACCGTGATTTGATCTCTTCAAAAAAGACACCGCTCACCATCCGCTTTGATTGCTCTCCCATGTCATATCCCTGGTGGAACTATGTCGGGGACAGTGTGAAACGGCCGTCTGAAATGCCCTGGTCCGGTTCCCTATCGAGTTCCCAACATCTGCAACCTGGCCTGAGCTTTTCCGGATCATGCATACCGAGCGGTATCCCTGAAGCACGCATATAGCCCTTTATTATTCACTCAGTACGTTTTACCCGTTTTAGCAAGAAACATCCCCTTCGCCCGGAAGGGGGGAATCTGTTCATCTTAAATGTGCGTGTTTGTCAGCGGGGGAGGACTGGGTGTTGGGTTAATCTAGCGTGCCAGCTCTGACGGAATTTATCCGGATTTTCGTGTTGTGTTCGGCTGGCGGGTGGGTCCGAAACACCTCGAAAATCATTTGAGGGACACCCTTGAGTGAGGTTTTCTTCGTCAGACCAGCTCGCCTTTCTGTGGCTACAACAACGCCCGGTTGTGCACGACATGCACAGCCAGGCACTGTTTGGTGTGCATGCAAATTGCACAACTCTCTTCTCATGTTGTTAGAGGTCAGCCTATCAGCGTATGAAGCTATACACCCGCATTTGTTCTCCCTTGGTCTGTCGCAATAGGTGTTTCTTCTCTCAGACACATCCTGTGTCTGGTGGGCCTTGCATATTCGCGCTACAATCTTTTTTTCCCGTGCATTTCTACGCCGCAGAGCGCGGGAACCCCCCTGCGTTCCTGGGAGAAGCATCAAGGAGCTGTACATGCTGGCTGTCGAGATCAGTGAGCCAGCCAGACCTCTTTTGATACTGCAGCGACACCCCTGCAAAATATGGGGTTTTATTTTGCCTGTTCTCCCCTTCTGTTCGCCTCTCCGTACACAAACAAAAACCTTGTCACCAGTGAAAAAGATAGTTGACAAGATAGATTGTGTTTGTCACCCAAAGCGCTGCCTTGTTGTTATGACTGTGCGCACATTCACACCAACCTTCATCAGGCAAAACACGTGCGGTTTGTTCACCCGGGTTTGTCGCACAAACAACGCCTTATCTTTTTTTGTATGGGTTCTTTTGTTGTGTCGTGTGCGCTGTAGTGTGAAAGCAATAAGGGGCACAACACCCCCCCCCCCCCACCAAGCATCCTTGTGCTTCCTTCTACTTCTATTTCAATACCCCCCACCACCAAGGTAAAACACCCTGACTAAATGTTGTGCGCGAGGGGTTCTCTGCCCCCCTCTCTCTCTCCCTCATTCTCTCCGCTGATATATCCCATCGTACGCCCAGATGTGTGGTGTGCGGCGGAGGTATCACCGGAGCTCATTTCTTACCTCCCTGAATTTCGACACCTCCTTCGGTCGTTATTACCCCCCCCCCCCTCCCCCACTCTCTTTTTAACCCCCTCACCCCGCCCGTGTCTCCTGGGAGGATCATCAAAATCACCATTGCCCCTAAACCCGCTCTCTCTATGGTATTCGTGTAGTGGCGTGCGCTCAACGTAAATTAGTTCGGAGCTGTTCTCGACAGTCGCTAGTTGATGGAAAGAGTGTCTCACACAAATCGCTATCACAAGGAGTACGATCGTTTTTCCCTCGATCCCTGCTGTTCCTACGTTATTGGAAGAACGGCTAGCGTTCCGCACTAAAAAAAGACTCGTGGCAGCGTCCAGTATCCTGTACACATGCCCTAGCAGGCACTGTCCCTACAAACAAAGAATGCTGCAAGTCTTTTTTTGTCCCGACACCCCACCCCCTCTCTCTCTTCTACTGCCGCTATCTCCCTCTCACCTTCTGCCTCCTTTAGTATTCTGAACTATTTTTGAGCCGTGTGCCCAGGCCAGGCCCACCCTCAGGTCGGGGCAATCCAACCTGGCGCTTGTCCGTGTTCGCACTGACAGTATCAGCTCCCTGACGTTGCATCTTCCTCGTTTCCTTTTTCCTGTTTTTTTTGTTTTTGTTAGTGTTCCCCACCCAACATGGGGCTGTGTATTCACAGCGACGACTACGGCCTGCCGGTTGTGTGTGGTTAGATGTCCCACTAGCTTCGGCGTGTGGCGCAGCTATGCCCTAAGCGCCCTGCAGGAATGGTCACCGTATAGCTTCTGCGAGATGCACGGAAGCTAACGTATCGCAAAGTGGTATACAGCGTGCGAAAAATACACACGTCTTCATGACGACACCACCAAGGTGCAGGCGTGCCCAAGCCTCACTTGTGAAGAATTTTGCACTCAAAGCCTCGGTGAGAGGCACAACACCAACCTAGAGCCTGAGGCCGTCTTTCTGGGAATGACGCCGTCTTTCTGCTTTGCTCAAGTGAACAGATGGCGTCCCCAGCGTAGCATGCAGTGGTGTTCGTGTTAGTGGCTCACCTTGGTGCGTCCTGCGAACGGGCCACATGCCATGCAGTTGATAGCCTTCGGGGGATGCGTGTGGTGCACCTTGCCCAGGCAAATAGCTTTGGAAAGCCGAGATCGCCGCGCGCGATTCACACAAGGTGCGGTTCACTCCCACCGCCATTGTTCCTTTCGTGATTTTATTTTGTATCTCTGTCCGTTCTGCTTCAGGGAGACTTTCCTTTTTCTTTTGTCTTTTGTCTTTTGTCTCTTGTAATTTCTCACCCCCACGCCCCCCTCCCCAAGTTGGCGAGCCACGCCGCACCCACAGCAGGCTGGGTTTCCGCACGGCAGCCACAGAAAAAGGCTATGCTCCAATGCCCTCTCAAACCCCCCCCCCCCCCCGTCATCTCGGAGATTTACTTTTTCATTCCCTCTCGACGATCAAACCCCCCCCGTCATCTGACATAGTTTTATTGAACATCTCATAAACAATATCTTCAAGCTTCGGCAATCTCTTTACCCCCTCCCCCTCCTTCCCCCACCCCACCCCACGCCGCCCCCCAGGCGGGCGTCACCGCTGCAGTGGTGCGTCCGGCTCTCTCTTCGTGTGATTTATCCAACGGCTATGTGCGCAGTGAGTCGGGCCTTTTATTTCCCAAACCCACGTGCTGCCGAAAGCGGAGCCACAAAATCAAATTACTGCTTCTGGAGGGTAGGGTAGGGTAGGGTAGGGTGTGGGGGGGGTGGGGGGGGTGGTATCAATACCAACAGGGTATCACAGCGTAACGCCTTTGTTCCGCTGTTGGTCAACAGGAGTTCCTGAAATTTCGAAGTTTAATTCGCGCCTTTCTCTGCTGCCCGCCCTTTCCGCTTTCCTCTCTGGGCAGTTTGGACCAGCAGCTGTCTAGGGCGTCGGGTATCGGACTTTGCGGATACGCCCAACATCATATCTGAGGCCCCGAGGGTAGTATTCCAACCTCCTTCCCCTCTCCCCGTCATCCCGAAACGTTACACCCTCTTCTCCGATACAGCCGTTTCCGGCCCAACCTTCTTCAACGGAAAGTGGGATATCACCTGTGGACCACTACGATGAGGTGTGCCAAGTGAGGCTTTCCCCACTTACAATTGGCTGTAATATGATAAGGTCTGAAACCGCCCCTCTCCGATGTGAGCTACCAGGAAGACGGGTGAAGCAATATTGACCTCACAGAGAGCAGAGTTGTTTGCAAGAAGGAAATGTATCGCCTTCTGTCAACAGGGTGTGCTGCATTTGAAGGCTGCCTTTGCTTGATCGTCACAGGTCCAAAGAGTCAGGAGACCAGAAGCAGCATGCCAGCATTGGTTCGGTGAGGCTGCGCACGCCACCAGAAGAGACCGACTGTGGTGGCATGCCGGGGGGGGGGGGGGGGGGGTTCGCTGAGGTGACAATCTTCACAACGCACCGTCTTTCACCATCTCACCCAATCCAACGAAGATAATGCCATGCGACAAAAGTCCAGGAAAGAAAGACCGTGCTGCGCCCACCCCACCCCGCACCCAACATTTCTTGCGTCGCTCGATCCTTCACATGCTCCCAATGCAATGCCTCCATGCCACTTCTTTGCACTGAGTAACGGCACTGACACCAACACTTCCACTGGCAGATCCACACAGGCATGTCTTACCGACACATCGAGGTGGGCACCGATGGCCCTGTCACCACTGTGACGATCTGCCGCGAGGCCGCCCGCAACGCGGTGCACGGCCCCTGCGCTGCCGAGCTCCGCAAAGCCTTCGCCGCCTTCGAAAGCGACCCCACCCAGCACGTCGCCGTGCTCCACGGCAGGGGCAACTTCTGTGCCGGGGCCGACCTCAAGAGCGTCGCCTCTGCCGAGGGCGCACCTGCCGCCATGTCCGGGCAGAAGGACGGCCCCATGGGCCCCACCCGCATGCTGCTGTCGAAGCCGGTCATCGCCGCCATCTCGGGGCCCGCTGTGGCTGGGGGCCTGGAGCTCGCCCTGTGGTGCGACATGCGCGTGGTGGAGACGTCTGCCTACTTCGGAGTGTACTGCAGGCGCTTCGGAGTGCCGCTCATCGACGGGGGCACCATCAGGCTGCCCCGCCTCATCGGGCAGTCGCGTGCCATGGACATGATCCTGACGGGCCGCAAGGTGGCTGCAGACGAGGCCCTGTCCTGGGGTCTTGCAAACCGCGTCGTGCCTGACGGCACCTCCCTCGCAGAAGCCCAGGCGCTGGCAAAATCGCTCAGCGCCTTCCCACAGCCTACCATGCGTGCCGACCGCATGTCGGCCATTCGCGGGTGGGACCTGCCCTACGCACAGGCCCTCGACTCTGAGTTTGAGAATGCCCTTCACACCCTAGGCGATGCGCGCCAAGGAGCCCAACGTTTCCGTAGAGGCTCAGGGAGGCATGGGGACTTTGCGAAGCTGTGAGTGTGTGGGTGGTGTGGGGTGGGTGGGGTGGTGGCTCTGTGGTGAGGGGGGGTAGGGGCGCACTTGCGGCCCTCGCCTCTACCCGTCTTGTGACAGATTTCCCCGTGTGTGTGTGTGTGTGTGTGGTGCCGGCTATAGCTCGCTTTGTGGCAACCAGGGCACTTCCGGAATGGTCTGTCTGGGAAGGTCCCTGCCTGGCCATCTTGTTTAGCATAAGGACCCCACTGTGGGCGTAGTCTGCTTACACTGTGTGCTGTATTCCTGCACCTGTCCCCCCGGTCTTCCAGCCGGTTGTGGGGCCCTGCGTCCTGCGGCCAACGTGTCTTCTTGCTTTGCTGAATATGTTTGTGCCGAATACTTTCGGCCAACACTGTGCAGACATGGTTATGAGCAGCCGACAACGCAGTGTCTCATGCCTGGCCTTGGGCCGCCACTTTTTGAATCACACACTTGCAGCCCTGCCCTGCCCTGCACACCCTCTGCAGGCAAGGCGATGCAGGGTGTCCCCGGCACGCCTTCTTGACGACACTATGGAGCGCTCCTCGAAGAAGCGGAAGGGCAATACCTCGCGTGTGCTGGCGCTTCTTGTGGATGGCGGGTATTGGCACCGTGTGTGTGGGCACAACGCCCTTGACAAGGAGAGTGCGCTGTTTGAAGCGCACGTGCGGTGCATCGAAAAGCTCGTGGGGACATCGGTGCAGCACATGACCCTGGTGGATACGGACCCAGCCGACTCCCTGTTGGAGGCCATCAGTCAAGGCCCGTCTGCCGTATCTGAAATCGAAGCGATTGCGAATCAGCAGGACCACCGCATGAAGTTCTCGGAGGCGGTGCTTGCGAAGTACGGCCAGAATGCCGTCGACTTGTCGCTGTGTCGCGTGAAGTTGCAGAAGTCGCGCCGGTTTATCCCCGCTGTGCAAGGCCTCGAACGCAAAGCTGTGTGGCTCTACCAGTCAGCCCTTGTGGCGAGCGGCAGTGACGTGTCGATGTCGATGCGCATCCTCGAGTATGCACACGGCCTGTACCAGCACCCGCAGCAAGGGGGGTTTGCGCCGACTGACATTGCTGTGCTGTCATCCGAGATGAACATTGTCCCCGCGTTGGAGTCAGTCACCCGCACAGCCACAAGCGTGCGTCTGTGGCTGGCAGACTTCGACGACACGCTGGTGCAGAAGTGCCCCACCACGCCACACCGCCGCCCTGTCGAGCTGGCACCCTTCTTCGGCGCCACACAGCGCATCCCCCTGCTGATGCCCCCCAGCGCAGAGAAGCGCCTGCAGGCCGAAGCTGCAGAGCTGGCGGAGGTGGCGGCAAGCAGGCAGCCGAAGGAGCCGCGTGCGCCTGAGGCGCAGCAGCCGGCAGAGGTGCCAGCGCCCGTGGCACCCGCGGGTGTGGGTGGGGCAGAAGCAGCGAGCGTGGCTGCGGTGAAACCGAAGCCAAGTGCGGTGAAAGTTGCAGCCAAGGTACCGCCCCTCGATGCAAAGCAGCTGAAGCGATGTGCACAGGCTGTGATGGCAAAGCTGCCAAGCAAGCGATCCACAAAAGACTGGAAGATTCTGAAGGCCGCAGAGAAGGCGAAGGCGCAAGCCAGGGCAAAGGCAAAGAAAAAGCCGGATGGTGCCCGATTGACCCCGCGAACGAAACCGAAATCACCAAAGCTCAGGTCGGCGAAGCCTGCAAAAACGGAGGGCGGGTCATCTGCAAGCACCAAGGCGAAGGTGAGGGCCAAAGCTAAAATCAAGGCTGCGAAGGGGGGGCAGTCCAAGCCTAAACAGCCCAAACAGCCCGAGCAGCCCGGGCAGCCTGCATCATAGACCTGGTAGACCGGTTCGACACCAAGGAGCGACCTCCCACCCCCTCCCCCACGGGTTAGACCGGTTGTTGCAGGCCGGGCCCATATTTCGTTCCCCCAACAAGGTGCATTGTCAGGCGGAAATTGTAGCGATCGGGGAACCTTTCTGAGATCTCCCCCCGGTATCACTCCATACCAACTCCACACCGCTTGTTGTTCACCAGGCGTGCACAGTTGGGGCTGTTCCGTGTTTGACGTACAAACAACGCCCCATATTTTTTTCTCTTGAGAGTTGTGCAACAACGCAGGAAACTGCGCCAGTGCAGATCCTTGCAGAACATCACCACGCTTCATGACAGGCGCGTGGGGTGTTCTCGCGATCGACGAATACCCTTCGGATCTTCTCTTTGTTTCTCTTCCACATTTGCACTAATACACAGTTCCCGCTTCACAATACACTACACGGGGTTCCCCCTGCGCATTGCACACCCACACCACAACAGAAGTCTTGACGCCCCCTCAGGCGACACACGATGCGCCCTCTGCTCTGCCTGGCCGTGCTGGCGGCTGTATCGGGTGCCATCGCGGGGAAGCCGACATTCAACACACTGCAGGACGCTGTCGGACACTATGCCCTGAAGAGCTGCAAGAGGGTGCTGCAAAAGAAGGGAAGTGCGAGCAAACTGGCGCTGCTCCGGTGGCACGAAACCTGCGACACGCTGTCCGAGCGGCTCGAGCACATGGTGGATGTCAGCGGAAACGACGCTATGATCCAGCTGCACAACCGCGACGATGCCGACAGCAAGGAGACGTCACGCAAAACCCTCCGCCGCAAGAAAGGCGCGAAGCCCTCCCGTGCCTACTACAGCGAGGTCATCCGCATCGCCACGGAGGGTGCGCACCACCAGCAGCTGCTCAAAATGCTCCGCAAGGCAGCTGAATGGGCCCTTGCCCTTCCGAACCCGCCTTTGCCGGAGGACATCAGCAGCAGGCTTCAGCCTGAGGTTGGGCAGTGGCTGATCAACGTTGCAAGCAGGAGCGACCCTCACGTCACCTCCAAAGAGATGCGCGATGAGGATCCAGAAGAGCTCTTGGACTGAGTGTAGTGGGAGGGTGGTGGTGGTGGTGTCCAGAGCCCTGCGCCCCTTTTCAAATGTGTTTAGCGGTGTTGGTGAGAACAGAAGCAGAATATATGCCCCCACCCGCCACCCCCCCTTGCTGGGTCTGACAGGAGAGACCATGACACGCCTGCTCGCAAGATTTCACCCCCGACCCACACGCCCCCCTGCTTTCTATTTCCCTCAAACCTCGAAAGTTGAGCACTCCTGTTGGCTTTCCTTCCGGATGAAGCGACAGGACCTCCTTTACCCTGCACCTCTGGTGTTGCCAAAACCGTTTCTCTTCCTTGTTCGGCAATCTGGCCCCCGTCTTATGATTTACACACACATTGGGATTGAGAGGTTGTTCCCCCCCGGATTGGGGCCGCCATTCTGAGTCACTGGAGGGGCAACGGCGCCCATCAAATGACATGCACCCATGGTGTCTGCCTCCCTCAAAGCTAAATTAACTTCCGCCGTGTTCCTTTCTGTTCTATTCTCAGCAATGTGGGAGGGGCCAGGGGTGGCCAGGCGCACAGCGCATCAGTCAGACACCACAAGTTGCACTAGCCCCCGCGAAGCAGCGTCACGCAGGACACGCGCAGGCACGGCACCTCTCGAATGTGGTGTGGATATCCTTCGCGCAGGCTTGTTGTGATGGAGGTGACATATTGATCTGTCGCGATTGCACTTCTTTGGACCGTACTGTTGGGCAGCGCAGCAGTAGCAGTGCCTGTTGAGTTGCCGGATGCGATGGCTCTGAGCCCACACCAACCACCCGATTCCACCCGATTTCAGCCCGCGTACAGGCCCAGGCCAGCTCGCGATCTCGCATGTTCCATATTTTCTGACACGGCGTTCTGCAATCGCCACAAAGAGTATAATAGATTCCGTGGGCAAGGTTGACTTCGGGTGTGTGTACGGAGGTGGGGGCAGAGCTTGCTCGGCGCCACCTCCACACAAACAGCAAAAGGCTTGGGATGTGTTGTGAGGCAGCCGGCATGCGTGTTGCCTTGCTGGCTTGCTTTCCCCCGCCCCACACACCCACATTGGCAAACCCTCACAGCAGGCCGCACGTGGTGGTGGCATGGCTTTGTTTGATGAAGACCAGGGGCTAGGCGATGCACTGCGCGAAGTCGGTGAGACCGACTACGTCGAGGGGCGCATCAAACACATCGGGGCGATGAAAGGCGTGAAGGGTGTTATCCTCCTCAACAAGGCGTCGCTGCCGCTGCGGTGGTCCTTCGAGGACACCGACGACACAACCGTGTTTAAATATATTAGCGTTGTAAACCAGCTGGTGCAGAAGATCACTACCACACTCGCCACCCTCGATAAGCTGGAACCTGACTCCTGGGGCAAAGGCGAGCAGGGGCTGAAGTGCCTCCGGGTACGATCTAAAAAGGTGTGCTGATTGGTCATGACCTTTGGAGGTCTATCTAGGATTACGTAAACCAGGATCGTCAATTCGGCTGGAGGCCAGCGATGCACGAATCGGTCTCCTCAAGGCACCGCATGGGTGACATTTTTCAGCGCATTTGCCCCTTCTGGCTGGAACGCACAAACATCAGTCCCTGACGGCAAACGTCCACCCCTCAGGGGGGCTCAGGCCCAGACACGCCTGCTGCAGCTCAGCTGTCATGCACAGCCGACCGGGCGTCTGCACCCGCCACGCCAACAGCTGCGCCAGCGGGTCAGCTGTCGCCGCGCCCACATCCATATCGGCGGTGTACTCTGGCGGCAGGGGTGCCGTTGATCTGCTGGGCTGTGGTTCATCCATAGTGACAACGATTTCTGGTGATTGGTGCCTCGGAGGGGGGAGCGGGTGGGAGCGGGTGATTCTGTCACTGATGACATACGATGAACTGGCACGTGTGAGTGTTATCTTAAGCGCCCTGTCTTTTGTAATTCGGGTGCATATCGGTAGGATGCAGCCCGCGCACCACACCCGCCCACCGCCCTACAGAATGAGATACTCACAATGCCCGGCGACGACTATACTCTAGTGGTGGTGCAGGACCTGAACAGCATCGATTAACCCCGCCTGCACATACGCCCTCCCCCCCCCCCCCCCCCATCCTAGCCTCCCTGATGTTCGCCTAGCACGGAACCTTACACAGTCTAAGCCTCACGAAACAGCCGCACCTCTCCCCCCCCTCCACCATCCCCATACCCACCCCCAGCATCTAAAGATCACACAGCCACGCATATACAAAGCCTGTGGCAGGCCATGTGTGTGGGATCGCTTTCCTCTCGTTGTGTGTTGTTGCCCCTTCCTCCTGGACGCACTGCAAAGGCTGCTCCTCTAGCTGCACCTAGGCACTTCTACACATGGGCAGCGAGGAGTCTTTCCAGTCCTTCGAGCTTGTCTTCGGCGAAGCGAGAGCCAGCATCAGTGAGAAGGCAGTCGAGCTGGACAGGCTGAAGGGCGAAGTGGCGAGGGGCCAGCAAGGTGTCGCGTGTCTCAGGCAGCGCTTGCGCGCGTCTCAGGAGCGCCGCGAGGCTGCAGAGCGCGACCATGCGAAGGCCCTGGATGGGAAGGCGCGTGCCGAAGTGTTCCTTGAGGTGAGCAGGCAGCGCCTTGCCGTGATGCAGGGGCAGCTGACCCAGCGGCAGGGCCATCTCAGGGAGCTGACGCAGCCGCGCAATTCAGGTGGGGTTGGTGGGCAGACGGGCGTCCAGCCGAGCAGCCTTTAGGGCTGGCAGCCTCCGTAAGGTCTCAAACGTAACCTGGGTGTTGCAACGGGGGGGTGGCCTTCCGCCACCCCGCTCCTGTGTGCCCTCTGCTCTGCTACCCCTCACGCCGCCTCCTCCAGCCCTGGCTGTGTTGGCTGGGGTTTCTTGCCCTTCCCCCCACCGCACCCTCGGCCTCCTGCAGGGGGGAGAATAACGTTGGTGCTGTGTGACTTTGTTCTGTTCTCAGGCTGACCGTCGCGTGTGTGTTGTCACACGCGACGGCATGCAAAGGCGCTGCTGTCCTGTGGCGCCTGTCTCAGCAGCCTTCCCCTCGCTTCGCCTGTCTGTGGTCCCGATTGGGAGGTGGGCAATGAGGGTCTGATGTGAATGAGTAGCACGCCGGCCCCACCCTCCCCTTCCTGCCCTTCCCGTCGCGTTCATGTTGTCCAGACATATTGTGCTGCATTGGAGGGGGGGGGGGGGGGGCTCAAAGCTCACGACGCGGTCTTCACCTCCCGGCGGGTACCCGGCCGGGTACCCGGGTTCCCGCCTCCGGGTACCCGGCCGGGTGGTCCGCCGGGTACCCGGGGGTACCCCCCGGATACCACCGGATACCGGGATCCGGGTACCCGGATCCCGGTATCCGGCCCGGTATCCGGCCGGGTACCCGGGCGGGTACCCGGATCCGGGTACCCGCCGGGTACCCGGCCCGGGAACCCGTGAATTATTGTCCATAACCCAGAGTGTATAGGGGGACCCTTTTCAAATTTTTTTTCGGGGGGGTCCTATTTTGGACGTTTGACATGGTTTCACAGAATTCTGACAGAAAAATGCCCAGAATTTCCAGATTTTTAAAATCTGCAGAATCTGAGAAATTCTGTAGAATTCTGCAGATTCTGAGAATTCTGACAGAATTCTGACAGAATTCTGCAGATTCTGTCAGATTCTGAGAATTCTGGGAGAATTCTGAGAATTCTGCCAGTGGCTTGTGGCCAACTAGCAGCAGCCTGGTATGACAGGGTAGTCATACACAGGCTATGTACAGGGTCGGCCTCGTCCTGGACCAGTCGTAGGCTTATGCTACTGTTGGTTCTCAGGACTGGCCACCACTGCGCGGGTCAATTTTTTGAAAAGGGGGCCTTGACCAAAGGCAAACAGTTTTTGAGTTCTTGCACCACTTCATCTCGGGACTACTCTGATTGGATTCCTCGGATTCGTCGACACACTGTTTCAGAACTGTGCACTTCTCCATCCACACCGGCATCGGGTCACCCGCTGAATGCCGTGAGGGCCGAAGCCCAGGGTCAGATTTCGGTACAAGGCGATTAACAGGTCGTTGAGAGGTTCGCAAGTTTAAATGTACCTACAAAAGCTTCATGTACCCGTGATAGGGATTTAGTCATTGCTATAGGTGAAGATCAGAGCCCAGGCGGGATGTAAGACAGGGTGTCGCAGATGCAACAATGTCTCCAGAGCCACTTTGTATGCCTTTGTTCGGGATGCCCCTTCACCTGTCGCGCTTAGGTTCCGTCCAAGTTCGCCGATTCCAGTGCTTCAAGAGAGCACACAGTTCCTTCCCAGTAGTCTTCATCCTCGGTTCCGAATCATCGCAGTCCCTCGAATCCATGGTGCAGAACTAAATTCTCGAAAGGTGGTCAATGTTTTGAAAGGGGCCCGTGACCAGCGGAAATTGGAATTTTTGACCCAAACCTGCAAGTGTACTGTTGTTTAACGTTGTCCAAAGCCCCTTGCGGTGTGACAGTACATTCGTTATGTGAATATCTGTCACATGGCTATGGCAACACAGACACAGGCAAGCTGGGGAGGCGTCGCGTCCGTCGAAAAGATCATTTCTGCACAACTACCGGCATCGCAGCTACGGTAGAAGTGACTGACCCTGTTCTTGTAATCTTGACGCTGGAAAATTCCATTCGGAAATACCAAACACATCCACTGAAAGTGGATGGAATGGGCGTCAAGACCGTGATTTTTGGGGAGTGGACTGCCCTGTATCGTGAACCCGCTGAGGGTACAAAATACAGAACAGGGAGGCACAGGTGCAGGCACAACAGTGGCAACACAAACAGGCAGGCAGGCAACACAACAATGGATGCAGAAAAAGAGCTTTGTTGGGGGCTCGGTGCCTGCACGCCTCTGTGGATTGGCCGAAGTGATTCTTCTTTTTGGGGCACCTCACAGAGGTACAGCAGAGGTCCAAATTTTCAAGGCGACACGCGGAAGTGCCGCACGTGAGTTTCACCGACACCCCCCCCCCCCCCCCATTCCGACCCCGGGCCTGTCATCGCGACTGCTGTGTTCCATTTCTGGACTCTGAGAATAACAAAGAAAATATAGAGAGACCTTTGTGCGCCAAGGCGGGCAAAATCTGATGTACACGTAGATCTGCTTGTAGTATCTGTTGCCGAAGCGCCCACAATATTTTTGACACTGACACGAGTCGGCCTCCTGCAGTGAAAACAGTTAAAATCGGCCACTGGGGACCAGGAAATGTAGACCTCAATCAGAAATGCAGAGAAGTGAGGAAAAGCGCCCTATCACTTCACAGCTACAACCGCTCTGATAAATTTCCTTTTGTTTGTTGCGTTGACGCTTCTACACACAAAACCCTGAACTTGATCACACCCTGAGCCTGATGAAGGGTGGGGTTAGTGTATAGAGCACGTTTGGTTGTAGCTGTGGTGGGGCGCTTTCCGCTCACACGAGTGTGCTTAAAAAACGAAGTACCCCCCCCCCCCCCCCCCCCTCACAACCCTGTTTTGTCAAGTCGGGACACGCACTGGCCAGCACCGCTTATGTATAAGCGGAGCCCTGATTGAGCGTGGGTTTGCGCGGATTATTTGTGTCTCTGCTTTTACAAGCAGCACGTTTTCTGCGGAAGCCCCGGCTCACCCTGAAAACAAAAAAAATGTTGGGTGTCGAAATAGAGTCAAAAAGAGAAGCTGCCTGTCAAGGCGAGCCTGTCCGCACGGAGCGGGTGTAACGTGTAACGTGTAACTCGCGGTTCATTTCTGGGGGCTAGATTCCCTCCTCTGGGAGGGCAGCTAGGACAGCCAGCGCATCCTCCATCGTGCGGACCGCGGAAAGGTCAGTCACTTCGCGACTGTCATCCCCGATCTCGTCCTCCGATTCGTAGTCCTCGCACGGTACACCGGGGAACCCCCTCCGGAGGGATTTCTTCTTCGCGACGACCAGACCTCCGAGGTCCTGGTTCGTCGCGCAGAAGAGCACCTGCGACTTGCGATGGGGGGTCATCGCATCCCGTCCGTGCAGCGTTGACTTCGCGACACTCAGCACGGAGTCCGGTGCAGTTGTCGCGGGGGGGAGATGGATGGCCGCGAAGGCCTTCTCCGCCAGAGACATCAACGGCGTGCGGTCTGACTCGGTGATGTCGGGGGCAGGCAGCTTCCCCCGCCAGAACAGCTCGGCCCCCTTCTTCCCCTTCTCCCCCTTCTCCGATTCGGCCTCCGCGGCGACGAGATACGCCTGCCACTCCTCCTCCGACAGGCAGAACGGCAGGCTCAGCTGCAGCTCGGGGACCGTCAATTCAGTCCCCGTGGCCCGGAGCATCTGGAACTGTGTGGGGCACAGGTGGCGGATCGCCTTCCAGGTCACGAAGCCACTGTCAGGAGCGTTCCACCTGTGAGGAGGGATCAAGGGCACACCTACATGGCATACCGGTTGACCATCGCGTCAGCAAGAGGCTGCGCGATCTTCCCGACAGCGTCGTCGGGCTCGGAGGCCAGCTTCTCCAGCGCCTGCTGGCACGCCCGCACCCCGCGGTACACGAAAACGCCCCCCCCGTGCTGGGTGTTTATAACGGACCCAATAAGGGTCCGGAAGGCGGTCGCGACCTTCAGGGTCGCAGAGAACTGCATCTGCAGGTTCTGCTTCCCCTCCTGGTGCAGCAAACGCCCCAGCTTCTTCATTGAAACCGGGACGTCGGCCCGCTTCAGCTCCCGAGCGACCCAGATGTACAACACCTGGAATCGCTCGTTCAAGTGCTCGTATATGTCGAGCCGAGCTGCGAAACGAGTGGCGGAGGGGAGGGGACACCTCTTCACAGAGGGGGCGTTTTCCGGGACCTCAACTGCAGCCTTCTTTGCCTTCTTCACGATGTCAAGGAGATCAGCGAGTGATGTAGCCAAAGCGATGGTAGCCGAGAATGCCGGGAGCGTCTTTTCGAACCTCGGGCGTAACTGGCCCGCCTGGTATGCGTCTTCTTCAGGACCAGCGCAGAAGGCAGCAGCCGCATTCACTGCAGTCTCGAGCTCTTCAACCCCGGCCGCAGTAAGGCCGGCGAGGTCCTTCTGGGCTTCGATCCAGCGGGTGTGCCTCTTTTTGTTCTGGGCCCCCTTCAGAAGAGTGTCGACCAGTTTACTGATCATGATGGGGGGCCAGGACATGTTGTAGAGCTCTTTCTCCCACTCTGTGCCTGCATTCATGCAGATGTGTGCCGCACAGGGCAGGAAGATTATCTTCAGGCGGTTCGACAGATCAGTGGCCGCAGGGCCATCGGCACCGCCTCTGTCCGACCTCACACAGACTGGGTCACACAAGTTGTACGTGGTGATGGCAGCCTCGACAGCTTCACGAACCATCACCGCCGTTGTTTTTGCGCTCGGGAAGAACACCGGGGGGAGTGCAACACTTGCTCTGGCGTTCTGAATCACCAGGATGCAGACAGACTCGTTCTGCACGGTGCCGCAGTCGTGCATGACCCAGTAGGGCCCGGACCCAAAGGTTTCCGTGATGTACTTCGCCCCCACGTCCATCAGGGCGTTCAGCGTGCTGTGCAGCAGCCGGGAGCAGTTTGGGGGGGTCGTGGGGAGTTGGCAGCCTGACAGGCATTCCAGTGCGGTTTGCATCTGGTTCGCAGGGATGCCTGCATAGGCCATCGCGAGGCCGATGGCCTGCTCAGCCTCAGGGCCGACCTGTTGCGCAATCGCACTCTGTTGAACTGCAGCCTTCTGCACGTTCTTCAGGTTCCTTTCATGCAGATTCGTGGAAAAGTGCTTAGACATGTCCGATGGCTGGGCCTGCGGCTTCCACACTCTTTTGCAAGGCCTGCAAATAATGGCCTGCTGTGCGGAAGGGAACGACTTCACCAGGTCGCCGTGTCCCTTGTACCCAAGGCACTCACCTAGGGGTACCAGCTCCGCGTCTGAGCAGTCCTTGAGGAAAGGCTGCAGGTGACTCATGTCAACCACCTCCTTCTCTCCTGCATCCTCGGTCTTCGGGCATGCTGCCGCGAGCAGAGCTGCTGAGAGCTCATCCTGCTCTTTCCGTGCCTCCCCCTTCTTCCGGCCCTTCTTGATGGGGGGCGCATCTGCTGCCTCTGACGGGCTGGCTGAGGTCCCTGTCGCAGACCCGAGGCGCTTTTTCGCGGCGAGACGCTTTTTCACGGTCGCTACAGCCATGGCCGTGACCAATTCGGGCTTGGTGCCCTTAAATTTTCCCGTGAAAAGCTTCTCCTTCTCAGCATACTTCTCCAGGTCTGGCTTGGTCTTAAATTTATCACTGCGAAAAAAATTTTCCTCCTGATTCTGCTGAGAGAGGAAGGCATCGGTCTTCTCCAGCTCCAGCTCCAGCTCTCCATCACCTTCTTCCGCCTCCATCTCGTCAGCATCGTCGTCCAGCATCTCTTGCCACTGCGCCGGCGTGAGGGTTGGCATGTTGCTGTGTCTTGTCCCCTGGCCGGTGGTGTTTCGGGGGTGGGGAGGGGGGCGAGGGGAGAGGGGCGAGGGGGGCGGCGAAGGGGGTCGGCGGACGGTCGCAAACCCAGTGGATTCCCCATTTCCTGAGATTTTCCAGAATTATGAAAATTCTGGAACTACCCCAATTTTTTTTTGAAAAGGTCCAGATTTTCTCAGATTTTTCAGATTTGTAAAAAATCTGAAAAATCTGAAAAATCTGACATTCTGGCCCAGATTTCCCTGGGAAAATTTTGATGAGCCATTTTACGGCAACAAATGGGCTCAAAATTCAAAAATTCCTTTGACAATGGGTCCAAATGTCCAAAATAGGCCCACTCCAAAAAAAAATTTCGAAAAGGTCCCCCCCACCAGAGCTATTCCTAACTAGGGGTCCGGATTCCATGATTTTGAATTTCAGATTTTTCCTCTGTCTGGCGCGTTTTTTTTGCACTCTGTTTAGCGCGTTTTTTTTGCATTGCAGGAAAAAAAAATTCTGGGGAGGATTCACCGGAGTGGAGGGTGCTGAGGGGCTGAGCGGCTGGGGGGATGCTGCCTGTGAGGGAGAAGATGCACCAAGCAAAGACACACAGCCCCGGAGGGGCCGTGTGTCTGTGTTCAGTGGTGCATTCCTCCGCACCTCAGTGCACTCTCCGACCTGCATGTCTACGGGGGTCTGAGCCCACATGGCAACCCTGAGTAAGGGGTGCAAACAGACACCCCATGGCCAAAATGACCCCACCGCGATCCGCACAGATCCCAAATATTCAGAGGAACAGGGTTTTGAAAAACCTGTAAGTGGGGTCCCGCTGGGTGGGTGGTGTGGGTGGGCTGATTTCTGGCCTCCCAGTCACATCCTCCCTTCAGAAGTCCCTGAACCAGACCCACATTTCATGGGTGAAACTTGGCACGCACACCACCAAAATGACCCCACTACGATCCGCACGGAGCTCAAATAATGCAATAACGCCAGTCATGTGCGGCGATGCGATCAGTTTTGAGCCCCCCAAACAGGTGCCTCAGTAGCGCGTTTTTTTTGTATCCGATTTCGGTCACCAGCCCCCCGGACCCCCAGATTTAGGAAAAGCCCTGCCCCCCACAGATTTTCCAGAATTCTGACAGAATTTCCCAGATTTTTCCAGATTTTTCCAGATTTTTCAGATTTTTCAAAATTCTGAAAAATCTGGAAAAATCTGTCCAGAATCTGGACAGATTTTCTCAGATTTTGAAAATTCTGAAAAATCTGGAATCCCCAGAATCTGCCAGAATCTGTGAAATTCTGGCAGAAATCTGTCAAACCATGGTTTGAGCCCGATTTCGAAGGAATTTTTGAGTTTTGAGCCTATTTTGGGCCCTAAAACGCGTTAAAACGGGTCCCGGAATTTCCGGAAAATGGCTGTTTTTTGGCCTTGGCGAAATTTCGCCCAAACTATTGACCCAAACTTGTCTGGGCCCATAATCGGGTCCTGGTGGTCTGGAACTGTCCATTTTCGAAGGCAGTCGTGAGAAAATCGCGACGTTTCGCCCCGAATTCTCACTCATGTGACCCCAAAAATCAAGCAAATGAGGTTTGCTCCGGCTTACAAAACTCCAAATCCGAGTTGTGGAAGCCGGACCTTGTTGTGGGAGAGAATCGGCCAAGTGAGGAGGTTTCTTGTGCGAAATTCGAGCAATAAAGCTCAAGTAATCAAATGCCATGACCCCAACCACAACCCCACCCCCTGCCCTCTGCCCCCCACCCCTGTGCAGGTCATGTGCCCCATCCCATCCCGTGTTGCCTTGTTGCAGATTTTCAAATTGGGAAATTTCAGGTGACCCGATGATAGGGATGTACCCCGAGGGTCTACCTGCAGGGATCCACTTTTTGCTATGCCTGCATTGCTGCTGTTTGCGCTTCTCGCCTCCACACACCACCCTGGGGGGAGGGACAGAGGGCGGAGGGGGCTACACACTTACACAACCGATCCGGTCAAACAATGCCACGTCATCCCCATTGGGGTCCTGGACCGCGGCGTCTCTCCCAGCGAATTGGTGTCGTCATCAGGCAGGCTAAGTAGTTGTCTACACAGGACATTGGTTTTAAGGGGGTCTGAGTTCTGCGGAACTGGCTTCAAGGGACGCCCCCTCGTAATGACTGGGTGGATGGAGCCAAGTAATACCAGGTGGTCGGACACCGGAACTCTCGGCATTTATTAGTCGCGGGAACTGTGTCCGTGTGGTAGGTGACCCCTTCCGATTCCACTGATTCCTCTCTTTGAACATGTAGTGTTGAAAGATACTTGGTGTTCTGATGCTTTACAGGGTACTTGACAAAGGAAAGAGGGTGGTCAGTCTTGTGATCCACCCTGAATCCTTCCTGTGAGCAGCAGATCCACAACACCTCGACTTCTTTCAGCGGCTGTATTGATATTGCCTGACACAGCAAACATGATTCAATTGGAGGAACAAGCCTCGTACACCAGCGGCCCAAAAGGTGGATTTCATGTATGGTTTTAGGATTTCCCTTACTACTGATGGTGTAGAGACTACAAAGCCTGACCTGATGACGCCGCCATGAACCTGGGAGACACGCCGCGTGAGAAGGGACCTCGGTGCGGGGTGGCGTGAAGATCCTGCCTGAGTGCCCTCGTCGGGACCCGCGGTAAACCGTGGCGTTCCCCCCGAGGCAAGTCCAGGACGAAGGTTGCAGATAACCGCTGCACCTCTTCGTCCGAAAGGAGCTCACAGGATAGGGGAACTGCCCACACCCCACTCACGACAGTGCATCCGAAAGGTGCACTGCGCGTGTGGTGGCGGTGTCGGGTCCAGACCCACCTCGTTCCCCCATGCCCGTCAGTTGTTGCCCCTCCAGGGGTGGCTGCTGTCTGGCATGGGGGGCGCCCTCCCTGCCTTGCAAGGAAAAATGTAGAACGGCATGCTGCCCGTTTCTTCATTTTTTCACCTTGCCTGGCAGGGGGGGGCCCACCCTCACGGGGGGAAAAAGAGGAACGGCATGCTGCCCGTTCACTCTTTTTTCCTCCCGTCGTGGGTGAGCGGCTACCCGGGTACCCGGCTGGGTATCCGGCCCGGGTACCCGGGTATCCGCCGGGTACCTCCCGGGTACCCGGCCGGGTACCCGGAAAGGTGGAGACCGCGTCGTGCTCGTTTCGGTATTCTGTTTGGAGGTTCCTCCAATGTTCGAGGTGATCCAGGGGGTGGGGGCCCACCGTGCACATTCTACTCTTTACCCCCACCCCACCACCCCACCAACAAACCTCCGCCAACACAACAGAGAGCACACACCTACACACCCCCACACCTGGCCGCAACACGGGGTGGGGCTGGGGCGGGCGGGAGGGGGGCTTCAAATCCTGTGTGCTCCGCCCCCCGCCCCCTCCCCCGGCCCACCGCCTTCTCTCTTTAGAACACTGGCCGGAAACATTTGGCCTTTCTCTCGAGTTCTTCAACGGCGTGCCGCAACTGGCCCTACTGCTGCTGCCCTCTCTCTCTCTCTCTCTCTCTCTCTCTCTCTCGATCCATCTCTCCCCCACCCCCTCCCCTCTCAAGCTCTGGACCTCCCCACCCCCCCCTTACCCCCACAGACGCAAATTTAGCGCCAGAACCCAGAGTAAAAACGTAAAACGGAAAACGATTCTTTCTCCCCCCCTCACGTGTATTCCCTTCTCTCCTTCTGCCCCGCCCCTCTCCCACCCAACCCCGACTCCGGCCTAAAGGGCTTGGAGTGGGGTGCCGGGGTTATACCTATAGATGCCGTTTGATTTCGATGCGGACGATGTGTTTGCGTATAAGGTTGCTCGGAGGGTCATCATACGCGACAGGCGTTTGGGCATTGCACGCGCGCTCATCCTGATAGCCCTGTTTGTCTACGTTGTGATTTATGAGGTCATCATCCGGAGGGGGTATCTTCAGAAGGACGAGCCACTGGGCTTTGCGACAATGGGGCTCCGGACCAACGGAGAGGGCTCTGCCGACCACTGCTGCCCGCTGAGCGCAGGGTGCGGTGCAGGTGCCACTGGCAACACGGCATTCGGCTCCGACAGAGGCAAGCTGGAGTGCGTGATGTGGGACAGGCACAACATCATCTTCCCCTCTTCAGAGGAGTACTCCATTCTCATCACCACGCGTGTCACCGTGTCGACCTCTCAGGAGCTGCCTCAAGCCTGCATACTCAACAGAACCACCGATGCATGCGCTCCGTGGGAGTATACCAACGTCGCTGCGTATTACACGCGTGGAGTGGAGGAGATGACACTCAGAGTGGACCACGGTGTCTATGGGAAAGAGACAAATAAGGTGATCCGCTCGCAGGATATGCACGAAGGGGTCATGGTTGACTATAACGACGACAAGCTGTATTCGATATGTGGGTCAGACCAGGTTGGGTTTGCGCAGGATATTTCCACTGTGTCCGATACGCTGTGCACAGACCGGGACAGGGTGCGGGTGGGTGACATCTTCACCGTGAAACAGCTGATGACCATTGCGGGGATCGGGTCGCTCGACTCCAAGACAGCGGATATCAAGACAAACAGCGACAAGGCTGTCGCGGTGTCCCCCGACACAATACGCTACGATGGGATTGTCATCCTGGTGCTCATAGGGTACGAGGGCCGGGGGATTGACACAGAGCTGTCCTACACATACCGTGCCTTCCCTCTGAGAGGTCTGGAGTATAAGACTGAGCAGGTTCTGTTCCGCGAGCTGCCGAATGGGAATGTTCAGCGGATCGTGTGGAACCGGCATGGAGTGCGGGTGATTCTCGCCAGCGCAGGCTACGTCGCCGTGTTCTCCTTTGTGGAGCTCATGAAGACGCTGATGGTCGCGGGGGGTCTCCTGTCCATCGCAAAGTTTTTTGTCGAGGTCTTCCTCATCCGCGTTCTCCCCGTTGCCAGCGTCTACAAGAGGTACCGCGATGTCAAAACCGTCGACTTCTCCGACTTCTCCAAAGAGGATCTGAAACAACTGTCAGACAACGACTACTGTTTGGGCGTCGTGCGGAATGACGGAAAAGGCACAGGCGCGATACACGCAGATGATGAGAGAGAGATCGGCGACAAGCTTGACTCTGCAGTGCATGACCTGGAGCTGCCCATCCTGCCGAAGAAGGGGAACGACAGCAAAGACAGCAAGCCTCCGTCTCCACAGAAGCCTGGTGGGAGCGGTGCCAGCCTTATGGGAAGCGCAAGCAACGTCTCGCACAGCCCGACGCACAACGGGTCGTTGTATGAACAGCCGCTCCTGCCGAAGAGGGAGGTGCAGCCACAGCAGCCGCCGGCGCAGCCGCAGCAACACCAGCAGCCGCACCAGCCTGTGAGCCTGTCCACCCCTCCAGCCCGGCCGCCCCCCTCGCCCCCAACAACGGTGCGCTCCGGGCTGTATCCCGACCTGCCTGTGCCGAAGCCTGACAGGCACAACGACATCTACACGCCGCTCGGGCCGCCCCCGCCACCCCCTGTGACAGTCGGCGGGACGCCGAACCTCAACAGGCCCTTCTCACATGGGTCTGCCTCCTTCGGGGTGTCGGATGGCAGGATCTGAGGTGCCACGCCGCTGGGGCACCTCCTGCATGACGCGCTGTCAGGAACCAGGGTCGGCCTGTCGAAATTGACAGACAACATGCGTTTCGACCGGTCGTTCGACAGGTCGAAACTCGACAGGTTACCTGGCGGCATGGCAGGGAGGGAGGGAGGGAGGGGGGGCGGGGAGAGAACGGGGTAAAAAGGGGGCTGGAGAGAGCGCTGGGGGGGAAGGTGGCGTAGTGGCACGCACACACACATAAAGCCTCCCCCCCCCCTCCCCGATTGCGATGCTGTATCTTTTTGCTTTTATTAGCTAAACAGGGTGGTGGTGGTGGTGGTGGTGGTGGTGGCCGTTGTTCTCCCTCCCCACGCTCCCTTCTCCCGCACCCGAGGGTTGTGCGTGTGTGTGTTTAGTTGTGGTGTGCAAGGTGATCCCCTCAAACAGAACCATGCAGACTCGAAGGCGTATGCAGGGTGCTGAAGGGGCTGGCATGAGTTTTCCCTGTGTGTCTAGATCGAGCCACCCCTGCAGCGCCCTGTTTTAGTTAGTTGGGAATGTGGCGGGGTGGCCAAAACCTTGCCGTGGTTTGGCGGGAGTGCCGTGCCTAAACGGTTTGGGTTCTACCAACCGCCGGCAGAGGTAGAGGTCGTTTGGACAGCAGGGAGGGTGGGGATTGGTGGGTTCTGCCTTACTACAAGGGATACAGATTCACAAGTATGTGTCTTTAGTCTTGTTTGTGTTGTTTTGCCTCTTTTTTTTCTTCGCCATCTGTCCGCTCTGGCCTATTTTGTCTACGATCGTCGAAACACCAGCGCGCCCCCCCTGACGGGAACACACCCATACACACACAGGGGGTGCGCAAACAAAGCTGCACTCTCAGAACCTACCGCCGACAGGCGAACACGCCAGTCGTGCCCTCCGGGTGCATCACCACCTTGCCCATCTCATTTCCCAACAGCGTGAGCACCCTGCATTTTTTGTGGTTCGGCGCAGCCAACTGGGGAGGCTTTCTGTGCCTTTCGCTGGGATCTTGCCGATCCCACCCCCACTTCGCACCGCTCCCTCAGGCTGGGGGAGTGATGCATCACAGCAGCACGACTTTCAGGCAGTTATTTTGGTTTTTGTTGCTTCGCCCATTTTGCTGCCACTTCACGATCCAGCGGGGGCACAGGCAGTCTTGGGTTACCCAACAGCTGAGGGGGCTCTTCGGGTATGGGGGTGGAAGGGGGGGGGGGGGGCGAGCAGAGTCCTGTCTGTGGTGTCTCTGCGGTGGTCGCAGGCGACAATTCTGACGTGTCGAAAAATACCACTCACCTTCCCCCTTCCCCCCCCCCCCCTTCTCTGGCAGTGCCCTAGTCTACCTAAAACCACCGTGCCGTACAGCAGGGCGGGACCTCCTTACCCGTGTGTCGCTCTCCCTCACCACAACGTCCACCGCTGTCCAGCCATCTTCTGGTTATCAGCTTTTGGAGCTGCTCCATGCGCCTGTTCCAGTCAGTCTCCTGCCGCGCCTCGGTCGCAGTGATCCTGGAGCCGCTACGCCCAGCTCTCCCATTCGTCCAACCGTATGGAGCCTTGATATGGGATCTACCACCTCTACAGCCTGCATGGTGCTTTGCTCCTGTGCTTGCGATTCTTGCACTTGGGAGGTAACGCCATGCAGCTGCACGGCTATCTCTTCCCTTTTCGCACCTTCCGTGTCGATGGCAGCCTCGCATGTGGGTCTCCTGCCCGCTCTGCCGCACTGCATTGGCCCACCAAGGGACCCGACGGAAGGACGCAAAGGACACGACGCATGTGCCCCCCACAAACGTGAGTGAGGAGAGAGGCCTCCACACCCTCTCTGTGCCTGCTCCACCCCCTCCTCTGCCCGCACATCACCCCCCAACCAAAGGCTCCTCCTCCCATTCACACACGTCGCCAGGTGGGTGCACGCCGCGCCTGCCCAGCCATTGGGACAGCACAGAACCCCCCACACCCCAACCTGCCTCACTCTTTCCTGCGGGGCCGCGCGGGTCAGGTTGCAGAGATGCAGCTCCGTCGTGCATTGATCGTGGTGTCCTGCCTGGTTCTGTTGGGGGTGATGCGCGTGCTGTGGACGATGGAGGAGGGGGTGTACACCGGGCCCCCTGATGCGGTGATCGTGCCTGGGGGTGGGCAGACGCCGGACGGCCCGCCGGAGCATATGAAGCTGCGGTTGGATGGGGCTGCGAAGGTCTACTTCGATGCGCCTGCATCAAAGAAGCCGAAAATCATCCTCCTGTCAGGCGGCACGCCGCATAAGCCGAACCACCTCGACGAGCACGGCTTCGACGTGAAGGAGTGCGAGACATCTGCAAGGTATCTCCTGAAAACGCACAGCATCCCTCCGTCAGCTATCCTCGAGGAAGGCTTCTCCCTGGACACGCTGGGTAACGCGTATTACGCGCGGACGCTGCACTGCGACCCTGCGGGGTTCCGGAACATCGTGGTGGTGAACAACTGGTGGCACATCCCGCGCACCAAGAAGATCTTCGAGTGGGTGTTCTCGCTGACCCCCGTGGCGCAGCGTGCCTACAACCTGCGCTATGTCGAGGTGAAGGAGGGGCTGGATTCCGACATCCTGCAGATCCGGCTCGACAAGGAGAAGCAGGCAGCCCCCAGTGTCAACAAGCTGGTCTCGTCTATGTCTACCCTTGCGGAGTTCCACGAGTGGATGTTTGGGACGCATGGGGCGTACCGTTCTGAACGGCTCACGAGGCCGCGCCCGACGATCGACCCTAAGCTTGCGAAATCGTATTAGATAACCAACGAGATGGTGGAGAAGGGGGAAATGGGTCGGGGGTGGGAGGGGTCGCAGTGTGGTGCAGCGTGAGCCGTTCTGAGTGGGTCATAGAGCTGCGGGAGGATCGGGCCCCGGTCACTGTGTGTGTCGGACTTTGGGTGTTCCTTTTTCTTTCGTGGTTCGACCTACGCACGCTACACTAACAAATAAGCATGTTGTGTGTGTATGTGTGGTGGCAAGATTTGAAGGCAGTAACAACCCCTGAACGGGCCAGGTCACCTCCCCTCCAGAAAATGTACTGAGGATTCCCCACACAGCGTGATGCTGGTTTTTGGCGTGTACTCTCTTCGCCCCCCCCCTCCCCCTGCCCACATCGGTTCCGTGTGTCCGCACAGTGGAGGCAGCATCAGAGTTCGGTGCGACCTCCACTCAGCAAAACACCTCAACATGCGTGGGTGCAGAGCAGGCAGATCATGCAAACCCCTCAATGCCATCAGGGAGGTACGCGCCCTTGCTTATGTTACGAACCCACAGCAGTGCGATACCCCTCCCCCGCGCCGCGTGGGAGGCATGCCGGCGTGGGCAAGGTGGTGGTGATGCAGGCTTGTGTGGGCAAAGCTGGTATTCTGAAGCAGAGTGGCGCCAGGGGGCTGGCCCGGTGCTGCTCCTGCAGAAGTGCCACCTTTCCCAGCACGATTCACGTGGGGAGGGGTGTGTGTGACTCAGAACATGCTTGCTTGCGGTTGCCGATGGCAGAAGGGGGTGTGTGTAGTAACTCTGAACGCCCCCCCCACTCCCCTCGTCCTCACTCTCGACAATCAAAAAACCCCCCCTCCCCCTCGTCCTGTGTGCCTAGATTATCTCGCGTCTCCATGTCCTTCAGCACCGTGCAAAGGCTGCCAGGCGCCCTCCCTGGTTTGCGGAAACGTTAACTCGCCAGAAGGCGCACCAAGCGCATCGCACACCCTCTCTCCCCCCCGGATTTTGAGTGCGCGCCATATGCATCTGAAGCACTACGGCATGGCACTGTGATGTGTCCGCTTCGCGGGCACATCGCAGCGCCGCCGGTTGCTTCTGGGTTGCCACCAACCCACGCCTTCTGTTCCCCGTTGAGACGACTCTGGCGTGACTGTCTTTTCGATTGCATCCGCTGCTCGCGTCTTCAAGGCTCCCTATGTGACTGTGAACCGGCACACGAAGCCTAGTGACGATTGTGGCCTTGAGGGGCTGTAACTTCACGACTGCACAGCAAGAATTCAAATACGAAGAGGCGTGACGGAGGGAGCGGTGCTAGGGAGTGATATTCATTCTGTGTGTGTGTCTGTAGTGTTCTCGAGTCCGGAGAGGATCGCAGCCTGAAGGGTGGAGCTGGTTTAACATGACACTGCGGAGGCCTAGGTGCCACAGGGGGGTGGGCCTCTCTGTCGGTGCCAAACCCGCACCGAGGTGTGGAGGCACAGCAACTGGTTGGGCCGCAAACAAAATAAGACCAGGAATGCCCATGGCCAGCCCGATAACGAATAACAGCTCGCGCATGCAGGCGAGACTGCCCCCGCCCCCCCTCTGCCTCACAGGCCAATCGCAGCACTTTGCGACACCACCTTAATTCCACACGCCAACATGATCAATCTACGCGAACAGTGGATTTGTTGCTCACCTGTGGCCTTGTTGACTGGTGTGCTGCAGTCCGCGGGTCGGCGGGCGGATCGACACCACTCGGTGGTCCCCGGGCTGCACTACTATTATGTGAAAGTCCCAGAGGGTCGCTGCCAGCTGCAAAGAGAGTCCAGCCAGCTTTGCACCCTCCGAAGAACACCGTTAGACCCGCATGGACCTTGCTGACTTCGAAAAATCCCCCCGCGCTCTGCGATCTCCTGTGAAGCATCCGGGGAAGCACGGCCGGCGCTGTGCGGAGGAGGGGGCACCTGCACACGCACATGCACACGGGCCGCGTTGCCAGCGCAGGGCTGCCGCACGGGCTAGGTGGCAGACAGCTCCAGCAGCGACGAGGAGGTTGCACATCAGCAGAAGGAGCAGGGCTGTGCTGGGTATGCGTTCCAGGTGACAGATGTGCACACGACACACTGCTGCAGGCGGTGCGCGAAGAAGGGTGGGCAGCACGGGCCGCACTGTGCACGCCGCGTGTTCCAGACGGACGTGGAGGTGGACGTGCAGGAGGCTGACGAGGCTGTGATGGCGGCAGACGTTGTGCGCGAGGACGAGGCGGAGCACCTGGTTGTGGGTGTGGTGGCCGACCCAGACCCGCAGCAGGTCGTCCGAGGCTGTGCCTGCAGTGTCTGTCGTGTGTGCTGACCCGCAGCCGGAGTTGCAGTTGGAGTTGGCGGCGGTGCCGGAGCGTGCTGTTGTGCGTGGTGTGTCTCTAGCACTGCACCGCGCCTCTGGTCCATACCAATTTGCGAAGAAGCGACGTCCCCATCCTCCACCACCCTTGACACCCTTGTGCTTCCCACTGACTTCCTGTCCCACCGTCTGTGGACCCGAGACACATTTGCTCCTGATGAGAATCGTCATTATGACCATGCACCACGCTGAGCGGGCGCAAGCCTCCTGATTGAATTACAACACACACAGAGCCACACCTGAAGGGAGATCGTGAGATCGTTCTTGCTGCAGTTCAACAAAATGGGGGCGCACTCCGGTACGCACACGACAGCCTGAAGAAATATCGTGAGATTGTTCTTCCTCCAGTTCAACAAGATGGGTTGTTGCTCCAGTTCGCAGACGACATCCTGAAGGGAGATCGTGAGATCGTTCTTGCTGCAGTTCAACAAAATGGGGGCGCACTCCGGTACGCACACGACAGCCTGAAGAAATATCGTGAGATTGTTCTTCCTCCAGTTCAACAAGATGGGTTGTTGCTCCAGTTCGCAGACGACATCCTGAAGGGAGATCGTGAGATCGTTCTTGCTGCAGTTCAACAAAATGCGCGGTCACTCAAGTACGCACATAAAAGCCTGAAGGGAGACCGCGAGGTACTTGCTGCTGCAAGTCAGCACCAGTAATGGTGTGCCCACGGATCGTGTTGCGTTGAGGGATGCTGCGTTGCCCTCTGCCACTGAGACGTGCCCGATCGTACGCTACGTAGGAGCCTGTACAATATCACGAACGGGTCTGATGCTTTTTTGGATCTGCATCATAGAGGAAGTGCGTAAGAAAGAAGGTCAACTGTGTGTCTTCTATCTTCAAAGTGCTGGCAGGTGAGGCACCTCTCGAACCTGCATGGGCTCCTTGTCAGTGATGTTTCGAAGGGTGATTGCAATCATTCTTTCTGCAGTTCAACAGAATGCCAGGAACTCGCTACGACTGATGGCAAGTTCGTTAGAAGCGACGTCCCCACCCCACCACCACCCTTGACACCCTTGTGCTTCTGAAGAAGGCGCACCAAGCGCATCGCACACACCCCCTCCCCCTGCGGCACAGAAGGACAAGACTGTGCAGCTCTACAGCTGCGCCTTCGCCATCAGGCAGCTTCTCCTCGTACAAGTCCAGGGCTCCGGGCCCCATCACCAGCCATCGTTTCCGACTCTGATCGAGGGTGATCCACGGGGCGTGGTCAGTTGTGTACGGCTCTTCCTTGTTCACATGCTTGAGGGACGCTTCGTACCTCTTGAAAAGAGCTTCACCCTTAAGTAGAGACGCTTTCTTTGATTCCCTTGGTGAGGGAGTCGACGATGTTGCGGTCCTCTTGCGGTCCTCCGTTTGTTCGATCGATTTTATTTTGTACCTTGAGCGCTTGAAGATGATGACCTTCACCCCCTCCTCTTCTCCGAGCTTTCCGACTTGCCTGACGATTTCAAGTGGTGCTTTCTTTTGCCCCTGGCAGATGAAAATAGTTCTTGTACCATTGTCGTCTGTGTACATCTTTAATAAGTCTGCACGTCCAGTGTATGTAATACTAACCACACAACCTGCAGTCCCCATATCAATGTCTAAACTAAAATTCAGCCATACCTCACGCACTCACGCAACAAACACAGTACAAAACAAGTTCTCTCTCTGACACTCCCCCCCCTGCACCCCACCCCACCCCAGCCCCGATGAGAACAGCCTAGCCAAACCCTTCTACGTCGCCGCCTCTCCCCTCCCCCCCCACCCCCCCCCTTTACGCGAATAATGAAGGAGCCCCCTGAGACATTACTGAACGGGGAGGGCAGTGAGGGTGCGGAGGAGGTGGCCTCCACAGAAACCTCTGCACGGGGGGCACGCCAGAGCGATGCTGCGCCTGGGGCGATGAGGGACACACACAGCGACGGCACTGCGGTGTATGGGAGGGCGTGGGTCGACAGCGATGGGAGAGGCGACAGCGGGTTGCCGAATGTGCGCGTCCTGCAGTGGAATGTGCTGGCCGACAGCCTCTCGAAGGGGAGCGATGAGGAGCACCTCTCCTACGAATCTCAAGGGGCGGGCGGGCTGCCCGGGCAGCGCTGGGTCGGTTGGGGAAAGGCGGGGCCGCCGCAGGACTACCAGCGCCCCCACCTGTTCCGCTGCGCCCAGCGCTGGCTGCTGTGGGGCTACCGCGGGCCCCGCATCGTGGAGGAGATCCGGCGGTATTCGCCTGACATCATCTCGCTGCAGGAGGTGGACCAATACAACTTCCTGCGGAAGCACCTGCCGGAGTATCAGGGCATCTTCGCGAAGAAGACGGGGTATGAAGACGGTGTGGCCCTGCTGTGGCGGAGCCCTTGGGTGAGGGGTGCCGGCCGTGTTTTCAGATTCAGCCGCGGTGCGCAGGTTGCAGTGGCGCAGCGCCTGCTGATCCCAGCGGAGGCTGGGAGTGACGGCAGGGCGAAGGCGCGTGCCTTGGTTGCGGTGTCGATGCACCTCAAGGCGGGGTTCTCAGAGAGGTATGAGATGACGCGGGAGACGCAGCTGGACCTGCTCACCGATGCGCTGCGCCAGTTTGCGCAGTCCGACCCGGTGGTGATCCTGGCGGATCTGAATGCGCACCCCACGGATTTGCAGGGCATGTCTGCACAGGCGGTGCCCCTGGTGCTCGACAAGGGGTATGCATCCGCCTACCCGCCCAGCGGGTTCACCGTGTGGAGCGGGTGGACCGACGGGGAGGTGCGTGCGACGTTCGACCATATTCTGTTCACCGCAACGGCGCTGCGGTGCAGGCGGTACTACGCGCTGCCCCCGGTGTCTGCGGTGCACAGCGAGCCGTGCAGGCTCCCGAACCACAGGTATGGGGTGGGCAGTTGTGAGGGGGAGGAGGGGGCGGTTGGCACAGCTGAGTCCGGCGGGTGCGGCCTGCGCGCAGGTTGGGGGTTATTGCGGGGCTTGGGGTGGTGTTGTGGGGAGGGTTGGGGTGGCCAGCAGCAAAAAAAAGTGAGTCGCGCTTTGCTTTAAATCAGCCTAGCGTCCACCGCATCGCCGGGTTTGGCGGTACATAAAAGCAACAGCCCCATATGTTTTTCCTGCAACACCCCCTGTCAGTGTCAGAAAGACAGCCAGGCAGCGCTTTGGGCAACAAATGCAACCTCCTCGTCAGGCTGCGGAGTTGCTTTTGCTTTGCCCCGATTCGGCGGGGAGGTGATTATTTTTGTTGTGGCCGGATTTGGCGCACGAACAACAGCCTTATCTTTATTGTTGCCACTTCGTCTGTTAGGAGGTGGTTGGCCTTGCTTACGAGGTGGGGAAGAGGGGGAATCCCATCACCAACCTCCTCTCAGATGGCCGTCAGACCATCTCCCTTTGGCTGCCGACCTGCTGCTGCGTCGAGCTCCCCGCGAGACACACCCTGACACGGACGAGCCTGCCGAGAGCACAGTCACACTGGTGACGCCTCAGGCACTATCAGGCAGCCTGCAGTCTCCTTTGACGTCTGTGTCACGGTCGGGGCTTGCGATCTGCCGATACTTTGCACAGGGTCTGTGCGCCTACAGCCAGATGTGCAAACTCCCCCACTCTGACGGACGCAGGGGTGAACGGTGCTTCTTCTTTAACTCAGGGCAGCAGTGCAGGTATGAAAGGATGGGTGGATTAGGGTGAGAGGTACCGTTGTCCTTGTAAACATGCAGCCAAAGCCGTTTATTTCGTAGGCAGTGACAAAACGCGCGTTCCATATGTGTGCCAGTCCATAAATTACGCATTGAATTTGCCAATAGCTACATTTGCAGAGACGTGCTGTACCACAACACAACACATCACAACCACCTATCTCATTTCGCCCCCACAGACACGGCGATACTTGCCATTTCCTGCACTCCGTGTCGAGTGCACACGGCTCGCAGTTTGTTCTATACTGAGGGGATGCAACAAGAAGTTGCCGAGTTGGGCTCTGGTGCGAAGTGCCTGCCCCGACCCCCCCACCCCCCACCCCCACCCCCAAACCCCTGTTTTGCTGAAAGCAGGGCCCTGTGCCACGAGGGGGGGCGTCTCTATGCCTTGCGGTGTTCGAAACCAGAGAGTTGTTTGTGTCCTGCGCACCCCCCATGCGTTCTGCCTAGAGTGCTGGCTTATGATCCTGGGGGAGCCCAAGGAGGTCTGGGGGGAGAGACAGGGGTCTACGGGGTGTGGCGGGGCGGGGCAGGGCAGGGGTCCCCACGAAGGATCCTGTGCAGAATACAAGGTAACAACCCCCCCCTCCCACACCTCCTCTGCCCGCGCCCTACATCTGGGTGTTTGATGCGGCGCAAGCGCTGCATGGGTTCTGTCTTCCATCCCCGCCCACCCCGACCATCACTGCTGGCAAGGATGCAAGGGCTGTCCTCCTTCAGCACAGGGTGATCGGGCGCATTTCTGTGCATTTCTCTCTCCACCGGCACATCTCAGCACCTTGGTGGTGGCCTGCTCGTGTAATCGCGAGTGTTTGTGCCAAGACGAGAGAGGATTACGGTGTGCCCTTTGCAAGAATCGTGTATGCGCAGTCTCAATGAAAATCGTGTATTTTAATGTGTGTCACGATGGCACAGTGTGCTGTTTTCTGTTACGTGCGATCGGGGCAGACGCTGGCTGCCGTAGGCTGTCATGGTGCAGTACTTCGGAGGCGCTGGATGAAGTCGGTTCGCTACAGCTGCACTAGCGGAAGCGAACCTTTGAGAGCACGCACACATTACAGCCAATAATGTGTCTCCCGGTTGATAGATGTGAGCCGTTCTCTCATATGGGCCATGGCGAAGTGCGATAGACGGAGCTTGTTTTGTGCATCACGGCGATCGCACAACCTCACCCTCCCCCTCTCGCCTGCTCTCCCCGCATGTATGAAATAGCTTCGATGTGCTGGCTGTGCGGTGTGCGGCACGCATAAAAATCCAAAGGGTAGGAGCGGGAGGTGCGCCCCCCTCCCCGCATGTGTACCCGCCGTTCGCATCTCTTTGCTTTGCCCACGTCAGCGCGTCTCCCCAACGAAATATGCAATTATTTTGAACGCTTTTGTCACGTTTTCAGCCCGACTACACCTAGCTGCAATTGTTTTTTTTGGGGGTCTTCGCTGGTCGACAAACTTCGACAAACTTCGTCGTTCGTCACATAATTAGGAAAACGGGTGTTTCAGGGGGGTTTTCACCGAAGACGGCAGTGTTCTGACGACGACGACAGGGGTCTTCGACAAAAACTTCGTCAGCGAAGACCCCCCCCCAAAAATGAATTAAAAACCGGTTTTTCGGGGATTCTCGTCGTTCGTCACCTGTCGACAAATTTCGACAACTTTCGACAATTTTCACCTAAACCGACGGAAAATGCACCAAAATGCACCACCCACAGCCTGGGTCGGCCCAGGGTCTGGACACCACTCCCGGGCTCGGCCCAGGGTCTGGACATCACTCCTGGGCTCGGCCCAGGGTCTGGACATCACTGCCTGGGTCGGCCCAGGGTCTGGACACCACTCCTGGGCTCGGCCCAGGGTCTGGACATCACTCCTGGGCTCGGCCCAGGGTCTGGACATCACTGCCTGGGTCGGCCCAGGGTCTGGACACCACTCCCGGGCTCGGCCCAGGGTCTGGACATCACTCCTAGGCTCGGCCCAGGGTCTGGACATCACTCCCGGGCTCGGCCCAGGGTCTGGACATCACTCCTGGGCTCGGCCCAGGGTCTCGACACCACTCCTGGGCTCGGCCCAGGGTCTGGACACCACTCCTGGGCTCGGCCCAGGGTCTGGACATCACTCCTGGGCTCGGCCCAGGGTCTGGACACCACTCCTGGGCTCGGCCCAGGGTCTGGACATCACTGCCTGGGTCGGCCCAGGGTCTGGACACCACTCCTGGGCTCGGCCCAGGGTCTGGACATCACTGCCTGGGTCGGCCCAGGGTCTGGACACCACTCCTGGGCTCGGCCCAGGGTCTGGACATCACTCCTGGGCTCGGCCCAGGGTCTGGACACCACTCCTGGGCTCGGCCCAGGGTCTGGACATCACTCCTAGGCTCGGCCCAGGGTCTGGACATCACTCCCGGGCTCGGCCCAGGGTCTGGACATCACTCCTGGGCTCGGCCCAGGGTCTCGACACCACTCCTGGGCTCGGCCCAGGGTCTGGACACCACTCCTGGGCTCGGCCCAGGGTCTGGACACCACTCCTGGGCTCGGCCCAGGGTCTGGACATCACTGCCTGGGTCGGCCCAGGGTCTGGACACCACTCCTGGGCTCGGCCCAGGGTCTGGACATCACTGCCTGGGTCGGCCCAGGGTCTGGACACCACTCCTGGGCTCGGCCCAGGGTCTGGACACCACTCCCGGGCTCGGCCCAGGGTCTGGACATCACTCCTAGGCTCGGCCCAGGGTCTGGACATCACTCCCGGGCTCGGCCCAGGGTCTGGACATCACTCCTGGGCTCGGCCCAGGGTCTCGACACCACTCCTGGGCTCGGCCCAGGGTCTGGACACCACTCCTGGGCTCGGCCCAGGGTCTGGACATCACTCCCGGGCTCGGCCCAGGGTCTGGACATCACTGCCTGGCTCGGCCCAGGGTCTGGACACCACTCCTGGGCTCGGCCCAGGGTCTGGACATCACTCCTGGGCTCGGCCCAGGGTCTGGACATCACTGCCTGGCTCGGCCCAGGGTCTCGACACCACTCCTGGGCTCGGCCCAGGGTCTGGACATCACTCCCGGGCTCGGCCCAGGGTCTGGACATCACTCCTGGGCTCGGCCCAGGGTCTGGACATCACTGCCTGGCTCGGCCCAGGGTCTCGACACCACTCCTGGGCTCGGCCCAGGGTCTGGACACCACTGGGCCGAGCCCAGGAGTGGTGTCCAGACCCTGGGCCGAGCCCAGGAGTGATGTCCAGACTCTGGGACGGCTCAGGAGTGCTGTCCAGACCCTGGGCCGAGCCCAGGAGTGATGTCCAGACACTGTCTGGAGGGGAAGCTCCCCGCAGTGAGTGGTCGGGGGCCGTGGCCACGACCTCGGGCCGATGTCCAGCCGAGCAGAACGTGGCGCCCGGAGTACCGAGTGTTTGCTCCACTCGGCGGGGGTTCGATGCAGGACCCCTTCCCAGACATCTCCTCAGTGCCTGCATCGATCCCCTCCGTCAGGGATCTTGCTGTGTGTAACATTAGCACAAGACCTAAAGCTGCATCGCGTACCCATCCTTCGGAACCGTGCGATGTGCAATATTGTGTTCATGTAGCTAACTCGGAGAGTATCTTAGTGATCCCGCAAGGCTAGCTATATTTGCACCGTCCAATCAAATCTTGCTCAGCTTCGACTTGGCGCCGAGAGAGTTACGAGCGCTGCCCATAGAATCAGGTGTGCCGGGCGTGTGTGTCAACACACGCAGACTCCTGCATACAGTAGACGGCCTACAGGCGAGGCGGAGTGTGACCTACTGTTGGGGGTGGTGAACTGGTCTGCGACGTCATCCTCATCCTGCTGGTGTGCGACGTCTCCACCTCCTGCGGCGCAGGGGGCCTTGTGATCTGGAGCGCTGGGGCAGCGCGGTGCAACGTCGGAGTGCGGACGGGCCAAGTCCCCCTGCTCCTGTGCATGCAGCGCAGATTTCTTGTTGCTGCGGTCCAGACAGCGGGCCGAGACCGGATGTGATGTCGGCCCACCCTCGGGACATCACTGCCTAGCTCGGCCCACCCTCTGGACAGGACTGCCTGGCTCGGCCCATTCTCGGGACAGCACTGACTGGCTCGGCCCAGTCTCGGGACAGCACTGCCTGGCTCGGCCCACCCTTGGGACAGCACTGCCTGGCTCGGCCCATTCTCGGGACAGCACTGCCTGGCTCGGCCCACCCTTGGGACAGCACTGCCTGGCTCGGCCCAGTCTCGGGACAGCACTGCCTGGCTCGGCCCATTCTCGGGACAGCACTGACCGGCTCGGCCCACCCTTGGGACAGCACTGCCTGGCTCGGCCCACCCTTGGGACAGCACTGCCTGGCTCGGCCCAGTCTCGGGACAGCACTGTCTGGCTCGGCCCAGTCTCGGGACAGCACTGCCTGGCTCGGCCCACCCTTGGGACAGCACTGCCTGGCTCGGCCCATTCTCGGGACAGCACTGCCTGGCTCGGCCCACCCTTAGGACAGCACTGCCTGGCTCGGCCCAGTCTCGGGACAGCACTGACTGGCTCGGCCCACCCTCGGGACAGCACTGCCTGGCTCGGCCCACCCTTGGGACAGCACTGACTGGCTCGGCCCAGTCTCGGGACAGCACTGACTGGCTCGGCCCAGTCTCGGGACAGCACTGTCTGGCTCGGCCCAGTCTCGGGACAGCACTGACTGGCTCGGCCCACCCTCGGGACAGCACTGTCTGGCTCGGCCCAGTCTCGGGACAGCACTGACTGGCTCGGCCCAGTCTCGGGACAGTACTGTCTGGCTCGGCCCAGTCTCGGGACAGCACTGCCTGGCTCGGCCCAGTCTCGGGACAGCACTGCCTGGCTCGGCCCATTCTCGGGACAGCACTGCCTGGCTCGGCCCACCCTTGGGACAGCACTGCCTGGCTCGGCCCAGTCTCGGGACAGCACTGCCTGGCTCGGCCCATTCTCGGGACAGCACTGCCTGGCTCGGCCCACCCTTGGGACAGCACTGCCTGGCTCGGCCCAGTCTCGGGACAGCACTGACTGGCTCGGCCCAGTCTCGGGACAGTACTGTCTGGCTCGGCCCAGTCTCGGGACAGCACTGCCTGGCTCGGCCCAGTCTCGGGACAGCACTGACTGGCTCGGCCCAGTCTCGGGACAGCACTGCCTGGCTCGGCCCACCCTTGTGACAGCACTGCCTGGCTCGGCCCATTCTCGGGACAGCACTGCCTGGCTCGGCCCATTCTCGGGACAGCACTGCCTGGCTCGGCCCACCCTTGGGACAGCACTGACTGGCTCGGCCCAGTCTCGGGACAGCACTGACTGGCTCGGCCCAGTCTCGGGACAGCACTGTCTGGCTCGGCCCAGTCTCGGGACAGCACTGACTGGCTCGGCCCAGTCTCGGGACAGCACTGTCTGGCTCGGCCCAGTCTCGGGACAGCACTGCCTGGCTCGGCCCAGTCTCGGGACAGCACTGACTGGCTCGGCCCACCCTCGGGACAGCACTGTCTGGCTCGGCCCAGTCTCGGGACAGCACTGCCTGGCTCGGCCCACTCTCGGGACAGCACTGACTGGCTCGGCCCACCCTTGGGACAGCACTGTCTGGCTCGGCCCACCCTTGGGACAGCACTGCCTGGCTCGGCCCATTCTCGGGACAGCACTGCCTGGCTCGGCCCACCCTCGGGACAGCACTGCCTGGCTCGGCCCAGTCTCGGGACAGCACTGCCTGGCTCGGCCCACTCTCGGGACAGCACTGACTGGCTCGGCCCACCCTCGGGACAGCACTGCCTGGCTCGGCCCACCCTTGGGACAGCACTGCCTGGCTCGGCCCATTCTCGGGACAGCACTGCCTGGCTCGGCCCACCCTTGGGACAGCACTGCCTGGCTCGGCCCAGTCTCGGGACAGCACTGACTGGCTCGGCCCACCCTCGGGACAGCACTGCCTGGCTCGGCCCACCCTTGGGACAGCACTGACTGGCTCGGCCCAGTCTCGGGACAGCACTGACTGGCTCGGCCCAGACTCGGGACAGCACTGTCTGGCTCGCCCCAGTCTCGGGACAGCACTGACTGGCTCGGCCCACCCTCGGGACAGCACTGTCTGGCTCGGCCCAGTCTCGGGACAGCACTGACTGGCTCGGCCCACCCTTGGGACAGCACTGACTGGCTCGGCCCAGTCTCGGGACAGCACTGACTGGCTCGGCCCAGACTCGGGACAGCACTGTCTGGCTCGGCCCAGTCTCGGGACAGCACTGACTGGCTCGGCCCACCCTCGGGACAGCACTGTCTGGCTCGGCCCAGTCTCGGGACAGCACTGACTGGCTCGGCCCACCCTTGGGACAGCACTGTCTGGCTCGGCCCACACTTGGGACAGCACTGCCTGGCTCGGCCCATTCTCGGGACAGCACTGCCTGGCTCGGCCCACCCTCGGGACAGCACTGCCTGGCTCGGCCCAGTCTCGGGACAGCACTGCCTGGCTCGGCCCACTCTCGGGACAGCACTGACTGGCTCGGCCCACCCTCGGGACAGCACTGTCTGGCTCGGCCCAGTCTCGGGACAGCACTGTCTGGCTCGGCCCAGTCTCGGGACAGCACTGCCTGGCTCGGCCCACCCTTGGGACAGCACTGCCTGGCTCGGCCCATTCTCGGGACAGCACTGCCTGGCTCGGCCCATTCTCGGGACAGCACTGCCTGGCTCGGCCCACCCTTGGGATAGCACTGCCTGGCTCGGCCCAGTCTCGGGACAGCACTGTCTGGCTCGGCCCAGTCTCGGGACAGCACTGACTGGCTCGGCCCACCCTCGGGACAGCACTGTCTGGCTCGGCCCAGTCTCGGGACAGCACTGCCTGGCTCGGCCCACCCTCGGGACAGCACTGCCTGGCTCGGCCCAGTCTCGGGACAGCACTGCCTGGCTCGGCCCACTCTCGGGACAGCACTGACTGGCTCGGCCCACCCTCGGGACAGCACTGTCTGGCTCGGCCCAGTCTCGGGACAGCACTGTCTGGCTCGGCCCAGTCTCGGGACAGCACTGCCTGGCTCGGCCCACCCTTGGGACAGCACTGCCTGGCTCGGCCCATTCTCGGGACAGCACTGCCTGGCTCGGCCCACCCTTGGGATAGCACTGCCTGGCTCGGCCCAGTCTCGGGACAGCACTGTCTGGCTCGGCCCAGTCTCGGGACAGCACTGACTGGCTCGGCCCACCCTCGGGACAGCACTGTCTGGCTCGGCCCAGTCTCGGGACAGCACTGACTGGCTCGGCCCAGTCTCGGGACAGCACTGTCTGGCTCGGCCCAGTCTCGGGACAGCACTGCCTGGCTCGGCCCACCCTTGGGACAGCACTGCCTGGCTCGGCCCATTCTCGGGACAGCACTACCTGGCTCGGCCCACCCTTGGGACAGCACTGCCTGGCTCGGCCCAGTCTCGGGACAGCACTGACTGGCTCGGCCCAGTCTCGGGACAGCACTGACTGGCTCGGCCCAGACTCGGGACAGCACTGTCTGGCTCGGCCCAGTCTCGGGACAGCACTGACTGGCTCGGCCCACCCTCGGGACAGCACTGTCTGGCTCGGCCCAGTCTCGGGACAGCACTGACTGGCTCGGCCCACCCTTGGGACAGCACTGTCTGGCTCGGCCCACCCTTGGGACAGCACTGCCTGGCTCGGCCCACCCTTGGGACAGCACTGACTGGCTCGGCCCAGTCTCGGGACAGCACTGACTGGCTCGGCCCAGTCTCGGGACAGCACTGTCTGGCTCGGCCCAGTCTCGGGACAGCACTGACTGGCTCGGCCCAGTCTCGGGACAGCACTGACTGGCTCGGCCCACCCTCGGGACAGCACTGTCTGGCTCGGCCCAGTCTCGGGACAGCACTGACTGGCTCGGCCCACCCTTGGGACAGCACTGTCTGGCTCGGCCCACACTTGGGACAGCACTGCCTGGCTCGGCCCATTCTCGGGACAGCACTGCCTGGCTCGGCCCACCCTCGGGACAGCACTGCCTGGCTCGGCCCAGTCTCGGGACAGCACTGCCTGGCTCGGCCCACTCTCGGGACAGCACTGACTGGCTCGGCCCACCCTCGGGACAGCACTGTCTGGCTCGGCCCAGTCTCGGGACAGCACTGTCTGGCTCGGCCCAGTCTCGGGACAGCACTGCCTGGCTCGGCCCACCCTTGGGACAGCACTGCCTGGCTCGGCCCATTCTCGGGACAGCACTGCCTGGCTCGGCCCACCCTTGGGATAGCACTGCCTGGCTCGGCCCAGTCTCGGGACAGCACTGTCTGGCTCGGCCCAGTCTCGGGACAGCACTGACTGGCTCGGCCCACCCTCGGGACAGCACTGTCTGGCTCGGCCCAGTCTCGGGACAGCACTGACTGGCTCGGCCCAGTCTCGGGACAGCACTGTCTGGCTCGGCCCAGTCTCGGGACAGCACTGCCTGGCTCGGCCCAGTCTCGGGACAGCACTGACTGGCTCGGCCCACCCTCGGGACAGCACTGTCTGGCTCGGCCCACTCTCGGGACAGCACTGACTGGCTCGGCCCACCCTTGGGACAGCACTGTCTGGCTCGGCCCACCCTTGGGACAGCACTGCCTGGCTCGGCCCATTCTCGGGACAGCACTGCCTGGCTCGGCCCACCCTCGGGACAGCACTGCCTGGCTCGGCCCAGTCTCGGGACAGCACTGCCTGGCTCGGCCCACTCTCGGGACAGCACTGACTGGCTCGGCCCACCCTCGGGACAGCACTGCCTGGCTCGGCCCACCCTTGGGACAGCACTGCCTGGCTCGGCCCATTCTCGGGACAGCACTACCTGGCTCGGCCCACCCTTGGGACAGCACTGCCTGGCTCGGCCCAGTCTCGGGACAGCACTGACTGGCTCGGCCCACCCTCGGGACAGCACTGCCTGGCTCGGCCCACCCTTGGGACAGCACTGACTGGCTCGGCCCAGTCTCGGGACAGCACTGACTGGCTCGGCCCAGACTCGGGACAGCACTGTCTGGCTCGGCCCAGTCTCGGGACAGCACTGACTGGCTCGGCCCACCCTCGGGACAGCACTGTCTGGCTCGGCCCAGTCTCGGGACAGCACTGACTGGCTCGGCCCACCCTTGGGACAGCACTGTCTGGCTCGGCCCACCCTTGGGACAGCACTGCCTGGCTCGGCCCACCCTTGGGACAGCACTGACTGGCTCGGCCCAGTCTCGGGACAGCACTGACTGGCTCGGCCCAGTCTCGGGACAGCACTGTCTGGCTCGGCCCAGTCTCGGGACAGCACTGACTGGCTCGGCCCACCCTCGGGACAGCACTGTCTGGCTCGGCCCAGTCTCGGGACAGCACTGACTGGCTCGGCCCACCCTTGGGACAGCACTGTCTGGCTCGGCCCACACTTGGGACAGCACTGCCTGGCTCGGCCCATTCTCGGGACAGCACTGCCTGGCTCGGCCCACCCTCGGGACAGCACTGCCTGGCTCGGCCCAGTCTCGGGACAACACTGCCTGGCTCGGCCCACTCTCGGGACAGCACTGACTGGCTCGGCCCACCCTCGGGACAGCACTGTCTGGCTCGGCCCAGTCTCGGGACAGCACTGTCTGGCTCGGCCCAGTCTCGGGACAGCACTGCCTGGCTCGGCCCACCCTTGGGACAGCACTGCCTGGCTCGGCCCATTCTCGGGACAGCACTGCCTGGCTCGGCCCACCCTTGGGATAGCACTGCCTGGCTCGGCCCAGTCTCGGGACAGCACTGTCTGGCTCGGCCCAGTCTCGGGACAGCACTGACTGGCTCGGCCCACCGTCGGGACAGCACTGTCTGGCTCGGCCCAGTCTCGGGACAGCACTGACTGGCTCGGCCCAGTCTCGGGACAGCACTGTCTGGCTCGGCCCAGTCTCGGGACAGCACTGCCTGGCTCGGCCCAGTCTCGGGACAGCACTGACTGGCTCGGCCCACCCTCGGGACAGCACTGTCTGGTTCGGCCCAGTCTCGGGACAGCACTGCCTGGCTCGGCCCACTCTCGGGACAGCACTGACTGGCTCGGCCCACCCTTGGGACAGCACTGTCTGGCTCGGCCCACCCTTGGGACAGCACTGCCTGGCTCGGCCCATTCTCGGGACAGCACTGCCTGGATCGGCCCACCCTCGGGACAGCACTGCCTGGCTCGGCCCACTCTCGGGACAGCACTGACTGGCTCGGCCCACCCTCGGGACAGCACTGTCTGGCTCGGCCCAGTCTCGGGACAGCACTGTCTGGCTCGGCCCAGTCTCGGGACAGCACTGCCTGGCTCGGCCCACCCTTGGGACAGCACTGCCTGGCTCGGCCCAGTCTCGGGACAGCACTGACTGGCTCGGCCCACCCTCGGGACAGCACTGCCTGGCTCGGCCCACCCTTGGGACAGCACTGACTGGCTCGGCCCAGTCTCGGGACAGCACTGACTGGCTCGGCCCAGTCTCGGGACAGCACTGACTGGCTCGGCCCAGTCTCGGGACAGCACTGACTGGCTCGGCCCACCCTTGGGACAGCACTGTCTGGCTCGGCCCACCCTTGGGACAGCACTGCCTGGCTCGGCCCAGTCTCGGGACAGCACTGACTGGCTCGGCCCACCCTCGGGACAGCACTGCCTGGCTCGGCCCACCCTTGGGACAGCACTGACTGGCTCGGCCCAGTCTCGGGACAGCACTGACTGGCTCGGCCCAGTCTCGGGACAGCACTGACTGGCTCGGCCCAGTCTCGGGACAGCACTGACTGGCTCGGCCCACCCTTGGGACAGCACTGTCTGGCTCGGCCCACCCTTGGGACAGCACTGCCTGGCTCGGCCCATTCTCGGGACAGCACTGCCTGGCTCGGCCCAGTCTCGGCACAGCACTGCATGGCTCGGCCCACTCTCGGGACAGCACTGACTGGCTCGGCCCACCCTCGGGACAGCACTGTCTGGCTCGGCCCAGTCTCGGGACAGCACTGACTGGCTCGGCCCAGTCTCGGGACAGCACTGTCTGGCTCGGCCCAGTCTCGGGACAGCACTGCCTGGCTCGGCCCAGTCTCGGGACAGCACTGACTGGCTCGGCCCACCCTCGGGACAGCACTGTCTGGCTCGGCCCAGTCTCGGGACAGCACTGCCTGGCTCGGCCCACTCTCGGGACAGCACTGCCTGGCTCGGCCCAGTCTCGGGACAGCACTGCCTGGCTCGGCCCACTCTCGGGACAGCACTGACTGGCTCGGCCCACCCTCGGGACAGCACTGCCTGGCTCGGCCCACCCTTGGGACAGCACTGCCTGGCTCGGCCCATTCTCGGGACAGCACTACCTGGCTCGGCCCACCCTTGGGACAGCACTGCCTGGCTCGGCCCAGTCTCGGGACAGCACTGACTGGCTCGGCCCACCCTCGGGACAGCACTGCCTGGCTCGGCCCACCCTTGGGACAGCACTGACTGGCTCGGCCCAGTCTCGGGACAGCACTGACTGGCTCGGCCCAGACTCGGGACAGCACTGTCTGGCTCGGCCCAGTCTCGGGACAGCACTGACTGGCTCGGCCCACCCTCGGGACAGCACTGTCTGGCTCGGCCCAGTCTCGGGACAGCACTGACTGGCTCGGCCCACCCTTGGGACAGCACTGTCTGGCTCGGCCCACCCTTGGGACAGCACTGCCTGGCTCGGCCCACCCTTGGGACAGCACTGACTGGCTCGGCCCAGTCTCGGGACAGCACTGACTGGCTCGGCCCAGTCTCGGGACAGCACTGTCTGGCTCGGCCCAGTCTCGGGACAGCACTGACTGGCTCGGCCCACCCTCGGGACAGCACTGTCTGGCTCGGCCCAGTCTCGGGACAGCACTGACTGGCTCGGCCCACCCTTGGGACAGCACTGTCTGGCTCGGCCCACACTTGGGACAGCACTGCCTGGCTCGGCCCATTCTCGGGACAGCACTGCCTGGCTCGGCCCACCCTCGGGACAGCACTGCCTGGCTCGGCCCAGTCTCGGGACAACACTGCCTGGCTCGGCCCACTCTCGGGACAGCACTGACTGGCTCGGCCCACCCTCGGGACAGCACTGTCTGGCTCGGCCCAGTCTCGGGACAGCACTGTCTGGCTCGGCCCAGTCTCGGGACAGCACTGCCTGGCTCGGCCCACCCTTGGGACAGCACTGCCTGGCTCGGCCCATTCTCGGGACAGCACTGCCTGGCTCGGCCCACCCTTGGGATAGCACTGCCTGGCTCGGCCCAGTCTCGGGACAGCACTGTCTGGCTCGGCCCAGTCTCGGGACAGCACTGACTGGCTCGGCCCACCGTCGGGACAGCACTGTCTGGCTCGGCCCAGTCTCGGGACAGCACTGACTGGCTCGGCCCAGTCTCGGGACAGCACTGTCTGGCTCGGCCCAGTCTCGGGACAGCACTGCCTGGCTCGGCCCAGTCTCGGGACAGCACTGACTGGCTCGGCCCACCCTCGGGACAGCACTGTCTGGTTCGGCCCAGTCTCGGGACAGCACTGCCTGGCTCGGCCCACTCTCGGGACAGCACTGACTGGCTCGGCCCACCCTTGGGACAGCACTGCCTGGCTCGGCCCATTCTCGGGACAGCACTGCCTGGATCGGCCCACCCTCGGGACAGCACTGCCTGGCTCGGCCCACTCTCGGGACAGCACTGACTGGCTCGGCCCACCCTCGGGACAGCACTGTCTGGCTCGGCCCAGTCTCGGGACAGCACTGTCTGGCTCGGCCCAGTCTCGGGACAGCACTGCCTGGCTCGGCCCACCCTTGGGACAGCACTGCCTGGCTCGGCCCAGTCTCGGGACAGCACTGACTGGCTCGGCCCACCCTCGGGACAGCACTGCCTGGCTCGGCCCACCCTTGGGACAGCACTGACTGGCTCGGCCCAGTCTCGGGACAGCACTGACTGGCTCGGCCCAGTCTCGGGACAGCACTGACTGGCTCGGCCCAGTCTCGGGACAGCACTGACTGGCTCGGCCCACCCTTGGGACAGCACTGTCTGGCTCGGCCCACCCTTGGGACAGCACTGCCTGGCTCGGCCCAGTCTCGGGACAGCACTGACTGGCTCGGCCCACCCTCGGGACAGCACTGCCTGGCTCGGCCCACCCTTGGGACAGCACTGACTGGCTCGGCCCAGTCTCGGGACAGCACTGACTGGCTCGGCCCAGTCTCGGGACAGCACTGACTGGCTCGGCCCAGTCTCGGGACAGCACTGACTGGCTCGGCCCACCCTTGGGACAGCACTGTCTGGCTCGGCCCACCCTTGGGACAGCACTGCCTGGCTCGGCCCATTCTCGGGACAGCACTGCCTGGCTCGGCCCAGTCTCGGCACAGCACTGCATGGCTCGGCCCACTCTCGGGACAGCACTGACTGGCTCGGCCCACCCTCGGGACAGCACTGTCTGGCTCGGCCCAGTCTCGGGACAGCACTGACTGGCTCGGCCCAGTCTCGGGACAGCACTGTCTGGCTCGGCCCAGTCTCGGGACAGCACTGCCTGGCTCGGCCCAGTCTCGGGACAGCACTGACTGGCTCGGCCCACCCTCGGGACAGCACTGTCTGGCTCGGCCCAGTCTCGGGACAGCACTGCCTGGCTCGGCCCACTCTCGGGACAGCACTGCCTGGCTCGGCCCACCCTTGGGACAGCACTGTCTGGCTCGGCCCACCCTTGGGACAGCACTGCCTGGCTCCGCCCATTCTCGGGACAGCACTGCCTGGCTCGGCCCAGTCTCGGGACAGCACTGCCTGGCTCGGCCCACTCTCGGGACAGCACTGACTGGCTCGGCCCACCCTCGGGACAGCACTGACTGGCTCCGCCCACCCTCGGGACAGCACTGTCTGGCTCGGCCCAGTCTCGGGACAGCACTGCCTGGCTCGGCCCACTCTCGGGACAGCACTGACTGGCTCGGCGCACCCTTGGGACAGCACTGCCTGGCTCGGCCCACTCTCGGGACAGCACTGTCTGGCTCGGCCCACCCTTGGGACAGCACTGCCTGGCTCGGCCCATTCTCGGGACAGCACTGTCTGGCTCGGACCACCCTTGGGATTGCACTGCCTGGCTCGGCCCATTCTCGGGACAGCACTGCCTGGCTCGGCCCAGTCTCGGGACAACACTGCCTGGCTCCGCTTCGTGCCAGCACGAGCACTCGCCGTTGCTCCTGCATTGCCCCAGGCGGCCAGCTCCCCTCTTGGCCCAGGATGACAGGTTGATCTCAATGTTTACCCGTGACACGGGCCCCGCCGTGCCTTCTCGTCCTGTGAGGGCTGAACAATGCACAGGGACCGCTCGACATTTTTTTTTGGATCCAAATGCGTGCTCCCAGCTAGGGGCCACCCAACTCCCCGCCCTTTTTTTTGCCTCCGATTTTGCCCATTTTCGGCCCATTTTGCCCTGCACCAGCCTGCACTTTTTTGCACCGGCTAGCGAAGACCCCCTTTGGCAGAGTAACGTTTATGCAAACGAAGAACACAACTCGGCACCCACTCACCCACCCCCACCCCCCCCCCCCCCCCTCTCTCTCTCTGGGATCTCACAGACTTTCCCCCCAGATGCCTCAGACGGTTTGCACACCCACCCACCAACAGCCCGAGGTGGTGTCTTGGCTTAACGTACTTCTTCTGTGTTTGTGCCGCAAAAACCCTGGTGTCCACCCCCACCCAATTCACGCGTCGGGGGTGTACGGTGTTCGATGTGGCGTGTGCGGTAGAGCCAACGTGTGGGAATCACTGGCCCTATTCCTTCTGGGGGGTGCGGCGCGATCATTCTGTGCCAAGGGTGTTGAGTGTGTGTGTGTGTGTGACTTCAGACCAGCTCTTCTTTTCGAGGCAACGGAGTGGAGGCAAGCATCACAAAAGCCACACTTTCTAAGATGATTGCTCGCTGTTCTCTTCTCTTTCTCTCTCTCGCCCCGATTGCCGTGTGCATCCCCTCTCTTTCTCGAGTGACTATTATATTTTGGCAATGTGTCCCCAGGCGATGCCCTTTTGCCCCTACCCCCTCCTCCCCCTAAGCCCCAATAAACGCAAGTCATAACTAGAACCCCGAGTGGGTAAACTACTGATATGGGCGCACCGACTCGAGTTTGGGGGGAGGGGGGAGTCGGTGTCTTAGTTATGGGGGTGCAGACAGCAATTCACTGGCAACCGTATGTGTGCCCTCACCGGGGAAGTCAGGCACACAGTGAAGTCCTTCGTCTCCCCCTGTGAGCTGATGATGGTTCAGCCAATGGAGGTGTAGTTGTGTATCGTTGCTTGATCAACGGGAGCAGCAGCTTGCATGTCACTATTCACTAAACTGGCCTTGATGGCAGAATACCAGTGTGAAATGGTGTAAACAATGCCATTATCACTCGGTGTGTCAAGACCAAGCACAGTAGACACCGGCTGTATCTCGCTCCTCCGTTTCGTTTTCTCCAGCCGAACAGACACTACGACCGCCCCAAGTTGTATTTTTGTTGTACTGTAGAATGCACTGCGCAGGCACCATCTCATCTCTCCGATGTCATGCAATCTCTCCATTACCCACATCGATAACAAATGCCCTCGCCCCCCCCCCTCCTTTTTTCCTGCGGATGGAACAACAGGAAGAACGAACGAAACAGCGAATGGCGTGTCGGCAACGCCTGCAGCCCACACCCCAAACGGGAGGCGCAGGTGTCTGTGCGGGGTGGTTGTCGGGGAGAGAGGTTTTGATATGCCTCCAACACAACCGGGAGACTCCCCTCCCCCGGGCCGACAACAAGGGGGTGGCAAAACAGAATGCAAAACCAAAGCAAAGGGAGGTGTGGGTGGAAGGGGCGGAATGGGGGAAAGGTGTGACCGGCATCGGGCCACACAGCACACGCACACACGGCGGAAGCTGCCAGAGTAGTGGTGGGGAGGGGGAGGGGTGCGGATGGGCTGAAATTCGGCCTCCTTTTTACCGGGTTCTGTCGTTGCGACAAACTCGTGGAGCAGGGCTTTCCCTAAATCTGGGGGTCTGGGGGGCAAATTTCCAAAAACGGGTGCAAAAAAAGGGGGGAAAGGGGGGTTAGGCTGGGGCCCAGTCTGGGGGCTGCCATTGCATTTGTTGGACTCCGTACGGATCGTAGTGGGGTCATTTTGTGGGTGTAGGCGCCCAGTTTCGCCTGTGAAATCTGGATCTGGTCAGTCCTTCAAGTCCGACTCGTGATGGGAGGAGGTGATTGAGAGGCACCACACCACCCCACCCAGCGGGACCCCCCCATCGGTTTTGTCAAGACCCCGTTGTTTTGAACGTTTGGAATCTGTGCGGATCGTGGTGGGGTCATTTTGGCCATGAGGTGCCCGTGAAGACCCCTGTCTGGTTGTCACCGTGAAGGTTCAGCTCACCCCCCTCTAGTTCCTCACCCGGACAAGACAGGTCCTGAACATGTATGACCGTGTGAGACCTTCTGTGGCCGTATGTCACCTTGTGACCCGTTGTGGTGATGTGTAAGAAAGCCTCATTGGCGGCAGACAACTGCCGGTCCACTGATCCTGGCTCACACCTGATGAGGCACACCAGGGGTGGTCGTGTGTTTGCGCCGAATACACAACGAGCACCACGGGAGACCACACGTGGCGTCTTGCACCTGACGAGATTGCTCTGATTTTGCTTCAGGATTGCAGCATCCGGCGACACGTGATCAAGCTATTGACACGATGTGCCAGAAAATGCTGAATAATCCCTGGTACTCACCTGAACCCAGAGAGCCTGGAAGATCGAAAACCGCATGGTCACCCATGGGAACCTTTTTTGCGCGCCCAGGACGGCAATACCCCAAAAAAGGTATTCTTTTGCAATATTTGCGCACACCCATTCCGAAGATCTTTTTGACAGCCACTTTAGTCAAGTAGGGTGCCCATTCCTGCCTTGACAACTCGCCTGCAAAAAAAGGGGGGGGAGGCAGATTTTGAAAATCTCGGGAGACGGGTGCCGATTTAGGGAAAGCCCTGTCGTGGAGGTGCGCTATTTTTTGTTTTGCACAGAACGGTGCATGCTAGCCACTTGCCTCTCAGGAAGAGAGGAAGAAAGAGGGGTGTTGGGGTGGGGTGGGGGTCGGGGGCAGAAGGTGAAGAGAAACGAACCGCCCCGGCAGCAACCCTCCGCCCCTTCCACCCTACCGCCCCACCGCCCCCCCCCTTCGAAGACATGGCAGGCCAACTTGGGTGGTTCTGTCCCCTTATTCCTCCCTCGACACACACACACACCTGCTGCAGGGGGCAGCTGCCTTAGGGCAGGCGGGGTGTAGGCAGGATGGTGCACTCTGCGTTCCGCCTGCGGAAGGTAGAGAAGGTGAAGTCCATGACTGTCCTAGCTAATGTCGGGGCCCAATACGTTGTGGTTGGGATGCACGACGGGTGCGTCAGCATGTTCTCCATCGACGCGGGGCAGGACAAGGTGCTGGTGCCGCGCTGCTTCTACAAACCCAAGACGGGGAAGAACCCTATCGCCCAGCTGATCCCCCTGCCGGAGCTCAACCTCCTCCTGGCGCTTGCGGAGGGGAGCGGGGTCCTGCAGTTCCGGCTCTTCGACGACAAGCAAGCCGAACGCCCCCCGGACATCACGCTGCTGAAGGAGGTCGCAAAGGTTTCCAACGTCACCTGCATGGCTGCAAAGAAGGAGAACGGAAAATATTCCGTCGTGGCGGGGAAGCGCCACAAGGTCTACCTGCTGGAGTACTGCAAGGAGGAGGAGGGGTTCGCCTTGAAGAAGGAGCTCATCCTGCCGGACATCCCGCGCAGCATTGCGTGGAACAGCTACGGCGTCTTCACAGGGTATAAGAAAGAATGCTCCTGGATGAGCGTGACAAGGCCAGACCTGAAGAAGCCTCTGCAGCAGCAGTTCTCCCCGTCCTGCATCGTGTCGATGCCTGTCACGGATGAGGTGCTGCTGCTGCGGGACAACAAGGACGGTGTCGCGCTCAACACGGAGGCGGAGCCCTCGCGCTCCATCTCGCTGAGGTGGTCACACCAGCCGCATACGATGGCCTACACATACCCCTTCGTGCTGGCGCTGTCGGATCGGGGTGTGGAGGTGCGTGCCTTCCCCCCGGATAGGCTGAGCCGCTCCAGCGACGTGGCGTGTCAGGAGATCCCGGTGGACATGCCGCGTCTCACATCTCTCCCCGCGTTCTCCGATTTGGATGCGGCGTCAAAGCTGCGGGCGTGCATCCGGAGATCCAACGACCCGGATCAGCACGGCAGCTCCAGCCCCAGTACAGCCACTGCGCGGATGATGGCGTCCACCGCGCCTGTCCTCCCGACCCGTGGTGGGTACGACGGGAGGGACGGTGCGTCCGACACGTCGAATCTCCCGGGTGCCAGCGTGCCGCAGCCCCCGATTTTTGTGACAACTGCGAGCAACAACGGGATGTACTTCCTGGAGCCCGTCCCCTTCAGCAGGCAGGTTGAGGAGCTGGTGCAGGCGAATGACTTCGACACGGCCCTCATCGTGGCATCCCTCCTCACCCCGGGCGATGTTAGCGACGCGCTTCTCCGCAAGGTGCTGGTGCAGCACGGGTTTCACCTCTTCACCTCGAAGAACTTCCCGAAGGCGATGCGGCAGTTCAAGCTGGCGAAGATCGACCCGCGCCTGGTGATCAAGATGTTCTCGATGCTGCCTTCGTACGTCGCCTCCACCTGGCGCCCCACCGAGGAGGAAGACCGCAGCCTCCGTGAGGCGCGCAGCATCGCGCTGGCGGAGATGAACAGCAGGTTCTCCGCAGCAGAGCAGCTGAAAGTGCTGCTGCGCGACATCCGCAGCTCGTATGTGTTCAACCCGAAGGACGACCCTGTCAAGCCCGACACCTCGGAGCTGGGGATGAAGATGGCCTCCGTCGACACGGCGCTGCTGCACTGCCTCCTCCTGACTGCCGAGGATGACGTCGCGCCCTTCCTCGAGAAGCCAAACAAGTGTGTGCTGGAGGACTGCGAGAAGATCCTCCGCCAGGAAAACCCCTGCAGATACAGCGACATCGTCGCACTCTATAAATCGAAGGGGCTCGACAGGCGTGCCCTTGTCCTGCTCCGTGCCCTGGGCCTCACTGGGTCCTTCAACTTCAGCGACCAGCAGCACAGGGAGCCTGCGCCTGTGAGGGATAGCGACCTGAGCTCCGACGAGCTGCGCAGCAAACAGCTGGGGCTGAACGGGACAATCCAGTACCTCCGGAGCCTGAACGGGGCGGATGAGGTGCAGCGCGACCTCATCCTCGAGTTCTCCTCGTGGGTGCTGCAGAGCGGCGCACCCACCGACAAGAAGCTGTCGATGTTTTGGAACCACCCCAAGGACCCCGCAGCCGAGCAGCGCGGGGGACGCCACGGGCCTGTCAACCCGAAGCTCGTGCTGGATCACCTGAAGAAGACCCTCCCTGTGGAGGTCGAGATCCACATGCAGTACCTCGAGACGATGCTTGAGGACCCGAAGCTCAGCAAGCTGCAGGAGTGCCGGCAGAACGCGGTGCATGAGGCGCTTATCAAAGCATACATCGAGAGAATACAGGCCCTCCATGCCGAGAGGGGCAACCTCGAAGGCAAGGCCTCCGTGCAGACGCAGAGCAAGGTGGGGAGGATTTCGGAGGAGGTGAAGGCGGTGGGGTCGCGCCTGCAGAGCTTCCTCCGCTCCAGCGATCTCTACAGCGTGGAGCTGATGAAGAGGACCTTCGCAGATGCTGCGAATGCATCGCTGTTCAACCGTGAGCTGGCGATCATCCACAGCAGGCTCGAGCAGCATGAGGAAGCGTTGTTCATCCTTGCGCATAAGTTGGATTCCTTCGAGGAGAGCCTGGCGTACTGCGACAAGGAGTCACGCCAGCGCCCGATGGACGGCAATGTCGAGACGGTGTTGGGGAAGAGCGCATCCAAAGGGCGGATGAAGCGGTTCGACCTGCACTCCATTCTGTTCTCGCTGCTGCTCAACCCGCCGCGCGGGTCAGGTGCAGCCCCCAAGAGGGATTCGGCGCTGCAGCTGCTCACAATTCATGCGGATAAGATCAACTCTCTGCAGGCCCTGAAGGAGCTCCCGCCGGACACGCCAATCCAGGAGCTGTCGAAGTGGCTGACCCAGGTGATGAAGGACGTCTCCCTGAAGCAGCGCGAGACGCGTCTGTATATGAACCTCTCCAAGTCGGAACACCAGCAGGTTGCGGTGCAGCGGGCCACGAGCCGGAAGGAGCATTTCGAGATCCGGCCGGAAACAAACTGCCCGGTGTGCCGCTCGAAGATCGGTGGGAACTCCTTTGTCGCATACTACCCGAATAAGGTATGGTCGAAGCGTTGCTGGGGTGGCGATGGACGGGGGTGGAGGGCAGCCCATGTGGCTTCGCCCCAGCATGGGTTTACCACTCGGTTTTGTTTTGTCAGGCCAGAAGAGGGGGGTGGTGGTGTGGTGTGTGGGTTGCGTTGCATTGGGTTGTAACAGAATCAAAGAGAGGGTGGCCTTCGGAGGGGGGGAGGGCAGCAGTATTTCTCGTTCTCTTTTTATGCTGGTGATATGTCCGACACCCACAACACACACCCACACAGGTGCTGGTTCACGAAATCTGTGCCACAAAGCAAGGCGGGTCAATGAGTGTTTGCCCTGTGACCAAACGCACCTTCTCGGCGTTGGACGAATTAGAGCGAAATGACGACATGTGAAGCGCCTTGCGCGCCCTGCGAGGAAGGAATGGCCCAATGTGCGTGGTGTCCCAGAAATAAACCACACGAAGAAAAGGGGTTGAGCAGGGCGGGGAGGGGAGGGGGGAGCTGTCGGCGGTGGGGGGGTGTGTGTCGGTGATATATAGCTTCGTTCTGAAGTGAGCAAACAACGCGATGTCTTGGCAACAATTCGAGTGGCGCCGCTTTGGCAGAGTTATTTTTAGGGGTGGGGGTGGGGGGGGGGGGTAGGGGGGTCATAAGCCCGTACAAAACCACATTTTTCAACATACCATCAGAACCGCCCTAATACCTGATCTGACCCGAAAATCCGACCCATACCCCCCCGGAAACCGTCTGGAGCCCACTTGTGACACCTGATGCGCACTTTTGTGATGATTTTTTGGGGTCCTAAAAAATGTACCTCAGTTTCGTACCTTGCCTTTGTACCTGAACCACTCCCGACCGCAGTATTTCGTTCTTTGCAAGGAAAGGGTATCACTACGCTCACCCAGCACGCCGAGCAACACATGCCGTGTGCCTAGGGCCTCGCAGAGGTGTCAGATGCTGCTGCAGAGGGGTACCTTGCTCGAAAGACGCTCGTCAAACGGGAGATGTGCGGGGTCCCGGCAGAGAGCGTTGTGGCAGACCTGCGTCAGAAGAAAACGGCACACGACATCCGTGAGGCGACATTATTTCGGGCGCTCCGTCGGGCTGGGTACATAGGAGAGCGAGTGGGACGTGGTGACGACAGATATATGCAGTGGTGCATCAACTGCACGCACGTGCGAAAATCGGCGTTCCTTGCTGGCCAAGAAAGATGTCACCTGCACTCCTACTCCTCCCACTCGTCCTGCTCCTACCCCTACACCAACTGATGTGGGCAGTGAGTGATGGCAGCTCCAGAGCAGCAGATGATCTAGGAAGCGATGAGCGGGTCAGCCGGGCAGACTACCCCAGTCCGTACCGGAAGTACGAAGCGTTGCGGGCCCGCCACCACCGCCTCCAGGAGAGGACCCGAGGATTAAGAGTAGGGTTGTACAACGCCAGGGGAGAGTATTCCCCTGGCGTTGAGACATCCCTGACGATCTTGCGGTCGCACTGTGGGGGTTGAGTCGGCAGGCAGATGCCTATCCAATGACTTTGTTGAGTCCTCACATGGTACACTCTCATACGTGCTGTTGAGACTGCGTGGTGTACTACACCCAGAAGGTGGCTGAACTCATTCAGCTGGCGCAACAACACAACATTCCCACCAATCAGGTACAAGAAAGACCTTGCCGAGGCACTGGGGAGGCAACATCGTGCCACCTGAGCCGGAACCACCGCAGAAAAGGCAAAGAACGAAATATTGCGGTCGGGAGTGGTTCAGGTACAAAGGCAAGGTACGAAACTGAGGTACATTTTTTAGGACCCCAAAAAATCATCACAAAAGTGCGCATCAGGTGTCACAAGTGGGCTCCAGACGGTTTCCGGGGGGGTATGGGTCGGATTTTCGGGTCAGATCAGGTATTAGGGCGGTTCTGATGGTATGTTGAAATTTTTGGTATTTGTACGTTTTTAGGGGGGCTTATGACCCCCCCTAGGGGGGGGGGTGTTCCGGCGTTCGAAGAACACCAACTGGCGTTGCTTCCCCATCCTCTCTTGTGTGATTCACCCGGGTTTTTTGCAGTAGTTTTGACGTGGAGCGAAGAACCCAACCCATCTCCTCCCAAACGAGACACAGAACAACTCAACAGCGGCAAGAAAATGGCAGGCTGCTCCTGCAGGGAGAGTGGCCTTCTTTTTTGGACGCCTGATTCGGACAGCCGACACGTGTTGCCTCTGATTTTATAAAACAAAAGGGTCAACGGAGGCAGAGGGGGCCTCGCTACCAGTCACAGCCAAGTCACGGCTCGTCAGTCAGTGAGGGGAAGTCGGCTGCCCCTCGCTTCTTCTCACTCAGTCACACCTGGGAGCGAAGGCCCCCAAGTAGCAACGCCAAACCAACGCCAAGCAGATCCGCTGCGACAACTTGTATTATTTACGTGCTCAAGGGTGGGTTCTGCTTCCAGCTTGGGTTTTGACTGGTCCAGGTTTGGCCCTGACCCCGGGTCAGGTGACCCATTGACCCAGGCAAGTCGTTATCCTGTCCTTTGCTCGGGTGTCTGAAGTGCAGATCACTCCAGACGCCAGAGCGATCGTTCGTTGGTCTGTCTCGCCCCCCCCTCTGTCCAGCTGTCCGTGTGATGTCGTGCTTTGCGATGTGCCCTATTTTCTCGTGTGGTTGATCTAACCCCCACCCCTCCCGCCAAAGGGCGGCCTTCTCTGTTTGACCCCCCACACCCCCCCACCACCACCAGCCCCTATCCACGGGAAACGGAAACCTTTCAAGACGAGCCGAACGTTCTCCCCGTCCCCCCTCCCCATACCCACCCTGGCTGTTGTCGCATCCTCCTCAAAGCCCATGATTTAATGCAAGGGTTTTGCACTGCCGTGCGTGCCTCCCCCCACCCCCCAAGCACATCACTGCCACAACTCACCCCCCTGTCAGGCGTATCGGAAGCAGCAGTCAGTCGGGCGCTTCGCTCGGGTGCGAGAGGGGCGTGGGTGGTGGTGATCGTGGTGGTGCACGATGCCTGGCAGGAGGGGGAAGAAGTCCCTCGCGGACGAGCTTGAGGACCCGGAGGTGCAGGCGAAGCAGCGCGAGAACACGCTTGCGGCCCTTCTGGAGGAGGAGGAGGAGCAGAAGAAGAAGCCCAAGCCGCAGGCTAAGAAGGGCAAGAAGAAGCAGCAGCACGTCGAGGTCTCGAAGCGTGACGAATCCGATGACGACTCCGCGTCTGACGACGACTCTGAGGACGAGAAGCCCCAGAAGGCGGCGCAGATGAAGGGGAAGAACGCGAAGGGCCGTGGCAAGCAGAAGGGCCGTGTGGTGGAGTCGTCGGATGACGAGGATGAGGAGGAGGACGAGCCTGCACCCATGAAGAAGGGCGGGGCGAAGAAGGGGCGCGGCAAGAACCAGGATGACGATGATGAGGACGACCAGCCCAAGGGGAGGCAGGCGCAGAAGGGGCGCAAGCAGCAGAAGGGCAAGAGGCGTGGCAAGCAGGATGACGATGACGACGACGATGAGGATGACATGCCTCAGATGGTGAAGGGTGGGAAGGCCAAGCGGGGCGGGAAGCAGGCGGATGACTCCGACGATGATGACGATGTTCCTCTCAAGAAGGGTGGGCGTCAGGCGCAGAAGGGGCGCAACCAGAAGGGCAAGGGGCGCGGGAAGCAGGATGACTCCGACGATGATGAGGACGACGTCCCGGCAAAGAAGGGCAAGCAGCAGAAGGGGCGTGGCAAGCCTGTGCGTGAGGAGGAGGAGGACGACGAGGAGGAGGATGAGGAGGACGAGGAGTCTGAGGAGGAGGAGCCCGCCCCGCCGCAGAAGGGCAAGCAGCAGGCGAAGGGCAAGGGCAAGGGCAGGAAGCAGGACGACGACGACGACGATGAGGATGACGAGCCGCAGCTCAAGAAGGGGGGTAGGCAGGCCAAGAAGGGCAAGGGCCGCCAGCAGGATGACTCAGACGATGACGAGGGTCCGCGCCCGACGAAGAAGGGTGGCCGTCAGCAGGGCAAGAAGAAGGGGCGCCAGCAGGATGACTTCGACGATGAGGACGACGAGCCGCAGCTTCAGAGGGGCAAGCAGAAGGGGAAGCAGAAGGGCAAGGGTCGCCAGCAGGATGACTCCGACGACGAGCCCCAGCAGGGCCGCGGCAAGCAGAAGGGCAAGGGGCGCCAGCAGGATGACTCCGACGATGAGGACGACGAGCCCCAGCAGGGCCGTGGCAAGCAGAAGGGTAAGCAGAAGGGCAAGGGGCGCCAGCAGGACGACGATGATGAGGACGAGCCGCAGCCTCAGAAGGGCAAGCAGAAGGGGAAGCAGAAGGGCAAGGGTCGCCAGCAGGACGACTCCGATGAAGACGACGAGCCTCAGCAGCCCCAGAAGGGTAAGCAGAAGGGGAAGCAGAAGGGCAAGGGTCGCCAGCAGGATGACTCCGACGACGAGGATGACGAACCCCAGCAGCCGCAGAAGGGTAAGCAGAAGGGGAAGCAGAAGGGCCGTGGTCGCCAGCAGGACGACGATGACGACGACGACGAGCCTCAGCCATCCAAGGGCCGTCAGCAGGGCAAGCAGAAGGGTCGCCAGCAGCAGGACGATGACGACGACGAGGAGGACTCCAAGAAGCCGCAGAAGGGCGGCAAGAAGAAGGGCAAGGTGAGCGCCAACGACTACCTGCTGTCGATGCTGGGCGACGAGGAGGAGGACCCTGAGGAGGAGGAGCGCAAGCGCAAGGAGGAGGAGGAGAAGAAGCGCCAGGAGGAGGAGGAGGAGCGCAAGCGCAAGGAAGCGGAGGCTGCTGAGAAGAAGCGCAAGGAGGAGGAGGAGGAGGAGAAGAAGCGCAAGGCGGAGGAGGAGCGCAAGCGCAAGGAGGAGGAGGAGCGCCTGAGGAAGGAGGAGGAGGAGCGCAAGCGCCAGGAGGAGGAGGCTGAGCAGAAGCGGAAGGAGGAGGAGGAGGAGAAGAAGCGCAAGGAGGAGGAGGAGCGCAAGGCCAAGGAGGCGGAGGAGGAGGCAGCGCGCAAGGCGTCCAAGAAGGAGAAGAAGGAAAAGAAAGACAAGAAGGACAAGAAGCGCAAGAAGAAGGACGAGAGCAGCGACGAGGAGGGCCCGATGGGTGAGACGCACGAGGAGGGGCAGGGGCTGACCCGCAAGGAGCGCAAGGAGATGGAGAAGCGGAAGGCGTACGAGGCAAGCCTGCGCGAGGTAGCGAAGGAGGGCGGCAAGGCCTCGGCTCTCGCAGACTCGCCGTACAGCATCCGCATGTCGGACGACGTGTGGAACGTCGAGGAGAACGCGCGCGACATCCGTGTGGACGGGATCTGCATCTCTGTGCCTGGGAAGGAGCTGTTCGTCAACACGTCGGTGAAGGTGATTGCAGGCCACCGTTACGGTCTGATCGGGCCGAACGGGCGCGGGAAGAGTAGTGTGCTGCGTCTGATTGCGGACGGGTCGCTGCCGGTGCCTGCAAAGCTGGACGTGCTGCTTGTGGAGCAGGAGCAGGAGGTCGACGAGAACTTCTTGGAGGAGAAGGTGGTTGACGTCGTCATCAAGTCGCACAAGAGGCGTATCGCGATGCTTGAGGAGGCAGACAGGCTGCGCGAGAGCGGCGAGGACCTGGAGCGCCTGCAGGAGATCGAAGATGACCTGAATGCGATGGGTGCCTTCCAGGCAGAGGCGAAGGCGCGCAAGATTCTTGGCGGTCTGGGGTTCCCTGCGGAATGGCAGGACCGTATCGTGTCGTCCTTCTCTGGTGGGTGGCGGAAGCGTGTGGCGCTTGCGTGTGCCGTCTTCATGGAGCCTGATGTGCTGCTGCTGGACGAGCCGACCAACCACTTGGACCTGAACGCTGTGATCTGGCTGGAGACCTACCTGCCGTCGGTGTACAACGACAAGAAGAAGAAGCCGAAGTCGCTTGTTGTTGTGTCGCACGACGTCTCCTTCCTCGAGGAGGTGTGCACAGACACCGTCCACATTGAGGAGAAGAAGCTGAACTACTACAGGTATGTGTCTGTGTCTGCCTGTGTCCACACAGCGCAGGGAATCAACAGACTTCGCTTAGTGTGGCCTACACTGCACAAAATGCACACGTCCAGCAAAGTTTGGTGGATGACAAGTTCGGTGGGGAGAAAAGTTGGTGGTACAGTAAGCTGGATTTGGGGGTCCCAGAAGAAATTGGTGGGTTTTCACCCCAGCTGTTTCAAGCGTCTGTGCCTGTCCGCACCAGCCTCACGAGCAATATTATGTGACATTTAGGTCCTACCACCACTTCCAACCACAGGGGCAACTACCAGCAGTTCCTTGTGCAGCTGCAGCAGCACCACCAGACCCGTGACAAGGATGCGTCACTGCGTGCACAGTTCGAGCGTGAGCTCAAGGCGAAGGGCATGACGAAGAAGGAGATTGCCGAGAAGGTGACGGAGCGCTTCAAGCGTAAGGTATGCTGCATGTGCTGTCTGGGTGTGAAGGGCAACGCCACTCGAAGCAAGGGGTCAGCCTGCATCAAATGCCGCTTATCGACGAAATCATTCGGTGCATTCTCTCTGTGCCACTCTGTCAAACTGTGTCACTTTGCAGCTGGTTTTGCAGCCCTTCTCATGAGTATTCTGCATTTCTGAGTGGAGGCCCCGTTGTCTACTTTCAACAATGCCATCACCACAACAGGGTTACGACGACGTCAGCGAGGTGACCAAGGTGAAGGAGTACCGGGTGAGCTTCCCTTGGGAGCAGCCGCCGGAGCTGCGTGAGGCGTACATTGTGAAGTCTGAGGGCCTGCAGTTCAGGTATGATTCTGATGTTCTGTGCACTGTTGTGGCACACACAGACTGGGATACACACCGCACATGTCTTGACCTTCTGCTGTCCGCCGATGCCGCACGTTTCCCCGTGTTGTGACCTTGTGAGATTGCCCTTCGTTGCCTATGCACAGCATCACACCACTGTCCCATGTCAAACGGCACCGCACCACACGCAACAGGTACCGCGACGACCTTCCGTGGATCTTCGGTGGTCCCAGCAACACGGACGGTGTGGACTTCTCTGTGTGGACTGACAGCCGTATCGCGCTTGTCGGGCCCAACGGGTGCGGGAAGACGACCCTGATCCAGATCCTTGCCGGTGTGCTGGATGCAACTGAGGGTTTCGTCGAGATCTGCCGCAGTGTACGTGTGGGGCGGTACTCGCAGCACTTCGTCGACCAGCTGCCGCTGAAGGAGAATGCTGTCGACTACCTCTGCATGATGGGGATGCAGTCGGAGTTCAAGGCACGTGCGAAGCTGGGCGCCTTCGGGCTGGAGGGCAAGGCACATCTCCAGAAGATCTCGACGCTGAGCGGTGGGCAGAAGGTGCGTGTTGCGTTTGCGGGTATCTCTGCGGCAATGCCGCACGTGCTGCTGCTCGACGAGCCCACGAACCACTTGGACATGGAGTCGATCCAGGCCCTGGCAGACTCGCTCAACGAGTTCGGGGGCGGTGTCCTCGTCATCACTCACGACGCCCGTCTGATTGAGACCCTGAGCGCCGACCTGTGGGTGGTGGAGGGCAACAACGTCGTGAAGTTCAACGGTGACCTGCAGGACTACAGGGAGCACCTGGTCAAGCTGCTCGACCTGGAGGAGGAGAAGCGTGAGATCGAGGCCGACCGCAAGCGTGCCTACAAGGCTGCTGAGAAGGAGTCCAACGTCACAGAAGAGGACCGTGCCCGCCGCCAGGCAAAGAAGTCGAAGAAGCAGGTTGAGGCAGAGCGCGTGGAGAACGAGCGCAAGCAGAAGGAGAAGGAGCAGTCGGAGGCCAACCTGATGGACTTCCTCGACAAGGGCAAGAAGGATAAGAAGGACAAGAAGGAGAAGAAAGAGAAGAAGGAGAAGGGCGACGATGACAAGAAGGAGAAGAAGGAGAAAAAGGACAAGAAGGACAAGAAGGAGAAGAACTAGGCCATTTTTGTTCAGGGGAGTTGGGGGCTTGACGCCCCCACCCCCTTTTCTTTTTACCTTGCTTTTTTTCCGACAGGCTTGCCCCCCTCCCCTCTCTCCCACCCGCGCCGCGCTAGACACTAGCCCTTCTAGCAACGGCTGGGGGACGAAGTTAGCTGCGCCTGCGGCTGACAACTCACACACCCCGAAACGAATCTTGTTTGTTTGGGCCCACACACGCCCACAGGCCGTGCCACCAAAACCCATGTTGCGGGTGGGCTCCCCTCCACCGCAGCGTGATACCGCAACAACACAATCAAGCAAAACAACGAGCATGGCCCGAATGCCCATGGGTACCGCTCTCCCCTGGGGGTCGGGCACCCTGACCCCCCCCCCCTCCCCCCAGCCCTCACGAGTGAAGGGAGATCATCCTTGTGCTTCCTTCCACTTTTATTTCACTACCCCCCCCCCCCTCCCCAAACCCCAAACCAATCAGCAACGGCGATCTGTGTGTGGCGCCGTTGCCCATCTCATGACAGAGCTCAGGAAAATGCAATGCGTGTGGCAGAACATGTCAACGGAGGGTGTCGCCTCGGATGCAAGGGACGGGTGGCGTGGAGGGGGGGCGGCGTGAAAGCGGGGAGGGGGGGGGAAGGAGGTGAGTGGGGGGGGTGAGATGGGGTTCAGAGAGGTGTGGCTAGCAATCCAGGCTGTCTCGATCAAGGTGGTAGGCCCCCTGTCCCCCGTCCGTTCCCGTCCCCAACCCAGTGCCACTCACTCCCATGGCATGCAGTTCTGGCTGTGGGTAGCAGTATGAGTGGTGTGGTGATGGCAAAACATAAAGGGCACACAGTGTCGAGAGGGTGTGAGTTGAGAGTTGGTTTGCCTTCGCTCTTGATAACCGTTTCTCTGCAGCTCTCTCGAAAGATGTCTCTCTGGAAGCAGCTGGACCCATCGCAGAGGTGGCCAGTGGTCAACTGCCCTTTTACGCCCGGTTGTCTTGTCTGTGGCGCTGGGTGGTCCCGTGGGTTGGTGGCTGTGTCCCACAATCACCGACATTTGTTTCCGAGGTTTGAGTTGGTGGCTTTTGTTATCCAGTTCTCGCTTCCGCAATGGTTGTTTTTTTTTGTAAGAACGGCTAGCTTTTCGCACAAAAAAGACTCGTGGCAGCGTTCGGTATCCTGCACACATGCACTAGCAGGCACCGTTCGTACAAACATAGAACGCAACTCCAAGTCTTTTTTTTGGAAATGAGGCAAACCGGAGTGGGACTCATGTTCGGGATTTTTCCCTTTTGTCATGACACTCACTGTCACACAGGTTAGGCCTTATATTTGGCTGCGCTTCACGAGTAGCGTGGAGAAGAAGAAAGAGATGGAGAAGCAGGCGGCATGCGAGGCGAGCCTGTGTGAGGTGTCCAAGGAGGTGGGCAAGACCTCGGCACTCTCGGAATCGCCAGACAGCGTAATGCCGGACGACGTGGGGAACACACACGCGGTGCCTGGCAAGGTGGCTAAGAAGGAGAAGGAGGGGCAGGGGCTGACCCGCAAGGAGCGCAAGGAGATGGAGAAGCGGAAGGAGGGCGGCAAGGCCTCGGCCCTCGCAGACTCGCCGTACAGCATCCGTATGTCGGACGACGTGTGGAACGTCGAGGAGAACGCGCGCGACATCCGTGTGGACGGGATCTGCATCTCTGTGCCTGGGAAGGAGCTGTTCGTCAACACGTCGGTGAAGGTGATTGCAGGCCACCGTTACGGTCTGATCGGGCCGAACGGGCGCGGGAAGAGTAGTGTGCTGCGTCTGATTGCGGACGGGTCGCTGCCGGTGCCTGCAAAGCTGGACGTGCTGCTTGTGGAGCAGGAGCAGGAGGTCGACGAGAACTTCTTGGAGGAGAAGGTGGTTGACGTCGTCATCAAGTCGCACAAGAGGCGTATCGCGATGCTTGAGGAGGCAGACAGGCTGCGCGAGAGCGGCGAGGACCTGGAGCGCCTGCAGGAGATCGAAGATGACCTGAATGCGATGGGTGCCTTCCAGGCAGAGGCGAAGGCGCGCAAGATTCTTGGCGGTCTGGGGTTCCCTGCGGAATGGCAGGACCGTATCGTGTCGTCCTTCTCTGGTGGGTGGCGGAAGCGTGTGGCGCTTGCGTGTGCCGTCTTCATGGAGCCTGATGTGCTGCTGCTGGACGAGCCGACCAACCACTTGGACCTGAACGCTGTGATCTGGCTGGAGACCTACCTGCCGTCGGTGTACAACGACAAGAAGAAGAAGCCGAAGTCGCTTGTTGTTGTGTCGCACGACGTCTCCTTCCTCGAGGAGGTGTGCACAGACACCGTCCACATTGAGGAGAAGAAGCTGAACTACTACAGGTATGTGTCTGTGTCTGCCTGTGTCCACACAGCGCAGGGAATCAACAGACTTCGCTTAGTGTGGCCTACACTGCACAAAATGCACACGTCCAGCAAAGTTTGGTGGATGACAAGTTCGGTGGGGAGAAAAGTTGGTGGTACAGTAAGCTGGATTTGGGGGTCCCAGAAGAAATTGGTGGGTTTTCACCCCAGCTGTTTCAAGCGTCTGTGCCTGTCCGCACCAGCCTCACGAGCAATATTATGTGACATTTAGGTCCTACCACCACTTCCAACCACAGGGGCAACTACCAGCAGTTCCTTGTGCAGCTGCAGCAGCACCACCAGACCCGTGACAAGGATGCGTCACTGCGTGCACAGTTCGAGCGTGAGCTCAAGGCGAAGGGCATGACAAAGAAGGAGATTGCCGAGAAGGTGACGGAGCGCTTCAAGCGTAAGGTATGCTGCATGTGCTGTCTGGGTGTGAAGGGCAACGCCACTCGAAGCAAGGGGTCAGCCTGCATCAAATGCCGCTTATCGACGACACCATTCAGTGCCTTCTCTCTGTGTCACTCTTGTCTACTTTTAACAATGCCATCACCACAACAGGGTTACGACGACGTCAGCGAGGTGGCCAAGGTGAAGGAGTACCGGGTGAGCTTCCCTTGGGAGCAGCCGCCGGAGCTGCGTGAGGCGTACATTGTGAAGTCTGAGGGCCTGCAGTTCAGGTATGATTTGATGTTCTGTGTACTGGGATACACACACCGCACATGTCTTGACCTTCTGCTGTCCGCCGATGGCGCACGTTTCCCCGTGTTGTGACCTTGTGAGATTGCCCTTCGTTGCCTATGCACATCATCACACCACTGTCCCATGTGAAACCGCACCGCACCACACGCAACAGGTACCGCGACGATCTTCCGTGGATCTTCGGTGGTCCCAACAACACGGACGGTGTGGACTTCTCTGTGTGGACTGACAGCCGTATCGCGCTTGTCGGGCCCAACGGGTGCGGGAAGACGACCCTGATCCAGATCCTTGCCGGTGTGCTGGACGCAACTGAGGGTTTCGTCGAGATCTGCCGCAGTGTGCGTGTGGGGCGGTACTCGCAGCACTTCGTCGACCAGCTGCCGCTGAAGGAGAATGCTGTCGACTACCTCTGCATGATGGGGATGCAGTCGGAGTTCAAGGCACGTGCGAAGCTGGGCGCCTTCGGGCTGGAGGGCAAGGCACATCTCCAGAAGATCTCGACGCTGAGCGGTGGGCAGAAGGTGCGTGTTGCGTTTGCGGGTATCTCTGCGGCAATGCCGCACGTGCTGCTGCTCGACGAGCCCACGAACCACTTGGACATGGAGTCGATCCAGGCCCTGGCAGACTCGCTCAACGAGTTCGGGGGCGGTGTCCTCGTCATCACTCACGACGCCCGTCTGATTGAGACCCTGAGCGCCGACCTGTGGGTGGTGGAGGGCAACAACGTTGTGAAGTTCAACGGTGACCTGCAGGACTACAGGGAGCACTTGGTCAAGCTGCTCGACCTGGAGGAGGAGAAGCGTGAGATCGAGGCCGACCGCAAGCGTGCCTACAAGGCTGCTGAGAAGGAGTCCAACGTCACAGAAGAGGACCGTGCCCGCCGCCAGGCAAAGAAGTCGAAGAAGCAGGTTGAGGCAGATCACGTGGAGAACGAGTGCAAGCAGCGCGAGAAAGACTCCAAAGTGTTAAACACTGACTCTGTACGCCGGCAGGCGAAGAAGTCGAATAAGAAGGATAAAATCTAGGCCCTCCATCGCAGGCAAGTGGCTTGGCTCCCTTTTGATTTTATACGAAACCAAGAACCTTGTCCAGTGAGTTACCGATTTGGGTTGACACAAACCTTTTGTGCCTTGCCTTGTTGCGATGACTCGTCGCACCGACATACCAATCATCAGGCAGAACACATTTGGTTTGTTCACCCGAGTGGCCCACAAACAGCGCCTTCTCCTTCTTGGAGTTGTGCTCGCAGCGCAGGGCACTGCACGCGCGGGACACACCACGCGCAGGCGTGCGGGGGTTCTCGTGATCCACGATTCTGTCGCTGGTTCTTCTCTGCTTTATGCTTTGCAGACTGAACGTGTTATACCATCCTGCGCCTGTCAGTGTCAAAAAGGAGTTCCCGAAATAGGGACATCGGGCAGCGCTTTGCGCAACAAAGACAGCCCCCCTCCGCAGCAAGTGTCGTTGCAGGGTGCCTTCTGTTTTGCCCGGCCTTTGCCACAACCCTAGCTTTACCGACAGGTTTTGCCCCTTCCCCCTCCCCCCACCTGTTTCCCCCACCATTCCTCCTCCCACGCCGTGCTGGACACTAGCCCTTTCTGGCAACGGCTGGGGGGGCAAAGTCAGCTGCGCCTGCGGCTGACAACTCACACACCCCGAAAAGAATCTTGTTTGTTTGGGCCCACACACGCCCACAGGCCATGCCACCAAAACCCGCGTTGCGGGTGATCTGCCCTACACCAAAGCAAACAATATCGAGTGTGGCCCAAATGCTCGCTGTCCTTTGCTTTCAGTGGAAAGGCTCTACACTTTATTGGCCTTTTCGGAGACGGGCCCTCTAACGAAGGTCAGATGTCACCGCATGTTCTCACCGCCTCGTCTGTTTCTGCCACACTGTTTCTCTCGCATCAAGGCGATGTTCTCAAGGTAGCAAGTCGATGCCAGGGTGTTCTGTGGTTGCCCTCACGCCCCATATTTTGCTGAATGGTGTTTGTTGCTTGTGTTCACCCAATCCCTCCGACCAACCGCCCACAGGAGCACGCTGCCTGCAGCGCAGGTCCACTCGGTTGTGATCGTGTGCACGGCACATCGAGAGAGCACGTGTGCAAGCAATGGAGAGGAGTGTGCGGGCCAGACGCCGGTAGCAGCAAAAACAGCGACCCGACTGCGGGCACGATGCTCGACCACAGCAGGGACAGCCGTGTCGGCGTGATGCAGCACAGCAGCTCTCTAACGGAGGACGACGATGACACGATGATTGCCCTCAGCCGTGGGTCGACTAACATGAGCAAGCTGGGGTCCACCCTGCCCGCCCTCAAGGGCATCATCGACAGCCACATCCTGCCGAAGGGCCACGTTCGCCCCTCCGACAGCCTGGGCAACACGCCTGCCGACTCGTCGCTGAAGATGACCTTCCACGAAAGGCACGAGGCACACCGCCCGTCCCCTCTCGTGGTGATGTCCCCTCTGGAGTCTTCGAGCCCTGGGCGCCTGCGGCAGCTGGCGAACTCCGACGTCGAGCTGAGGCGCAGGTCACAGTCGCACCCGCTGGTGAGCAGCGGGCAGTTTGGCTCGCCGCAGGCAAACATTCTTATCTCACCTGTCTCTCCGCAACGGTCGCCGAAGTCTCCAAAGTCGCCAAAATCATCAAAATCACCGATGCGGCGTGACTGTGAGTCACATGTCACCACCCCGCGCAGCCGTGTGACAAACGGGGATGATGCTGGGGGCGAGACAAACGATGACGAAGAAGAAGAAGACACCAGCCACGACCAGCTCCTCTATCACTGGAAGTGCCCGCGCTGCCACGGCGTCACCGACCTGCAGATGATGCTCGAGAAAAGCGCCACGCCGATGCAGGACCCGCTGGACGGCACACAGCGCGAGGGCAACCTCCCCTACGGCCAGGAAAACGACGAATTCGGCGAAGACGGCTACGTCACAGAGGGTGAATCGGAGCCCACACCTGCCATTGGGGAGGTCGGGTTTGAACCACGCACCTTTATGGACAAAGCGTGGCTCTCGATTGAAGTGACTGACACCCACTGCCCCCCCTACACGTCGGCGGCAACTGTGGTTGTCAGCCTGGGTCTGGTCCTGGTGATGGTGTCGGTGGTCACCTTCCTCATTGAATCGCTGCCACAATACCACGAGGACCCCCCGCGCAGCCTGGAGATACTGGAGGTTGTCTGCGTGGGATACTTCACCCTGGAACTCGTCCTCCGCCTCGTCTTCTGCCCCAACCTGAAGGAGTATGTGACGGAGGCGTTCACAATAATCGACTTCCTGTCGATCCTGCCCTTCTACATCACGCTGATGGTCGGCAAGACGGCAACCAGCGGGCTTCCCCTGATCAGGATCCTCCGCCTGATGAAGGTGTTCCGCGTGCTGAAGGTGACAAAGTACAACGAGGCAGTGCACGTCGTGTTCGGCTCCCTCCAGAAGTCAACCGAAGGGCTCTACCTGCTTCTCTTCCTCATCCTGATCTCCACAATCCTCTTCAGCTCTGCGATGTACTTTATTGAGCGCGAATTCTCACACTACGACGCCACCACAGAGAGGTGGTATACTGCACCCGCATGGGACCCGACACGGAGGCAGACCCCCTTCCAGAGCATCACGCACACCTTCTGGTGGGCCCTCGTGACCCTGACGACAGTCGGGTATGGGAATGACGTGCCCTTCTCCTCTGCAGGCAAGGCGGTTGCCGTTGTGACGATGCTCTGCGGGACGCTCGTGATAGCCTTCCCGATGCTGATCATCGGGCAGAACTTCCAGGAGATGTACGGCGCATACAAGCGGAAGATGAAGGGGAAGCGGCGGAGGCAGCAGCGGGCGAAGGAGAAGCGGCGCGAAGGGAGGGTGAGGAAGAAGGCGGGGGGCGCCGCCCACCACGGGGATGAGGCTAACGCCGACCACCGCACCTCGCCGGGGCGGGACGGGAACACTCCGCAGTCGACGAGGGGGCACTCACCCACCACCGGGTCGCCGGTGGGGTCGCCATCGGGGCGGAGGCACCACTCGCCGAGCGCGGCGGGGCCTCGTGCGTCGCATACCATCTTGCGGTGCAGGGCAGGCAGCATGGTGTCCAGGGCTTCTGTCGATGAGGCGAGGCGCGGTTACCGGCGTTCGACTATTCTGAGCGCTGCAAACCGCACCGGGACCAGCCACCACGACTCGCTGTCGGGGATGCACTCGCCGACCCTGCCCAGCTCCTCCCCGGCACCCCAGGACCTGCTGCCTACCGACATTGCAGTCTCGCCATTTGCCATTCCCTCGCATGCATCGTGCGTCAGCAGCGAGCTGCCTTCGCAGCGCACATCGGTGCAGCTCCGGGCTCTCGAAGACCGGCTGAAGAATCTGACGCACACACTTGACGTGTATGTTGCTGGGTGGGTGTGTGTGTGTGGTGGTCAGGGTTTGAAAGGGTTGGGCTGCATTGTGTGTGACAGTGGAGGGTGGTAGTTTGCTTGGGGGATGCGACCTGCACTGCAATCCGCAATGTTTGACGCGTGGGTGTGTGGCATAGTGGAGGGTTGTCTCAGTAGGGATCCCGCTGTGCACCCCTGCGGCGGTGTGGTTGTGTTTTGCTGCCACTTCACGATCCAGCGGGGAGGGGGTGTGGATGGGGGGCACAGATGGCCAACCCACCCATCCCACAACCACACCAAACATCAAACACCGCCTCACAGGTTGCTGGGTGACACGTGATCTCATTTGTCGCCGTACTCCCCCGGCGGTTCAACATCCCAGCGTCTCTGCCCTGAGGCGCTGCAGGTCGGACGCACCATCCGCAATGGGAGCAGGCTGTCTTACCACCCGGCTCACTCCAGGCACATCTGCACACCAGCGTGCCAGCAGCCAGTGCCCTGCAGCCTGGCTTGGGGTGGCGCTCCTCTGAAGACAAGCTGTGCCCTGGCCCTTCACATGCCAGGCACCGCTGATGTTCCATCCACTAGACCTCCCTCGCTCCATGGCCTGCCGACTGGGGCACCCAGCGCGATTGGTCAAGCTGACAGCCTTGCAGCCCTGGTTGGTTGTGCTGACACTACCATGGTGGGGCACGCAGCCAAGTCCCCAGCAGCATTACTGTTTCCCAGCGGGGAGGGTGGATCCCGATGGCGAGGGGATGGGAACGCCTGCAGGAAGCTGTGCAATGTGACACCCTCGAGGTGCAGTGTGTGTGGTGCATGAGGGTTTGTACAGTGGAGGCACATCGAGAGCATATTGCTCGGTGTGCTCTACACGACTATAACATATTCACACGTGTGTGTATTCCGATGACAGCGCATGTCTGTTGTGACGACAAAGCGAAATGCGGGTGCGCTGTGCACTGCGCGCTGTGCGTTTTGGCCTCTAGATCTCTGCACCTCCCCTGACCCCCTCCGCGGTGCCAGTGGTTGCCCAAAACACACACACAGCAACTCCGAGCGATAGGGAACAGGCAACTGATGAAAGCCTCGTCAGCCCCTGCACCTCAACCCGTTGTATGATTGCTTGTTACTGGCAGGTGTTGCATACCTGTGCCCTGTGGTAGGGTGTCCGAGAGGGTACCCTCCCCTCCGGTGCAGTGCAGGCAGCATGCGATGGGGCCTCGAATAGTGCAGCTCGGTGAGCTGCCTCAACAAAAGAGATGGAACTGGCACAGTTTGACAGACCGGGTCGTTTCTCAGGCTGGAAGGCAGAACTCCACTCTTTGTGCATGCCGCTATCCCGTCTGACGAAGTGGGATGAGGGGTGTGTATGTGTGCGTCGCAAGGCCCAGCAATATACAGCACGTCACGGAACGCTTCCCGGTGTTGAGTCGGATCTGCGCGCTCGCGATATTGCGACATGGTTTGCCCCCAAAGGATCTCTCTCGGAAATTCCTCTCCTGCATCCATCGCCACAATCTCCTGCACGAACCCCGTGCAGAAATGTGGCTCACTTGCGGCAATCCTGTTCTTCTGGCACCTGTAACCTCTGGGGTGAGCGCGGCACAGTCGCAGTCAGAGGACATCGTTCCCATCCTGCATGTTAATACTGACGGCATGGGATATTGCTGGGGTGAAAGAGAGGGCCAGAATGACGTTTTGTCGACGGCACCACTTTCGCGCCTGCTGGCGCGGGCGGCATCCAGCATGCATGCCCTTTAAAGTTTTCATATTTTTTTCCGCACCACGGCGCAGTCCACCCCACCTCTCCAGAGAACTATAAGACACACATTCGTAACCATGGCAACGTCACATCTCACTCTTCGAACCGCCTCCTTTCATGGCCCTTGTAGCGTTATACCTTTTTGTAGCCCACAAACCCTCCGAATCAGTGCCCAGCGGCAGTGCCTGGCTTCTCACAGTGGCACCTTGTTGTATCCGGGCCGTGTTGCCGGATGTACGTAGAGAGCGATAAACAGAATGAGAATAGTTGTGATTTATCCGCCTCACCCCCCGACCTGCCCGATGAAGTGAGTCAGGATTCTGACCGGAATCCTGCCTTTTTTTTTATTGGTTTAACCCGAACTGTGGGCGGTGATATAAACTAGGGTGGGTGCGAGCGGGGGTGGGTGGGTGGGGTGTATGTGTGTGTGTGTTTTTTTTGAGTTACTTCCGAGGTACCGTTCCGTTTCGTTCCATTGTCTTCTGCGCACACCCAGCCTATACGTTGATATTATTTGCCATTTCCCCCCAACTCGTGGCGCCCCCCCCCCCCCCCCCGCCAGCCTTACACGGTGGGATCTTGTAAATTTTACATGTATAACTACAAGTATATACATGTATTATACATGTATAATACTTGCATGTCAACTATTATACATGTATAATACCGTAAACGGAAATATTGTGGACCGTAATAAAGGTGAACCGTACTATAGGTGGACCGTAAAAAAGATGGAACAAATGGGATTTTTCCGGAACTTGGAACATTTTTACGGTCCACCTATTTTACGGTTGGGATAGTGGACTTGGCGGTTTTTTTTACGAGTTCCTTCGTGACGAAGTCGCGAAGGAACCAAGGAAATCGTACGACTGAAGCTGCAGGATTAACACCACAGAGCCTCAGCACAGAGTGTGCGCTCACCATCGTCCGGGAACTGTTCTCCCACAGTTACTGCAGGGTGTACTACACTAAAGGAGTACGATTTCCCTGAATTTTCCGGGCACTGATTCACGAATTTACATCTGGAGGGAGCCCGGTGGTCTCAGCTTCTGTCTGCGCGCCCTGCCGTACTGTGGCTGCTTTTGTGGGCTCGTGCATCAGGTTCTACTTTTACTTCTACCGGAACGCTCCTTGCATGGTACTACACTTCTCGAGGTGTGGTGGTGGGTGAGTCTCGAGGTGAGTGGTGGTGATCGTGCCCTTTCCACACGCAGGGAGGACTTGCTTCTCTTGCTGGTGTTGGTTGCGGTGGTGGAGGGAGGGTCCAAAGCTGGGAGGTCGGGAGGCCTACGTGCGGGAGTCTGCGGCGTGGAGGCCGCAGTCCGCGCCCCGCAACCCACCAGCCCGCGGGCGAAAATCGCATTGTCTTTTCCATATGCAGTCCCAATAAATAGTGGACCGTAAAAAAGATGGAACGTTTGGCCTTTTTTTGGGAACTTGGAACATTTTTACGGTCCACCCTTTTTCCGTTTACGGTACATGTATATGCCTGAAATATACATGTAAAATACATGTATATCAAGTAAAAATACAAGTATAATACTTGCATGTCAACTATTATACATGTATTTTTACTTGATATACATGTATTTTACATGTATATTTCAGGCATTTACATGTATTTTACATGTATAATACTTGTCATGCAAGTATTATACATGTAAAATACTTGCATGACAAGTATTATACATGTATAATACTTGCATGACAAGTAAAATACTGGCATGCAAGTAAAATACATGTATTTTACTTGCATGCAAGTATTTTACTTGTCATGCAAGTATTTTACATGTATAATACTTGCATGACAAGTATTATACATGTAAAATACATGTAAATGCCTGAAATATACATGTAAAATACATGTATATCGGGGGTCTTCGCTCCATCCGCCAAAAAAAACCAAAAAAAACCGGAAAAAACCCGTGAAAAAGTCGGAAAAAAAGAGTGTGGGGAGTTGGGTCCAGTTTAGCAAAGTGAGCTTATTTTTCGAAATTTGAAAAATTGGGGACACCAAAAGTCCCCAGAAAAATCTTCGACTTGGCCCGCAGAGAGATTTTTTTTGGTGAAAAACGATTTCAACAGTTGTCCAACAGTTGCTGTACAAGACGGCACACCGTTCTCTGCGCATGGGCTGCTGCACGTGAATCATTTGGATGTCCGAGGGGCTATCGGAACGAGGAGGGCCACGAGCCTGAACTACCCGCCAGCAGTGATCCCGTGCCAGGGCTGGCAGGGGGCCGCGGCCCCACCTCCCTTTTTCTGTAATTCTTTGGGAGGGTGGGCCGCCAGGGGTGGCATGGCCCTACCCTCGGCCCTACCTCCCGGGTCAGATTTTGGGGCTTTTGGGTTCGGCCTTGTGGCCGAGTTTTCATGCGCCGCAGCGTATGAAAACCCAACGGCATGCTGGGGGCTTGATGGTGTTCATCGAAGCGCCCCTCATCATGTCCCAAGCGAAGGGCCATCTCCGCCTGGAATGTGCAACAGCACCAACCGGTGTGGGGACTCGCCTTCGAAGACTTTCAGGATGTTCACTACCGTGGGCTCCGGCGGCTGGGGGGCTCCGCCCCCCAGACCCCCTGTAGGCTGTCTCGCGACCAAGTCCTTGCGTGTATGGGATTGATCATCGCACACCATCCACAAAGCGATGCAAGCCATGAGATTTGCTGCCGTTCCTGAACACTAGCTGGCAAAGTTTCTCGGGATTGCAGTTTTGCAAGTACTCAAAGGCAATCCAAGATCCCCTGGATTCCTGATTTTTGATCCAGCAGGCGACGACCAAAGGCAGCAACATCCGGTGCCTCTCGAATTGGGGGAAAATGTTCTGTGGTCGTGTATTCGATCCTGTTTGCATCATACCACGGGAAGTCGGGGCGGGGTTGGGCTGCACCTTTTTTCTCGCGAGCTCGGCCCACCCTGTGCCCTACCTCTTTTTTGGTTTGCCCGACCCCCAGCGAGATCACTGGCAGCCAGACCTTGTTCAACATAAACAGCAGACAAGAGAGCAGAATGGAGTGCGGGGCAGCTGCCGTGTTCCCATAAAAACATCGCACCTCTGGCGCTGCCTGCACGAAAGGGACGGGTAACCTGCAGGTCACCCACAGCAGCCTACTGCCTACGTTTTATACAAGATCGGCGCCGACGACACGAAAGACTGTTCGATCTGCGGCGCAACAAGAATCTCCAGTGGGAACAGAACTGAGCGGCAACAGGATGCAATGCAGGCCCACCTCCGTTGCCCTGCGGCAAGAGCAGTCACATCGATTTCGTTGACAGGGCCTGCTCGCTGGTGTGTGACCACAGCAGATGGTGAGCTGCCCCACGGCAGAACACCTGGGACGGGGGATGTCTGCGAGTGGGCATTACCAAACTCGTCATGATGTAGGACTGCGGACAATTGGTCACCGAGAGCAAGTATGGCTCCCGCTCAGCTCTCACTGAAGCTGAACCAGATGCAAGTGGTGGGGGGAGGAGGGGATCCCAGGGGAGGACACACCGGTCGGCAACCCACGAGGACTGGCCCGTCCCAGTCAACAGAAGAACAAAGCAGGAACACCGACGCACCTAAACGTCATACTGAAGTGTGGGAGGAGGAGGCGAGCACAAAAGGGCGTCGGCTACCGCACGCCCTTTGAGCGCAGCCGACGACGACCGAACCGGCCCCCGGCCGGGAGGTGCGTGTGGCGTGGGGGGCGAAGCCCCCCACGCAAGGGGGGTCCGGGGGGCGAAGCCCCCCGGAAAAAAATTTGGTGTTTTTTGGCCTATTTTTGGCCATTTTCCGCTGCATTTGTTTGATTTTGGGTCGGGAAAGGTATGGCCAGGAAGTGGGAAAAATTGGGGAAAAAGTCGGAAATTTTCAGGTTTGCCCATATAAACCATGGGTCACAGATTCCGATTTTTGGGTCAGACTCCAAGTTTGACACAAGGGAAAATAGGCAAAAATTTTCACCTATTTTTGGTCACCTAAGGGGGGGGGCTTCGCTCCGGGTCACTGACCCAAGCTGACCCAGATTGACCCGGAGCGAAGCCCCCCATTTTCCTAAGGTGAAAAACCCCAGGGTGACCCAAATTGACCCAAGTTGACCCAAATTGACCCGGAGCGAAGACCCCCATGTTCGTTCCCATAGGAAAAAATTTGGTGTTTTTTGGCCTATTTTTGGCCATTTTCCGCTGCATTTGTTTGATTTTGGGTCGGGAAAGGTATGGCCAGGAAGTGGGAAAAATTGGGGAAAAAGTCGGAAATTTTCAGGTTTGCCCATATAAACCATGGGTCACAGATTCCGATTTTTGGGTCAGACTCCAAGTTTGACACAAGGGAAAATAGGCAAAAATTTTCACCTATTTTTGGTCACCTAAGGGGGGGGGCTTCGCTCCGGGTCACTGACCCAAGCTGACCCAGATTGACCCGGAGCGAAGCCCCCCATTTTCCTAAGGTGAAAAACCCCAGGGTGACCCAAATTGACCCAAGTTGACCCAAATTGACCCGGAGCGAAGACCCCCATCAAGTAAAAATACATGTATAATAGTTGACATGCAAGTATTATACTTGTATTTTTACTTGATATACATGTATTTTACATGTATATTTTAGGCATATACATGTATTATACATGAATCTGCCCCGTTAACGGCTACCGGGTATTACCAGGTATTACCGGGTCGAAAAACGGGTATTACCGGGTCCGGTAATACCCGTTTGCCCGGTAATACCCGGTTATAGCCCGGTAGCGCTACCGGGGATTTTCCATGGGAATTTCCCTTTGTTTTTGGGTTGATTCCCTTCCCCTTAGCAGTGTGTTGTGGTCGACATTGGATTCTATGGCGCATGGGGTGATCGAAAGATGGGTTCCGCAGTTCATGTCTGGTTTGTGTGGCTCACTGCAGACTTTTCGAGTTTCGCAGCAATGCTGACTACTGCACGGTGCCCACACACCACCTGAGCCCTTCCAGAGCCGGCGGTGTCGTCAGATCAGGCAGTCGAGCCACTGTTCCCGTAGCTTCCATCATTTAAGGACCTTGGCTCAGAAATGCAGAAACGGTGCGTCACCAAACTGGTTGCAAAGTGGCACAGTTGGGCACACAGTGGCACAGAGCGAAGGGCTCCTCGTTTTCAATGATCGATCCTTCGTTCAGGGAAGCCATTCTCTTACCCCAGGCTCGAGTGCTTGGTCACGCCAGCTCCGTTATTCGGTCACATCGCTCTGCTGGCTGGGTGCTTGTCGCAACACTTGCCTGCGAGCAGCCAACGAGCATTATGGTACCGAGAGATGCTTCTTGGCGTGGCCGGGCTTGTGGTTCCTGCCACAGCAGGTCACAGTACGGTGAGCGGACTTGCTATATTTGCTGGGGTGGCTTCAACACGGGCTCGCCACTGGACTGCCCCCGGGCCAAGGTGGATAATCGCACCTGCCTTCGGGACGCTGAGTATCCGCCCCGTGTATGATGAGCGGAAGCTAACCAGCCTGCAGTCGACCCACGTGGTGGCCTCACGACTCCCAGACAACGGCTGGTTTGGGCAGGTGGACGGGAAGAGCTGGTTCTGGAGTTGTGGTGTCGACACGTTTCCATTTTGAGAAATTCTCTGTGATACGCTCCACAGCAAGACGCACATTCCCATGTGAAGCCTCTCTGGCGACACCCTTGACAAGAGCACCTGGCACCCTGTACAGGACCTGCAGCTAAGATCCGGGCTGGTGCGGCAAGGTATTTGAGCGACCCCTTACGATATGATGCAATCCAGAGAAGTCCCAGAAAAACGTGGATTCGACCAGGCCCTCAATATATGCACGAGTTGCGCCTGCTTCTTGTCATCTTGCTTGGCTACTGGTCCCTCTGATAAATCATCAGCTTGGTTCGAGTCGGGACAAGTCATGATGCATGCTTCAAAGAACTTAGCCTCGTGGACGGCCTGTTGTGTGACGACACGCTCTGCCTCCGTGGAAGCGGACGAGGCCATGAAGTGCATTGAAGAGGGAGGGAGAGGAGACAACACACGGAGGACACAGGCACAGACAGGGGGGTGTGTGTCCCTCATAGATCTTGGTTGAACGAACAGGTGTTGGAATCAGGGCCTGGGCTCATTATCTCGACCTTTGTTTGTGTATCATCGGGGCATGCCACGCCAACACAGCCCCCCACCGCCATGCCGCAAAGCCTGCCTCATAGATCTTGGTTGTACTGAACGTGGGTGTTCCCCAGCCGTTCCCACTCCCAGTGTTCCCAGGGCCGCCTCTGTGAGGGGTGGGCCAGGAGGGGCTGCAGAGGCTGGCCTTCAGAATAACGCAGGGGGGGTCACCTAACACCTGACATTCCCCCCGCGCACCTTCCCTTGGACTGCCAGACGGAAGATCACCAGAACCCTGCAGTTGATTCACTGCGACACCCCACGAACCATCCCTGTACCAAGGAAATCCCCACGGAAAATCCCCGGTAATACGAAAACGGGTATTACCGGACCCGGTAATACCCCCGATTTTACCCGGTAATACCCGTTTTTGACCCGGTAATACCCGGTAATGGAGGCCGATTACCGGGTTTCCGGTAATACCCGGTAATACCGGTTACCCGTTAACGGGGCAGATTCATGATTATACATGTATAATAGTTGACATGCAAGTATTATACATGTATAATACATGTATTATAGGAGGATTCTTCATATTCCTGGATTTCCCGAATTTCCTGGATTTCCCCCGGCCCCTTAGGCGATTTCAGGGCGGACAGGGCGGACATGCCCGGACCCGGAAATCCGGGTGTCCGGATGTCCGGGTCCAATTTTGACCCCCCCCCCCCCCCCCCGGACATTTCCCGAATTTCCCGCCCGGACATGTCCGCCCGGACATCCGGACATCCAGAAATGTCCGCCCCGGACAGGGCGGACATGTCCGCCCGGACATTTTCTGGTGTCCGGATGTCCGGGCGGACATGTCCGGACCCGGAAATTCGGGAAATCCAATTTTGACCCCCCCCCCCCCCCCCCCGGACATGTCCGGCCAGGACCTCAATAGTTTGATTTTTGGTCCAGAAAATAGTTTGGAAATTTTTGAAATCTGGCATGGTTTCGCAGAATTCTGACAGAAAAATGCCCAGAATTTCCAGATTTTTAAATTCTGCAGAATCTGAGAAATTCTGTAGAATTCTGCAGATTCTGAGAATTCTGACAGAATTCTGCAGAATTCTGTCAGATTCTGGGGAATTCTGAGAATTCTGCCAGTGGGGCTTGTGGCCAACTAGCAGCAGCCTGGTATGACAGGGTAGTCATACACAGGCTATGTACAGGGTCGGCCTCGTCCTGGACCAGTCGTAGGCTTATGCTACTGTTGGTTCTCAGGACTGGCCACCACTGCGCGGGTCAAATTTTTGGAAAGGGGGCCTTGACCAAAGGCAAACAGTTTTTGAGTTCTTGCACCACTTCATCTCGGGACTACTCTGATTGGATTCCTCGGATTCGTCGACACACTGTTTCAGAACTGTGCACTTCTCCATCCACACCGGCATCGGGTCACCCGCTGAATACCGTGAGGGCCGAAGCCCAGGGTCAGATTTCGGTACAAGGCGATTAACAGGTCGTTGAGAGGTTCGCAAGTTTAAATGTACCTACAAAAGCTTCATGTACCCATGATAGGGATTTAGTCATTGCTATAGGTGAAGATCAGAGCCCAGGCGGGATGTAAGACAGGGTGTCGCAGATGCAACAATATCTCCAGAGCCACTTTGTATGCCTTTGTTCGGGATGCCCCTTCACCTGTCGCGCTTAGGTTCCGTCCAAGTTCGCCGATTCCAGTGCTTCAAGAGAGCACACAGTTCCTTCCCAGTAGTCTTCATCCTCGGTTCCGAATCATCGCAGTCCCTCGAATCCATGGTGCAGAACTAAATTCTCGAAAGGTGGTCAATGTTTTGAAAGGGGCCCGTGACCAGCGGAAATTGGAATTTTTGACCCAAACCTGCAAGTGTACTGTTGTTTAACGTTGTCCAAAGCCCCTTGCGGTGTGACAGTACATTCGTTATGTGAATATCTGTCACATGGCTATGGCAACACAGACACAGGCAAGCTGGGGAGGCGTCGCGTCCGTCGAAAAAATCATTTCTGCACAACTACCGGCATCGCAGCTACGGTAGAAGTGACTGACCCTGTTCTTGTAATCTTGACGCTGGAAAATTCCATTCGGAAATACCAAACACATCCACTGAAAGTGGATGGAATGGGCGTCAAGACCGTGATTTTTGGGGGAGTGGACTGCCCTGTATCGTGAACCCGCTGAGGGTACAAAATACAGAACAGGGAGGCACAGGTGCAGCACAACACAGGCAGGCAGGCAGGAAACAATGGGTGCAGGTCAGACAAAATGTTCGGTGTCAATCGGCTTGGTTTGATTTGTAGGGATGATGCGGAACACACAACCCGCACCCAACCTCCAGATTCAGCCACTGTACCCATTTTCACCAGTTATATCCGCTCACTCAGAGCAAAACCAAAAAATACTACGAGAAACACTTGGCCTCGATGCTGTGAGTGTTGCATTGGACGTTTCAAAGACAAGTCGTTGTGTGTGCGCCAAACCCGGATGAACAAACCTCACGTGGTTTGGCTGATGAAGGTTGGTGTGAATGTGCGCACAGTCATAACAACAAGGCAAGGTAGATTGTGTTTGTCACCCAAAGCGCTGCCAACTATCTTTTTCACTGTGGGGGTCTTCGCTACCGGATGGTCGTCAGTGCATCTTGGTGTATTTGCTGTTGAAATAGTGAAAACTGACGAAGATTGACGAAGAATAACGACCAGCGAAGACCCCCTGTGACAACCTTCTTGTTGTGTGTGGTCTTGTCCCAAAAAGAGAACTCGTCCAGCCAGTGGGTCGTAACAAGCGACACTCACACCTTGCCATTTTGTAAGTTCGGCGTAGCCAACTCAGGAAACTTTTCACCGTGCGGATCCTTGCGAACACTTCACACGCCCGGCAGGTTGGTGGGGTGTTCTGTGTTCGAAGAAGTTCGACTGTCGTTGCACCGTCACACCCCACTCACCCATCCCACCCCGCCACCAGAGATCACACTCCAGAAGATGGGTTGTTCTTTTGCGGTGGTTTGATGGTGGTGTCGAAAGCAATTCGCGCAAGATACTGAACGACGCACAACACTTTTCACCCAGAAAAGGGGGGGTTTGGCCCTTCAATGAAAACCTGCCACACAGCCGCTCAGGCCTTGCGATGCTCAAGTGCCGGTTGGACCCCTATGTCCTTCAGGCCCCAAAGCAGGCAACGATATGGGATCAACCTCACAGGGGTGAACAACAGGGTGAACAAGGCACGGGTTTACACTGCAACCTCAAGGACTGGCGACACCTCTCCCACAGTCTGCGGCACTCTGCCGTGGCGACAAGGCTTCCTGTCACGGGAGATCGCTGCGTGGATCAACGTGGCACCACCCGTGTGCTCGGCAGGTTGTTTCGGCACCTGCTTTCTCCGTGTCATGCTTTTCGTGAGCGTGTCAGGGATTGTTGGCACACGCTGGGGAGGGTTTCACATGATGACATAACATACATCAGAAGCACACACCCACGTGGCGCTATCCTTGGCAGGACTTTGAAGTGCCGCCTTGATATCCTTGTTGGATAGAACCCTCATATCACACCCTCAATCAGCTGACGAAAACCTAGGAAAAAACGAGTGTAGGATAGCGGGCCCGGTTACTCACGGTATGGACCCTCGGGGCCAGGCTGCGATACCAGCACGCGAACCCAAATTGCAATACGAAAACCTGAGATTTCTGGCTGATTTGGCCATGTACCCAGGTCCTCAGCAGGAGCTAGATATTCGCGGTCCCATTTTAGGGCAACGAATGGGCTCAAAATTCATAAATTCCTTTGAAAACGGACCCAAATGTCCAAAATAGGCCCACCCCAAAAAAAATTTTCGAAAAGGTCCCCCCACAGAATTTCTCAGAATTTTCCAGATTTCTCAGATTTTCCAGAATTCCGACAGAATTCTCAGAATTTTCCAGATTTTCTCAGATTTTTCAGATTTTGGCATTCTGGCCCGGATTTTTGCAGAAATATTTCGATGAGCCATTTTAGGGCTCAAAATGGGCTCAAAATTCAAAAATTCCTTTGAAAATGGGTCCAAATGTCCAAAATAGGCCCACCCCAAAAAAAAATTTTGAAAAGGTCCCCCCCACAGATTTTCCAGAATTCTGACAGAATTTCTCAGAATTTTCCAGATTTCTCAGATTTTCCAGAATTCTGAGAAATCTGGAAAAATCTGGAAACATCTGTCCAGAATCTGGCCAGATTTTTTCCAGAATTCTCAGATTTTTCCAGATTTCTCAGAATTTCCAGAATTCTGAAAAATCTGGAAAAATCTGTCCAGAATCTGGACAGATTTTCTCAGATTTTGAAAATTCTGAAAAATCTGGAATCCCCAGAATCTGCCAGAATCTGTGAAATTCTGGCAGAAATCTGTCAAACCATGATCTGGGTGCCCAAATTTTTTGCTCCTAAGACCGGCGATTTGTAGGGGGACCCTTTCGAATTTTTTTTGGAGAAGGGTAAATTCAGGGTATAAGATAGACTTTTTTTCTGGCGCCGTTTTCCGGTTTTTCTGGTTTTGAAAATTTTTCGCGCGCGCCTTCGGCGCGCGCGACCCGCGCAAACCCTCCCAGAATCTGAGAGGGCCCGGTGCCTGCGCGCGTCCTGTCGTACTGAGGCTGCTTGGTGGGGCAGGCGCAGCAGCTGCTTTGAAAGTTTGGACTCTCGGCCAAAAAAGGTCTGGTGCAATGTTTTTACGCAGGGGGGGTCTGGGGGGCGGAGCCCCCCAGCCGCCGGAGGCCACGGTAGTGAACATCTGTTCCCTACAGTCTGGATTCGCTTGTAAGTAGGAAGGCTTCGCTGTATCGCAGCCCGGCCAGCAGGAGATCACTGGTCCTTGAGGGTTCAACCTTCAGGGTGGAGGAGGACGGGGGAGCGACCACTCGTGATAGGTGTGCGTTGTGGGTGGAGTGGGTGCACGACAGAATGGCCAAAGGGTCCACGAGATCTCTGCACACATTCCGTTGTCGAGGAGATGGGCACCTAGCTGTGACGACAGGCAACAAACAAATCTCATCTGTTAGTTGCCCCCAATAGGCTTGGCGACCTTCAAGACTGCTTGAAAGTCGTTCGTGTTCTCGTCTCAGCCCTCCAGACAAGCAGATCTGTCTCGAGTTGGTGGGCTGTCGCCATGTATTCGATGGCACCGAGTGACGCTGCACAGAGGCAGACGACACGGTGAACTCCAGCGGAGGTTACCCTACCTCCGCTGGAGTACACCGTGTGTCTCCCATGAGTCTCAACTAGCGGGAGTCTTAGCGTAAATTAGCTGGAAAATAGACTCCCGTATCCAGTACAGACTGCAGTCTTAGACTCCCTCTTAGACATGGTGGCTGGAGTCCACCATGTGTGCACCTTCAAAACAGAAGAGACCTGCATGACGAGGGCATCACCACCCACCGGGCCACCCGCTAGGTCCATTTTTTCTTCTCCGCTTCTCTGCCTTCTTTGGACTATTTGAGCTCTGTGCGGATCACGATGGGGTCACTTTCTATTTTTTTATGGCGTTTTTTCTGACTGTTTTACTGTCCCAAAGTCACAAAAAAAACGCCGAAAATGAGATCGACCTTTTTTTTTTTTCAGAAAACCGGGAACCGGGAAACCCTGGTTTTGAAAACCGGAAAACCAGACCTATCTTATCCCCTGGTAAATTGAACGTTTTTGGCCAAATGAAGCCACTGCGACCATTCCCGGGCCTCGGAAATCAGATTTTTGCCCCTCAAATGCGGTGCCGGTCCGGACAAAAAACCGAAAAAATCGTGAAAAATGGCCCATTTTCCCCAGCCAAAAATGGGCCAAAAATGCCCCCGGACACCCCCAGAGACATGTCCTAATCCGGGGTGCCAGTAGGGGGGACCTTTCGAATTTTTTTTCGAGGAGAGGTCAATTGAACGTTTTTGGACATCTGAGGCCACTGCGACCATTCCCAGGCCTCGGAAATGAGGTTTTTGGCCCTCAAATGGGGTACCGGTCCCCACGAAATTCCGAAAAATTCATGAAAATCGAAAGGTCCCACGCACCAAATTCTGCCCAAAAATCGTCAAAAATGGACATGTCATATGCAGCAATGGGGCACCAATCACTCCCCAAATTTTGCTCAATGATTCCACGGCAAGCCAGATTTTCTGATCAATTAGTTTGTTTGAGCATGTTCCTGGCCCTTGTTTGGAAAGTAGATGACCCCTGGCTGGAGAGGACGGTTGTGCTTGACCGGACGGAGAGAGAACCTTCTCCATAACCACCTCCACTCCACAATGCCACAAGTGGCAGGAAGGCCGGGTGTTACAGGCCTCAACCAGGGTTCCAAGGCTCTCCACTTCCTGGCTGCGTCAGGGATCACCGGGTACAGCGAGCAGGATTCCCTGTCCTGACACTCCAGCATGTGCCACCGGAAGAACCCGAAACAGCAGCCCCCCCTCATGGGGGTTGCAAGAGGCACGGAAATCGTTCAAATCGGACCAAGTCCGAAAATTCGGCACTTTCTTGGGTACAAATTGCGGTCCGAAATTTTCCGATTTTTTGAAAAAAGGCTAATTCTGTAAGGGGGACCTTTTCGAATTTTTTTTTCGGGCACTTTTTCCACAAGGAAATGTCCGCCCTGTCCGCTACTGTCCACTACCGATTTCAAGGATCCTCCATACTTGTAGTTATACATGTAAAATTTACAAGATCCCACCGTGTAGGCATCCACATCACCTGCTTGTGGCAGTTCCAACTCCCTTCTGTTGACTTCTTCTGCAGGCGCCCCCTGCCCCACAACTGCCGCCTGCAGGGTTGATAGGAGAAGTTCCATGGCAGGCACCCGGGCAAGCAAACACTACCCTGCCACCCTGCGATGTAGATGCCAGGGTTCGTAGCTTTCCTTTGCACTGAGGGGTGTGCTCTGTTGCTGTGTGCCTCGTGAGAATTCTCGGTCCGGTGCCACGGCCTTTTCAAAGCCTTTCTGAATTTGTAGGAACAACGGAGGGGGGGGGAGGGGGGAGGAGCATGTTCACCGTGTGATGTTTGTGTTTGCAAATGCTTCACACACGCCCCGTCAGGGCGGTGGTGGGTTCTGCGTTCGGAGAGAGATTGATGTCTGGTGTTTTCCCTTGACATTCATAACCACTACGGTTGCACAAAATCTGGACTATTTCCCCCAACACGGTACTGTCAGGTGGAAAATGCAGCGATAGGGGAAGTGCGAGGTGCTGTCACGCACCACAGCCATGCGCTTGCCAATCACACCCCACTGTTCTGCGGGCCTTTTTCTAGTGTCTATTTCGTGCGATCAACGAAACTTTCTTGTTTCCCTTTCGTTTTCTTCACGAATGATATTGCACTGAATCACAATCGTGTTTCGGCAGCAACTGTGCATCATTGCATGGTGTCTAGCGGTGCCATCGTGCGGAGAGCGAAGGGCTTCTCACAGTTCAAGATGGCCAACCGTGCGACATGATGCGAGAACGACCTGGGATGATTTGGGAGCATCACAGGGCGTCTCTGTGTGGGGGATCCGGCAAGATTACAGCTGTGTTCGTTTGATATATCCACGCAGGCAAACCTGGGGACGCTTCTGTGGGTTTGCTGGATCTTGTGAACGCCCCCTCGATTCACACCATTTGTATCAGACCGGTGGCATGTCTGCGTTCCAACAAGTTCGCAATCATTTCGTTTGGTCTGTCGATCAGGCCTGGGCGGGGAACGAGCCCTTTTTCCAGGTTTTTTGGGTCGGGGAACCAGGTTTTTTCTAAGAATTTTTACAAGGGATTTTTTGCTCGCCCCCCCACAGTTTCCAGGCGCGTGCCCGTCAGGCGGAACTTTTTCTCTGATTTCTCTCCGCGTCATCATGTGACAGCTCTCGAGTGATGCCCAGAGATGCTTGCGGCAGAGAGTGCCCCTCATGCGCGTTACAGCTGAAAATGAATGAGGATCACCTGGCGCTCGTTCTCATCGGGGGTTGTGCTCCGCAGGGACTCAATACACCTTGGCACTCTCGCAGGGCTGGACATGCCAGCAGCTGGAGGACAGTTACAAAGCTGCCACTCCCCGACGCCACCCACCTGCTGGCCCCTTCAGGTCTGAAAGCCCAAAAGCTCCCGGGGATTTTTGCAATGGTGCGCACCATATTCAGCGCAGTAGGGTGATCTCTCCGATTTTCCAAAACTGCTGGTTTACGGGTTTGGGGAACGGTCGCCGGCAGACCGTTGAAATGCCCGTGTTAGCAAGGCACACTCATGTTTCAGGGAGCGTGTCGCGTGTCACGCATGTCGCGAACGCGGCAAGTGTACCTTCCAGGTGGGGAAGCCCGACCTCCTGTCCGATGTCAGTCAGGCTTCGAAGAAGCGCTTCATGGATGCGGCGCTGACCTCCTACGCTGCACTGTACCCGGGGAAGTGAGATAGATGGACGGGCACACGCTACATTGGGGGTCTGGGGGGCGGTGCCCCCCAGCCGCCGGAGGCCACGGTAGCGAACATCTGTTCGTGTGGGCGTACAGATTCTGTGCGAGTTGGCTGCGTCCTCAGAGGCGACTGGAGTGGTTGGACCCCAACTTGATGGGATTCGAAGGACTTGAGTACGAGACGTACGCCACAGGGGGGTCTGGGGGGCGGAGCCCCCCAGCCGCCGGAGGCCACGGTAGTGAACGTCTGGCTCTCCAGTTGGCCAGCAAGGCGAACGGTACGTGGGACAGACTTCCCTTCCATCCTTGTGCGCGCCCTGTCGACTGGGGAAAACTTAGAAAAAGTTTTTTCCTCTGCGAAACAACCTTAGAAAAAAATTCCCCTAACAAAATTCTTAGAAAAAAACTTTTTTTCCCCTTACAAAAATTCTTAGAAAAAAAGTTCAGAATCCTGAAAGTGGGGAACAAGCCCCCCAGTTAGGAACAGCCCTGCTGTCGATACAACTTTTTTTTTTGCCTGCGTGCCACTTCATGGTAGACCACTCAAATCACCCGCTCGGAAAAGTGCTCCTTTAAAAAAACACCCAGCTGTGTCAGAAATGCAGGCCGTGTTTCTCTGCATCATTTTTGTTATCTGCCTTTGTCAGTACATCCACCTCCTTCCTTCTGCAGATTAACACTCCGTTTTGCAGAGCCAATCACATTGCACACGCCGGATTCGTTTTCCATCCAGCGAGTGCAGGCCGCCTTACCTGGCCCTTGCTCTGTGCCAAACTGATGCCTAATTTGTTCCGGCACCCAAGGGGTCTTCACTACGGTGATGAAAACGGCACATTTTCGGTGCATTTCCTCCTACTTCTTCCAGGAGAAAAAGCGCCGAACTTTGCTGAAAAAACGCCGTTAGCAGAAGATCCCCCCTCACACCCTCTCACTATTCTGCACTTCTGAGCGGTTGCAGTGGTTCCTTTTTTGCCGCCCACCAGAACACCGTATAACACAGCTGATCTTCATCTGTGGAAGTCTGTCGCAAAGTACACCGAATGATACCCGTAGTGGGCGATTGGGCATCGAGCAAGGTGTTATAACAATATAGTAAGGGGCACAGACAGCAGCGGTTCCCCGATGCCGCCAGAATGCAGAGAATTGGGTGAATCTTGTTGAGCAACTCTGCGGTGCGATGAGGGGGGTGCGCAAGGGCAAAGACAACCCACCGCAACCCGTGCAGAGTGAATCATGTTGATAAATCTCAGAAAGAAAATTGCGAATGCATGCGACGGTGGGACAAGCCTTGGCACACGAATCAATCCGAAAACAAACCAAGGTTCGGGCGGGTGGGGGGGGGGGGGGGAGCAGGGGCTGGGGTAATTTTCTGGGGGGTCGTGAACGTCGGGGGGGGGGTAGGGGGGGGGGGGGGTCACTGGGTCAAACATAGGCCAAATTTTGGGAATCGAGTTTTTGACCCTAAAAGGGTGATTCTGCTGGCAGAAAGTGCCCAATATGCTCCGGAAACTCATTTCCGCCCACTCCCAGGGGGTGGTATGCCCCCGACGATGCCGTTTTTGTCGATGAAAATTTTTATGACACAACTTGTACCTGGACTGCACCCCACACGGCATGTCAACCAGAGCAAACACACCTCAACCTGCCAGAGGCGCAGAAGAGCTGGTGTTGTTGGTCTTCCTGAACCCGAATGGGTTCTCGGTGCCCTCCAGAGGTCAAAAGTCAAGCCAAAATGAGGTGCGAGCACAAGAATTGTTGTGGGAGAACCATGGTACAGATCGTGTCACATTTTGAGGGTGTTCCAGGGGAGCTCTCAGCAGCTGGGTCTGCGGCACGGCACATCCGTTGCCAGGGAGCGCGTCCTCAGAGTACTCTCGTCATGCCGTCAATCTGAAGTCGGGGCTGGAGGCGGAGACGGGCAAGCTTGCGCTTCTGCTGATTCTGCTGTGCGTACCTCTGGCCCTTTGTTCTCGTGCCTGCTGTACCAGGTGCCTGTTCCAGTCAGCTGCCTCCCCGTCAGAGGAGGCAGTGTAGGGACTCTCGCGTCGCGCCCCCGTGCCACATGATCACAGGCATGGCACCACACCCGAGGACGCGCTCCCTGGCAACGGATGCGCCGTGCCGCAGACCCAGCTGCTGAGAGCTCCCCTGGAACACCCTCAAAATGTGACACGATCTGTACCATGGTTCTCCCACAACAATTCTTGTGTCGCACCTCATTTTGGCTTGACTTTTGACCTCTGGAGGGCACCGAGAACCCATTCGGGTTCAGGAAGACCAACAACACCAGCTCTTCTGCGCCTCTGGCAGGTTGAGGTGTGTTTGCTCTGGTTGACATGCCGTGTGGGGTGCAGTCCAGGTACAAGTTGTGTCACAAAAATTTTCATCGACAAAAACGGCATCGTCGGGGGCATACCACCCCCTGGGAGTGGGCGGAAATGAGTTTCCGGAGCATATTGGGCACTTTCTGCCAGCAGAATCACCCTTTTAGGGTCAAAAACTCGATTCTCAAAATTTGGCCTATGTACAGGCTTTTTTGGGTGCAGTGACCCCCCCCTAGGCATACTTGTACCCCCATATGGGGAAGGCCAAAAATATGGGGAAAATATGGGGGGAATATGGGGGGTTTTTTAAGTCCTGTTCCCCCATATTTCCCCCATATGGGGGATATATGGGGGAAAACCCAGGGGTTCCTCAGGTGGAAGCAGTCAGCAAACAGTTCTCTTCGTTCTGCTTTTCACAGGGTGTGAAGTCAGCCACTGACAGGGGACGTCTAGCACCTTGCAGAGCCATCTCACCTCGTCGCTTTCTGCAGAGAGGAAACGCCCGGCTGAAGTGCTCGAGTCAGACCACAAAAGGTGCTGTGAGAGTGCCGACCGCCACTTTCTTCAAGTCTGAGTAGCTGTCATCAGAGCATGCTGTCCAGTAGTCCTGTCTTTGCTGGCAGAACAGTTGCGTCCTGCAGCCAGTCCTTGTACTGGCCTTCACAGGTCTCATTCCACCCGGCAGATGCAGCTTGAATATGTCAAGCTGCCTGGTGACGAGCGTCGACTCCGACTTTTCGGCGCTCGGAGCGGTCAAAAGCGGCGGAAGCGCCTGACACCCCAGAATGCACTGCTTGTGAATTCCCTTGTCTAATTAAGGACCCCAGGGGGCAGTTCGCAATCACAAACACACCAGAGGAGGAGGACAGCGAGTGTGAGAGTGAGGACTTAAAAACACAAGAGTGTGTGTTGTGAGGAGCTGTTAACCCTGAACGCGCTATGTGTGTCTGTGCGTATGTGTCCACCATCGCTGCCGCTGTCACTGCGGTGCCCCGCCAAACCGGGAAGCGTTCGCTCTCCGCTGCCGCTGTGTCGGCGCAGGAGAGGAACAGGAGGTCGGTGCGACCCACCTGGGGGATCTTCCAGGGGGGGGCCAGACCTGGCCACACCTGAACGAGCGCGCACCTCCCCAGGATCGGACTCCTGGAGGATCCCCAACAAGGCATGAGGCCGGTTTCGACGCGCACTTCGCGTGCCTGAGTGGTTTGATGTTCTCCCGTTGCAGCACGAATACCCCCATATCCCCCCATATGGGCCCCATATTTCCCCCATATTCCCCCATATTTTACCGGGTTTTCCCCATATTTTCAGCCTTTTTCCCCATATGGGGGCGGGGTTTTGAGACCCCCCATATTTCCCCCAGATTTAGGGGGTTCCCCATATGGGGGGACAAGTATGCCTAGGGGGGGGGGGGGGGGGGGGGCTGGCGTGCAGGGTGCAGGCAGCGCGCGCAAATGCGACCTGTTTCCGGGTGCCCGCGCGCTCCCGGCGACCGTGCACCCTGGGTGCACGGGCTTGGGCTGAATCTGGGTGACGTACGAGTAGGGCTCCCACCCTGAAAATGGGCTATCTGCAGTCACTCCAGGGACCTGACATCACCTGAAAGTGACCCAAAAGTGCGGAATCTTCGACTCGCGGAATCGCGATTGACCCCTTCCATTGCACTCTTTGGGCTCTGTGCGGATCGTAGTGGGGTCACACTATGGGTCTAGGTGCCAAGCTTCACCCATGAAATGTGGGTCTAGTTCAGGGGCTGGTCATATGAGACTGTGATGGGAGGCCGAGAGTCAGCCAGCCCACCCACCCAGCGGGACCCCCTCCTCGGGTGTTCCGAAACCCCGTTCTTTTGAATATTTGGAATCTGTGCGCATCGTAGTGGGGTCACTTTGTAGGTCTAGGTGACAAGCTTTGTCCATGAAATGTGGCTCTGGTTCAGGGGCTGGTCATGGGTGAAGGTGACTGGGAGTAACACACCATGCATCATCACACCCCACCCAGCCACCCACCCAGCGGGACCCCCTCCTCAGGTGTTCCAAAACCCCGTTCTTTTGAACGTTTGAAACTTTTGCGGATCGTAGTGGGTCATTTTATAGGTCTATGTGACAAACATCGTCCATGAAATGTGACTCTGGTTCAGGGGCTGGTCCGAAGAGAAAGTGACTGAGGTAGCCACACGGCCGAGAGGGGGGCCGAGAGTCAGCCAGCCCACCCACCCAGCGGGACCCCCTCCACGAGTGTTCCAAAACCCCGTTCTTTTGAACGTTTGAAACTTTTGCGGATCGTAGTGGGGTCACACTGTGGGTCTAGGTGCCCAGCTTCACCCATGAAAAAGCGGTCTGGTTCAGGGGCTGGTTATGGGTGAAGGGTGACTGGGTGACACACACCATGACACCCCACCCCACCCAGCGGGACCCCCTCCTCGGGTATTCCAAAACCCCTTTCTTTTGAACGTTTGGAATTTGTGCGGATCACAGTGGGGTCACTTTGATGGTGTGTGAGCCAAGTATCACCCATGAAACACGGGTCTGGTTCAGGGACTGGTCGTGGGAGAAGGTGGCTGGGAGGCAGCCAGTCCACTACACCCCACCTACCCACCCAGCGGGACCCCCCCCTCGGATTTTCCAAAAACCCGTTCTTTTGAACGTTTGGAATCTGTGAGGATCGCGATGGGGTCATTTTGGCCATGGGGTGCCCATTTACACCTATTACTGGGGAACATCAATTGGGTGAAAGTACCACCTCCTGACCCCCCCCCCCCCCATCCCGAGTCGGGAGGGGGGTCGGGTAGGGGGGGTACCCATACCCCCCCTCGTGACCCCCCCCCCCCCCCCCCCCCTGGTAGGGTGCCCGACCAGGGGGTGGGGGTCACCCAAAATTTCGAGGAAATCCTGGTGTCACCCTGAAAACCTGGGTCGCCAGCCTGACCTCAGCCCGCGGGGAGCCCCCCCCCCCCCCCCCCCCCCCCCCCCCCCCCGGAGGAAATCCGTGAACTACCAAAAATCCTTACCCCAGGGCCTGGGGGGGAGGGAGGGGAGGGGGGGGATTGCCCCCCCCCCCCCCATCTTCTTTGTCGCATCGATCCGACACAGATCCAGAAGAAACCTATTGAAACCTTCTTCTCTTGCTGCCCTTCCCCCACCCCCCTCCCACTGCCCCTTCCCCCCCACATGCCGACGCGCTCCAGGTCCGCTCGACCGTCGTCCGTCCTGACGGCACCACCTCCGTGCACATTCTCACCCTACACCGCCCATACCTTCCTGCAGGGGGTGCCATGCCCTTGGCTGGATGAGGAATCCGGCTGAGCAGGGCACAGTGGGGAAGAGGGGGGAGGTGGGGTGGTGGCGGCTACGGCCTCTCTAAAGGCCCAGTGTGTACACACCCCAGTCAATCTTTGCACCCGCTTCTTCCAACAAAATGCATCACTTGCAGCTCTTTGGCACGCTGGCGGTGTTCGGTGCCGATCAGGATATCCCACTGTACGCTGTGCTGCGCTACTGGCACGAGCTGGAGGGGATGTGCCCTATGAACGTGAAGCGTGTCCTGGAGCAGCTGCAGCTTGAAGACCTCCTCCAGATCAAGGGGTGCATGGATGTGGTGCCGGTTCTGAGCGATGACGAGAGTTTTGACGGGCGTTTCTGCGGAGATGCGTTCGCACCTGTCACGGGGCAGTTCCAGGCCAACCCGGTAGAGGCGTTGCTGCGGGTCACACGCTCGAAGCTGAACCAACTGCAGGTGGAGCAGTCGAAGGAGGAGTCACGCCGCAAGTCGGTGTCGGCAGATATGGGTGCCTCTCAGGACGACAACGGGTTCTCTCTGCAGGCAGGGCTGCATGATGCCATCGTGACCAACAGCAAAAACGCCGCAACGCGGCACCAGAAGACGCGTGAGCATGGCCTGCAGAAGGAGGACATGCAGAACCTCCTCACTGGCTACCCCGACGAGCACAGCGATGCGAAGGTGCGGCTCGTGATGACTTCCGAACAATACGAGCAGGCGCGGCAGCACCTGAGCCCGGATGCAGGGCTGAACCCCGCCGCCCGGCAGCGGGGCATGCGCGCATTCAACCCAGAGACAGGCAAGCGGGGTCCGGGGGTTGAGGAGACGTCCGTTGTGGTGCAGCCGGACATCGCAGATGATGCAGAGGTGGACCGGCTGTCGCGCGTGCTGCAGGGGACGACCAACGTGTTCTACGACGCGTATGCGGGGGTGGGCGGGGGAGATGTGGAGGAGGACGGCGTGTGTATGGGTGCCTGCCTCGACGATCTGCAGGAGCGGCGGCTGCACGCGCATTCCGTGCCGAAGGAGCTGTATGATGACACGGCGTCGGTCACCACCGTCGTGATGTGGAGGCAGAGCGGCGGCAGCCTTGTCGCTGCGGTCCCCTCCTCGCAGGAGGCTGCGCTGCAGCGTCTCCACGCCACCATCGTGGATGCGTATCAGCATGCGATGAGCGACCGCCACCTGTGGCACGAGGGGGTGGAGGACGGGTGGTACCTCGCACACATCGACGAGCACCTGATGCAGGCCGGCATGCCTGGCATCCACACCCCGCAGTACCACATCCTGAAGGCCATGGCTGTCGGCGAGTTCTCCTATGGGGACTTCGGGATCCAGGAGCGCATCTTCCCATACCCGGTGCCGCCGTCGAATTCGGATTCGCAGTCGCATGGGGGGAGCTCGCGGAAGAGCACGCGTCTTGCGTCTCGCATGTCGAGGCAGGGCCAGTTCAGCACGAATGTGCGGTGCCACCAGCCACTCAACGCGGTGTACGCCAGCATGATCAACACCGACGTGCTGCAACAGATAGGGGACCTCAAGCTGTGCAGCTACCTGTCTGAGGCCTTTGGGTCATCCGGCAATGACTTCGACGCGCGTGTTGTGATCCTCGCGCTGCTCTCGGAGGAGGAGCGCCTGCGCAACACCTACAGCGCCATTGTGCGGCGGTGCATGCCTTCGGTGTACATGAAGCTGCTCGTCTCGCAGATTCTCGCCGGCCTCACCGACGCCTTCCGTGCGGAGCGTGCAGCGCAGGGCAAGCCGATCTGCGGAGACCCCCCGCGGCAGTGGTACGCCCCCACGTGGCTCAACGCGCTGTCCTTCCACGAGGCGCACGACGCAGCGCTGCAGCCGCTGAACCACAGCGATGCCGCACACAGGCTGCTCACCCTCTGCCCCGACAACCTCACCGCAGGCAGCGCGGTGGCGCCGCGCATGCTGCGCGACCTGCTCTTCCTGGCGGCAGAGCACCCGGCACCAGAGGTGCGGTCGCGCTGCTCCAGCCTACTGCGCAACTGCAGTGACGAGGTGTCTGCCCGCGTGCTCTTTGGTGCCCTGATGCATGCCGCACGCAGTGACGAGCAGAGCCTGCGTGCCGTGTGGACGGATGACCCACAGACAGACGAACGCAACACATCGAGCGTGTCTGGCCAGACCGGGGCCCTGGTGCTCTCGCTTGCGGCAGGCTTCCCCGACCTCTCCCAGGAGCACACCTGCGCCTACGCCCTGGAGAGCCTCATCGAGTGCCTGTGGGCTTCGCGCCACGGCCACACCACCACGCCGGAGGGCCAGGCAGACCCGTGGTCCACCACGCGCCCCTCCCTCGTGTCGACCCGGGGCTTCGACAAGAAGTCGAGCCGCATGGCGTTTGAGGCGAGCACCCGGGCTGCCATCCAGCAGACAGCCCAGGCGGTGCGGCCCTTCCGGCTGGAGCTCTTCTGCGCGCTGCGCCGCCTGGCGCGCGAGCCCGGAGGACGGGGTGCGCGCATTGTGTCGCTGGCGCTGCTCAAGCGGTGGGCGCGCCAGGCACGCCTCCCCGACGGCGGCACCGACAGCGGGGTGGAGGAGGCGGCAGACCTGCTGCATGTGGTGCGGGATTGTCTAAATCCCGGCGACTCCATCGGGCTGCGGTGGTGCGTGCGTGCCCTGCCCTCCTGTGTGCTGGAGGACAGGGGCAGCCTGGCGACGCTCCTCCTCCTGGCGCTGAAGCACGAGAGTGCGCATGTCAGGCGTGAGGCTGCCCAGCAGTGCCAGCTGATGCCTGCGAACCACCACGCCTGGGCAGCTGCGCAGCTCGCATCAGCACTTGAGAAGCACCGCGACGTGCCGTTCATCGATGCGGTGGTGGGGGCCTGCCCCCGCCTGCCGCCCCGCCCGCCGGGCGAGCTGCTGCAGCTGGTGCTGACGTGCGCACAGAGCGGGCACCAAGAGGCACGCAGGCTCCTGCAGCGTTCGCCTATCTTTGAGGCGACTGTCGAGATGTCGAAGGTGCAGGGCGAGTCCAACTGGGTGCTGCAGAGCCTGCCCCCGCTCGAGGCGGGGTGCTCCAGCAAGCTGGTGCGGCAGCTGGCTGGCGATGAGAGCTGGCTTCGCCACGACGTGGTGCGCAGCGCGTGTCGGCGAGGTGATGAGCGTGTGGCGCGGCATGTCGTGGCGCTGCTGGCGGCATGCAGCGACACCGGGGATGGCACGGTGCGCCTCTTCGAGGCGCTGCCCGACTTCGCATTCATTGCAGACGACAGTGTCGAAGAGCTCTTCGTCCTCGCAACCTCCAGCCACCCGACTGCATCCTATGTGCAGGATCTCCTGCGCGAGGGCACCACAGAGCTGCCCTCTCCGAGTGGCCCGCACTGCATTGACCGCCGCTCCCCCGAGGGGTGCAAGCGGCGGTGCGCAGCGGTGGCGCGGCTGGTGATGCACAACCTCCCCCTGGTGCTGCAGGAGGATGACGTGCTGCAGGCAGGCTCCCTGATAGGCACGCTGCGGTCTGCCCCCAAGACACTGCTGCTGGAGCACGCATCGCACCCCAGCGTCGAAGATGTGCTGCGGCTGACGTGGCGCTCCCAGAGCCTCGGGTGCCGCCGTGCTGCGCGTGACTTCTTCACCCTTGGAAGCGGGACGTCGCAGCTGCTGAGCTACCTGTCATCGCACCTGCTTGCATATGCCAAGGAGCACTCCGATGAGTTCGACGCACTGGACGAAGTGTTCACCGAGGTGGAGTGTTTGGGTGCGACACAGGGCGCCCAACCCCCTACAGACGGCGTCACGCGGGTGCCGAAAAACTCGCTGCAGACACACGAGATTGTGCGCGTCCTCCAGATGCTGCCTGATGACCTGACGCATGCAGGCTCGCGCCTCCTGGAAACTATCGTCATCTATGCGATGAAACACACCGACATTGTCCTGAAGGAAACGTGCACGGACATCGTGCAGGGCACCTGTGTGGCAGAGGTGTTGGATATTGTCGAGTGCTACATCGATGACGATACGATGCGTGTCGCTGCCATCCGCCTGCTCCCAAAGAACATCGCACGTGCCACAGGCCGTCTCCTCCAGAAGCTGCTGAGTGTGGCCATGACACACCACGACGCGGCTGCACGATGTGCATCCCAGAAGGTGCTGCGCTCCAACATGAACACCACAGCAGCACTGCCGCTGCTGATGGCGAAGATGCTGAACGGCAGTGCCGACCTGCCCTTCGACCACATCATCGGAGCCCTGCTGTGCCTCGACGGTGCGTCGCTGCCGAGTGTGCTGCTGCAGCCGCTCTGCTCGCTGCTCAGCCACACCTCGGAGACTGTGTGCACCGCAGCGTACGACGAGGTTGCCAAGGCGCCCACGGCACACCCCGACGTGGTCCGCGAGTTGATGCACATCGTCACCGCCTCCCTCGAGCCCCGCCTCACTGCCCCGCCCAGCTCGCTGGTGCTGTCGCTGAACCGCGCGCTGTGCCTCCTCCTGTCATGGGGGCTGAACCAGCATGTCAGCGAGCTTGACGTGGAGAAGCTGCTGCACATCACAACGAAGTTCGCCTCGACACCCGAAGGCGACCTGGCACTGGCAATCCTCCGCCGCACGAAGAAGGAATACTCTAAGATGTGCCTGCGCTACCTCCTGCAGAAGCACAGTGTGACTGAGCCCCGCTGCATCGCTGTCGGGTTGCCGGAGCTGCCGGATATTGGGAAGAACGACGGCGTGAATACTTGGGACTACGGGCGTCTCTTACAAGCCGTGGTTCCTGCAGTCCTCGAGCGTGGTGACGACTGGGCGGTTGCTCTTGCTAAGCGGTCTACAGTACTGAGCGCTGTGATGGGGTCTCGTGTGAAGACTGCCGTCCACGAGCTTCCCTCTGCCGACACGATGCCCACACGCAGGGAACAGGCACTGCAGCACGCCGCCAGAGCGATGCAGGCCCTGCCCGACCTCGAGAGCCTCCGCCTGGCCTGCTGCTCCGCCCCTGAGGCAGGGCGCCTGATTGACGCTGTGTGCCTCATTGCAGACGGTGTGGGTGAGGAAGACGTGTTGGCGCACCTAAAGGAGCCTGCACGGAGCCTGCTCTTGCCTGCCCGTGAGGTGGGTTAGAGAGTTGCACTTACACATGACTGAATATCAAGTCGGAAGCCCCTACCCCGCCCCGCGCCCAGCCCCGCGTGATTGCCATCTTCCAAAGCAGCGTGTTCCTTGTTACTCTTGAGAGGAGCGGGCCGCATCTTGTTTGTTGTCGGATCCACTGCCACTGCCCCTCATCCACACAGGCATTTAATACACAATGCAGCCGTCTACGACACCACCAGTTGCAACGTCGTCGGCATCGACGACGCAGACCACCGAGCAGAGCGACCCGCAGCAGCAGCCGCAGCAGCTGGTGCTCCGCCTGCACCCTAAGAAGGAGCGCCCCCGTGTTTCGTGGGACTCCAGCGTGAAGGACTCGCGGTCGAACATGAAGACATCAAAGAAGTGCTGCGTGTTCCACAAGAGGCGTGAGTTTGGTGAGTCTGACTCAGGTATGCTCAGGCAGTATTTAAGACCTGGATGCCACCAAGGAAAATACGAAATGCTTGTGGTACGGTATTGAATTGCCGCCCCCGAAATACCGTGTGGGAATACTCTGATACCGGAAGGACACGAGACCCAGGCCTTCCTCCCACACGAGCGTGTCTAAAAGCATCTCCAGACAACCACAACCACCACCCTCCCCCACACAGAGTCGTGCTCCAGCGGCGATGAGCACGAAAAGCGTGACCGCCCGACCCGCTGCACGCGGAAGAGCTGCGTGTGCAACACCACCTACAACTGATCCCTGGCTGAGCCTTCGCCCAGCAGGGGTTACGCTGTCTATCACACGCTACCACCACCACTAACGTGTTGCTGTAACACGTGGCATGCAGACATGGGTCCCCCCCCGCCCCCCCTCCCAAGACCCGCAGTAATGGGGATGCCCATGCAGGCCGACAATGCCTCAAACAAAGGGATCGTCAGCCGAGGGTGGGGATTGGGGGGGAAGAGGGGTGCGTGGCACCCATGCAAAACCGCCTTTCTCCTCCTCCTCCTCCTCATCCTCCCTTCCTTCCTTCCTTTTATTTTTTTTTAGCAACGATTTCCCCACACGCAACGCGGCAAAACTGCTGCCCTGTTGCCGTCCTTCAAGGCAATACACCCCTCCCTTGCGCACGTCCAGTGTGCTGCGGGGTGGGATGAGGTCGTTTCTCTGACGAAACCCTTGTCCAAAAACAGCCTCTGCGACTCGCGTGTGCGTGGATGCCGTACATCTTCTAGAGTGGGAAGGTCGCTTGAGGCTTAGAGCCCACTAATGTGTGAGGTACAGAGGTCCAGAGACTGGTGTGTGTGTGTGTGTGAGTGTGTTGTCAGCATGTTCATATTATTCCGTCTAGCCCTCGAGTATAGGTGTGTTCTCAGTTGTCTGGTAATATTATACAGGAGAGAGGGTGCCGCCCCCCCCCCCCCCCCCCACCCACGCTCCCCCCCCGCCCTCCACCCCCCTCCTGGCGTGAGGTCATCGGAACCGCATGACCTGCCCCGGCGTGGTTGCTCTAAGATTGTAAGAATAAAAAAAACCGTCTTGCCACCTTCGTGAGTTGCCTTACCACCGCGCCAAAAGCTAAAGCAAAAAAAAGCGGGATTTTGACTCGTCTGATCCGCCGTGTTGGGCGGAGGGTTTTATTGCAAAAACCCGGCGGGTGGGGGGTGGGGGTGGGGGGGGGGGTGCCTTTGGGGTTGTTGTGTCCAAAACTTGAATTATTTTTTGGAACAGGACGCGCAAAGTGTCCTTCTTCCGTGTCTCTGCTGCGCAAAGGAAAGAACAATGAAACATATCTGAGAGATGAGTGCGGGGAGTAATGAGGGGTACGGGGAGTGGCGCTGGTGCGCCGAACAGGCAGAAAGGGTGCAGAACGAACCCAGCATAAAACAGCGGATGGGGGATTGGGGTGCGGGGTGCATCCGGAACTGAACCTGAGGAAGGCCTCCCCGCCCTCACACCCCACCCAACCACCCACCACCCCACCCCACCCCACCCATTTGCAACGAAACATCTCGCGGTGGGGCCACCCTGTTGGCATAGCTGCCCAGTCTCGCCCACCAGAGGTTGGAAACGAGACACCCCACTGGGCTGCAACCCCCTCCTGGGGCCCCTGGCTCGGGGATGAAGCGTGGGATCGATGCACCGGCGTCGGCCCCTCCGAAGAAGCTTGTGAAGATGGGGATCGACGCGCAGAAGACGAACCACAACGCCGACATCTGCACGATCCTGCTGGAGATGGGCCAGGTGGAGAAGAGCCAGGGGCAACTCCACAAGTGGAAAGCCTACAGACAGGCTGTCGACAGCCTCAGGGCTCTCGACAAGCGCATCACCAGCGGGGCTGAGGCTCGCTCACTCCCAGGTGTCGGGGCTAAGATTGCCGCAAAGATTGACGAGATCCTGAAGCAGGGCAGTCTTCATCAGCTTGAGGCGTATAACAGCAACCCGAGGGTGAGTGCCTTGAGGCTGTTCACAAAGATCTCTGGCATCGGGCCGAAGGCAGCCCAGACGCTTGTCGACAAGGGGTACACCACCCTGCAGGACCTGCATGACAAGGGCGAGCTGCAAGGCTTCACACACCATCAGAAGCTGGGCGTGCAGTACTACGATGATTTCCTCCAGAAAATCCCCTACGCCGAGGTGGCGCTGCTGGCAGAGGCTGCGGGGCGCATAGCGAGATCGCGTGTCGACACATCTCTCATCCTGACGCCCTGCGGTAGCCACAGGCGGAAGGTTGGGATGTCGGGCGACATCGACTGTCTGCTGACGCACCCCCTCACAGGCAGCGACTCTGGCGATGAGTATGTTTACCTCAAGCTGGTGGCAGAGGCGCTCCGTGAGAGCGGGTTTCTGGTGGACACCATCAGCGAGGGCAGCACAAAGCTGATGGGCGTGTGCAGGCTCCCCGGGTCTACCTCCGGCCACCCTGCGCGGCGCATCGACATCCGGTGGGTGCCCCGGGACAGCTACCCCACAGCGCTGCTGTACTTCACAGGGTCTAGCATATTCAACACGTCAATGCGGACGCAGGCCCTGGGAAAAGGCTTCTCCCTCAATGAGTATGGCCTGTACCGCGTGCCGAAGGCTCCGGCGACTGCGGCGGGTGTTCCCATAGGAGGGTCTCCGTCGAAGCCGACGAAGGATCCGAAAAACCGTGTGCCTGTCTCGAGTGAGGAGGATATATTCTCCGCGTTGGGCATCGAGTACTGCAGACCAGAGGAGAGGAATCTGTAGGGTGTAGAGTGTGTAGATGGTGTAGTGGAGATCGCACCAATCGAGCGGGGTCCGCGAGGCTCCGCGGTAACGTGAGTAACCCCCTCGAGGCAGTGTCTCGCACACACACTGCAGCATTTCGGGAGTTGGGGTTTCGGGTCGTGTGCGGCCTAGCCATCCTAACCACCCAGCAGGCCCTTGTTCTGCGATTCCGCTGCGTACGGCTGCTGGGAGTGCACAGGCAGCACCTAGGCACACCTCTCTCAAGACTGGCTTGTCGCACCCACACACCCCGTACCCTCCCCTATTTCTGAATAAAGCCGCCATCGCCCTGTGCCGGGATGTGTTGCCATATGCACTCTCAGCCGCCCCCCGCCCACATGCACACGAGTGCAGGGATTCACCACAGTGTCGAAACCCTGTGCCAGGTGTGGCATCCTGTTTGATTTTCTGCCTCCTGTGTTTGCTCTGCCCATCACCTGCCTCCCCGCACTCCACCCACCCGCACAGCACACAGTAACACAACACAGCAGCACCATGCCGATGTGGCTGTCGTACGACCTGCAGCAAGCCTGCCAGACAGACCTGCCCCATGAGGCGCTGGGCAGGGCACCAGAGGAGGACGAGACGTTCGCTGTGGACAGCAAGGGGTACCGCGTGAAGCAGATCAGCGGTGTGGTGTATCCGGGTGGGTTCCACAAGAAGGGCATTGAGGCTGCGAAGGAGCGCGACATTGCGGCGTCGGACATTGTGATCTGCACCTACCCGAAGTGCGGCACGACGTGGATGCAGCAGATTGTGCTGCTGCTGCTTGCCGAAGGTGACAAGTCGCAGATCACCGACGTCTTCAAGCAGTCACCCTGGATCGAAATGCTGGCGTGCCAGTCGCCCGAAGCCCTCGCCAACGTGAAGCCGTCGGTGGGAGGCAGGGTGGTGTGGAAGACACACGCCCCCTCCTGCAACGTGCCGTGGAAGTCGCGGCACCCGGACTCCAAGATGATTGTTGTGGCGCGCAACCCCTTCGATGCATGCGTGTCGATGTACCATCACGCGCTTGACACAGGCGTATTTGCCTACACCGGCGACTGGGAGCACTTCATGCACAAGATCTACCTCACGGGGGTTGCGGAGCACGGCGACTTCTGGGAGTGGCACGGGGGTTGGTACAACGCCATGAAGACCGAGGAGCTGTCGCGCAACACGATGTGGATCACATTCGAGGACATGAAGGCTGACCCGTGTGCAAGTGTGACGCGTGTGGCAGAGTTCCTCGGGATTGCCATGAACGACGATCTGCTGGAGAAGGTGGTCGGGTCGTCCGACTTTTCTGCGATGAAGCAGCAGTTTGCGGAGATGGACAAGCAGCGTGCTGAGGCAGGCGAGTATGTGAAGAAGAACCACATCCGCGAGGGGAAGAGCGGCGCGTGGCGCAAGACTTTCACCGACGAGCAGGCGGAGATGTTTGAGAAGGAGCACAAGGCACGCTCCGCAAAGTTTGGTCTCCCTGAGGGCACGTTCACAATCTAACTCTTGCTGATGACTGCAATGAGTCTGGAGTGAAATCGGGAGTCTCAAATATCGGGTGGCACACCCGATTTCCCTCGATTGGTGTGGCTGCTTTCGAGACTTTTTACTACCGCAGAACTACCTTCGCCTAACTTCAAACTGCCAATTATATTGTTGGGCCCCAGGCCAATTTGACGACCTCAGAACGACCTGAGAAGCCCCCTTTTCTTTTGCCTCTCTTTTTTGGCTCAGCCACACCATCGATAGCAATACCCAGAAGCGGATGCGACGCGCCAGCTTTTGGGGTGTGCATCTGACCCTCTTCACGAGGCTGGACCTTACAGTGTGCAGCCTTGCTTTGTGTTTCTCGTATGTAGTGTCCCCCGTGTGTCGTATATTCAGCTGTGTATTCCGCGGCTCTACTTTCTTGGAAAGGAACTATACCCAACGAACCCATCCACACGCGCACACGCACGGCCTGATGCGCGTATCCAGGGCACTGTCCATTGCTGGGCAGTGTGGATTGCGGTCTTGCAAGGTGGGATGCACTCCCCAAAAGGGTTTCGAACCCGCTGAACTGATGTGCTTCCACAAGGCAGCCCTCAAGTCCCACCACTTCAACCCAGCAGCCTTCTTGCTCTGAGTGTGGCCGCAGTGCTCCGGCTCGGCAGCCAGCCAGCCAGCCCACACCCAGCCAAGACGACCCCGACCCACCGGGGGATGTGTGCAACGCTACGAGCGGTAGACCAGGATGCGCTGTGCAGTGTTTGCGTCTTCCACCTCTTCCACCCCACCCACCCCACCCTACGCCCTTCTGCCCACACAGCATACCGACACAACACAGGCCAGACATGGCACGAGAGCTCACAACCTGCACATTGAGCGAAGGGGTCACCTCCAGGTTTTTTCAGCACACTTCGATGTGGGCGGAAAGTGTCACGTGCTTGTTCGTTCCCAGTTGTGCTCCCCACTCACGACACCATCATCAGCAGGAGTGTGAGTGTGGAAGCGTCAACGCATCAAGACAACGGTATCAAAAGTGCAGAACGAGCGCAGTGACACTTTTTTTGGCTTCATTTCCTTCCACTCGACTACACCACCCACCCACCCTCTTGATCCACCACCCACCACTCAGGCGCAGTGGCGATGTCCACTGAGGGAGCTGATGGCGATGGCTTCCGCGAATGGCGCCCGCAGGCCAGCGCAGTTGAGGGGCGCGCCATTGTGCAGCTCCCGGAGGAGGTGATTAACAAGATCGCAGCAGGCGAGGTCGTGCAGCGCCCTGCCAACGCTGTGAAGGAGCTGATCGAAAACTCGCTCGACGCCGGGGCGACACGGATCGAGATCACCGCTGTCAACGGGGGGCTGGGCAGCCTCCGCATCGAAGACGACGGGCACGGCATCGGCAAGGCAGACCTCCCCTTGCTCTGCCAACGCTTCGCCACATCGAAGCTGCGCGAATTCGACGACCTCCAGAGCATCGGCACATACGGCTTCAGAGGCGAAGCTCTCGCCTCACTCTCGATGGTGTGCCGTGTCGAGGTGACCACACGGAAGAAGGGCACACCCGAGACATGGTCTGCGAAGTACCGTGGCGCGGATATGACAGCCTGCCAGCAGGTCCCAGCCGGGCTCAACGGGCAGGGCACTGTGATCAAGGCCTCCGACATGTTCTTCTCCATGCCGCAGAGGCGCACCATGCTGAACAAGCCTGCAGAGGAGTACCGCTATATCGTGGAGGTTGCGACGAAGTACGCCATACAGTACCCACACTGCAGGTTTTCCGTGAGGAAGGCTGTCGCGGGGGTTCCGGATCTGAGCACCACGCCTGCGCCGGACCGTGCGACATGCATCAAGCGGCTGTACTCCACAGAGCTTTTCAACGCGCTGATCCCCCTGAGCGTACAGGATGACACGACGCATTTCTACCGCGCATCCCTCCTCGCCTCGAAGCTGACATACTTCGCTGTGAAGGCCGAGGTGATTGTGTTCATCAACGGGCGGCTCGTCAACCACGACGGGGTTGTCCGCATGGTGAAGCAGCTCTACGGGCCGCTCCTCCCCAACCGCGCGCACCCCTTCCTCTTCATCGAGCTGAATGTCAAGCCGCAGAATGTGGATGTCAACGCACACCCCACCAAGGAGAAGGTCATCTTCCTCGGCGAGGACGACATCCTTGCTGAGATCGCTGAGGCGCTGCGCCCTCTGGTGGAGCAGTCTGCCGATGCGTCGGGGGACCTCCACCTGAAGCGGAAGCTGACCGATGCGGAGGGGTCCTTCGGGCTGTCGAAGCCCTCCACGCAGCAGCAGGGTGGGTCGGGTGCGGGGGCGAAGAAGCAGCGCACTGCCGACTACGCGCACAACATGGTTCGCAGCGATCACACCATGGAGCACGGCGCGTTGGATAAATTCTTCTCCGATTTGTCAGGCACGGGGCAGTCGAAGCCCGCAGATGCCGCAAAGCAAAGTGCTACTGCTCTCTCCCGTGTCGCCGGCGGAGCCGGCGGGTCGAAGTCTTTTTTCAAACCCGACGCGACACGGCTTGCCTCCGTGCAGCAGCTTCTGGCAGATGTCGAAGGGGATCACGACGGCGACCTGCGGAAGGCGCTCTCCACATCCGTCTACGTCGGGTGCGCGAACCGGCGCCACATCCTGCTGCAGATGGGCGTCGAGCTGTACCTCGTGGACCTCTGCGTGCTTTCTGCGGAGCTCTTCTACCAGCAGGCCCTCCTGGGGGTGGGGCGGCTGCCCAGCCTGCGCCTCGACCCGCCCCAGGACATCGGGGCGCTGATGCGGCTGCTGCTGGATTCCCCCTCGCATGCCTATGCCGGCATCACAGAGCAGGGCATCGCAGCCGCGACCGACACCCTCATCAGACGGAGCGCGGTGCTGGACGACCTTTTCTCCATCACCATCACACCTGGGGGGGACGGCACAGCCGCGTCGGTTTCGGGCATCCCCCAGGTCATGCCGGAGTACATCCCAGAGATGCACAAATTGCCCCTCTTCCTCTACAGGCTGGGCACCTGCGTGCCCTACCACAACGAGAAGGAGTGTATCCGGGCTGTATGTCAGGAGCTGGCTGACTTCTATATGATAGACGACGGCTCGCCTGTCGAGCGGGACATGGAGGAGGCAGATCTGGAAAGGGTCTTGGAGAGTGTCAGCAAGAATGGCAGCGGTGGTGGCGGCGGCGACGCCGGGCCCAAGCCAGCCCTGGGCCTGGCAACCCTCAACATGGATGAGGGGCTTCTGCAGGATGTGAAGCGGCTGGAGGGGACAGCAGAGGCGGCGGCGGCATCCAGCAGCGGGAAGCCGCAGAAGGCGCCCATCGAGGTTGTGAACTGCGACATGTCCAGCTCGGAGGACGGAGGGAGCGACAGCGAGGTGCCGGAGGCTGTGCGTGCCGGGGGGATCCTGTCCGGCATTGCGCAGAAGAAGCAGGCGGAGGAGGCGCGTCTTGCTAAGGGGGGCACGGCGGCGGCTGCAGCCGGCGGGGAGGGCGGGGAGGAGGCGGAGGCGGGGTTGCGGGCGAGCGCCCCGGCCACGTGGGTGCTGCGCCACGTCGTGCACCCCGCTGTGAAGCGATCGCTGCTCCCCCCGTCGTCGTGGCGGAACAGCACAGCGCTGCAGTGTGTCGCAAGCCTCCACCTGATGTACAAGATCTTCGAGAGGTGTTGAGAGCAGGCAATTGTGATTGTGCTGCTGCGGAAGAAGAAGAAGAAAGCGCGTCGCTTTGCATGTGGGTGTGGGGCGTGTGTGTGGAAGGGCAATCCCGCTTTTCGGCGGCTTTTGTGTGTGTTGAGTTGATCCCGTGCCCGAAGGGAGTCGAATCAATAGAGTAGTACGCAGTGGGGGGTGGGTGGATGGGGGTGGCGACTTCGGCAGCGTCGGGTGGTTTCTTTTCACGGCGATCGGAACCTTGCCACGGTGAAAAAGATGGTGCCAGATTTTGGGCGACACAACGCAACCTTCCCTTCCCTTGCCTTGTTGCTGATGTCTGTGCGGGGCCACACCATTATTCATCAGGCAAATAAACGGTTTGGCGCACAACGAGAATAAACCCCCCCCCCCCCCTCTCTCCACCCACACACGATGCGCTAGTGTTAGCAACCACTCGTGGAGTCGACAACTGAAAACCCGACAACTGACCACTTGTCAAAATCGACAACTGCCAGTAGATTTTGCCTGCAATCCCAGTGAGTTGTCGACTCGACAAGTGCGAACACTTGTCGAGTTTGAGGTTGTCGACTCGACTCGTTGAGGTCACTCGTACGTAGCTAACTAGTGCACCGTGCATTCACGCCCATACCCCCTGCACCTCTCTCCCTCACACCCCAGACACTATTGCCCAACCGGAGCCTAGATTCAGCACACGGGTTAGATCCGAGACCCATGGACGAGGGTGCAAATGCAAGTTTTCAAGCAAGATAGGACCCTCCCCACCCTCTCTGCCCACCCCCCACCACCGCCCGCCCCCTCACCCCCCTCCCTGTACCACCTCTGTTTATCGCAACAGCACTGCAAAGAAAAAAGTAGTTTCAACCTCTCCCTTGCTAAGGGGTAGGAGGGGTTGGACCAACATAAAGTAACCCCCGCCGGCGACGAGACGACACCATGCCGCCGAAGTTCATCCTGGGGTCATCCTCGAAGTGGAGGAAGAACGTGCTGCAGGAGGCTATGCCGGAGCTGGAGGTGCACTCACAGATGTCTCCTGATATTGACGAAAAGGCCATCCGGCACGACCACCCGGAGACCCTCTGCCTGTCAATCGCACGCGCCAAGGCGGAGGCGCTGAAGCCTGCAATGCGGAAGCTCTGCACTGAGAACCCCGGAACAGAGTATCTCCTGCTGACGGCAGACCAGGTTGTCAAACACGAAGGGGCGATCCGTGAGAAGCCTGAATCTCCTGAGGAGAATTACGCGTATCTCAAGTCATACACACGCGATGCACCGTTGTGCACCTGCTCTGCCATATCGGTGACGCACTTCCCCTCTGAGCGCTCGGAGGATGGTGTCGATGTGGTGCAGCTCAGCTTCGACGGCATCCCCGACGACGTGATCCGTGAGACCATCGCGAAGGGCGACACCATGACCTGCTGCGGTGGGTTCACCATCGAGGACCTGCACCCCTACGCAGTGGACCTGCGGCCGGAGGACATGCCTTCAATCCGTGGCATGCCTGTTGGACTCCTCGGCTCCCTCATGGCAAAGCTGGCCTGAGTTTGGGGGACAACGGGAGCAATATGCCGCACGTGCGGAAGAGGAGGGGGTTGGGTGCAGCATGACCATGCAATGGAGGCCGTTATTCCCTTCGGCAGCAGGGTGGGGTGGGGTGGGGGGGGCGGGGTCCAGCCGGGGTGTGAGGGTTTCTAGCCAGCCCCCACGTCGGCGTGGGGTGGGGGGGGGGGGGGGTTAGGGGGGGTCAAATGCCCCCCTTTTACGTGGATAAACACGATTTTTCAAAAAACCGGCGCAGAGGCCCCAAAGCCCCCGTAAACCCTCCAAACCCCCCCAGATCGGTCCGGAAACCCATCGAACCCCACTTTTCCACCATTCCGGGCACCTCAGGTGCCCGAATTGGGGTACCTAAATTTTGTGCCACCGTTTGGTACCGTACAGTGCCACTGTGTGGGAGGTTGGAAAAGAAAATGCCCCAACACACCACATCTGAGGGTTGCAATGCATGTTGCTTGCCAACCACGTCATCCGGTGGGTGTCAGGCGCTATGTAGGTGGCATTAGCCAGGTCTTCGATGAGTTCTGGCTTGTATATGTACCTCCCTGCCTGCGGCACAGGCACTGCCTTTGTCCCCCACACCAGCCACAGAGAGCGTATTGTACTCGGTCCACGGTTGCTGATTCATTGTGATGCATTGTATCCTCGAGTGAACGTCACACACTAGTGGCACCACCACCCGCCATCCGAGAGCTGTATTGGCTTTGCGCGCTTCCGTTGCATTCACCTCGCCACGCATATTGCACTGTTCAGTACCAGTGCTCCTGGGCCAGGCAAAGTAGACCGCAGCAACTACCAATTCTGGCACAATGGGTACCACGACAGCGCACTTCGTGTGTTCCCGTAATGTACAGCTCGTGTTGCAACAGTCGTTGTCAACACATCCCGGTTGTGGAGCACTGCTGCACAGGAATCACACGACCATCTGGACTTGTTCCGTACCTACAGGCAGCTCCCGGTGCATGGTGGCAGGGAGGTATGTATACAAGCCAGAACACATCGAAGACCTGGCTAATGCCACCTACATAGCGCCTGACACCCACCGGATGACGTGGTTGGCAAGCAACATGCATTGCAACCCTCAGATGTGGTGTGTTGGGGCATTTTCTTTTCCAACCTCCCACACAGTGGCACTGTACGGTACCAAACGGTGGCACAAAATTTAGGTACCCCAATTCGGGCACCTGAGGTGCCCGGAATGGTGGAAAAGTGGGGTTCGATGGGTTTCCGGACCGATCTGGGGGGGTTTGGAGGGTTTACGGGGGCTTTGGGGCCTCTGCGCCGGTTTTTTGAAAAATCGTGTTTGTCACCCCCATTTGACCCCCCCTAGGCATAGGGTGCGGGCGATTCGCCTATCGCCCTATATTCGCCCAACCGGGTTCGAGCCCCGATTATCGCGTATCGAATCGCCTTATCGCCCATTATCGCCCAATTATCGCCCGATTATCGCCAAATTATCGCCCAGTATCGCCCGTTTTCTTTCACACTTTCTGAAGGGGTTTTCAGCTAGTGGTGAGTGGGTTACCGCTCTACTGACCCTGGGTCCCACAGGGCCCTGTGACCTCGTCAACAACTGGGCCAAGACCTAGGACTCTGCATCAGAAATCAGCTTCTGACCACTGACGTCATGCGGGTGGGTCATTTCCTCGGTCAAAACCCACGTGAGGAACTGGGCATTGTCCCAGATCCTGACCTCGCTCAGGACCTGTTCACTCGCCGTTACTAGGAGCACTCGTGAGCATGAAGCGGGTACACCTTAGTGTTGAAGGAGATGCGTGGTTCTAGTGTAGTCGGTCTGAATGGGAGGAGATGAACTCCGTACGTTTGAGATGACTCATTGCATAGCCCACAGGAAGCTTCACGGCTGATCTGAGACCTGGGGCGGTTCTGACCCTGGTCACAGAGTCATGACCCACTGAGAACACTGGAGCAGAGGGCTTGATCTAGGTCAGGAACCGGGTTTTCACTAAGGCAATGACCCACTCACCACCTCAGCAGTGATCTGACGTCCCTGGCCGGGCCATTTTGCCCCCAAAAATACGACGGAAACATTATCGCCCACTTATCGCCTTGACAGAATGGGCGATAATGAGGGCGATAATTTTTGCGATTTGGGCGATAACCGAATCGCCCGCACCCTATGCCTAGGGGCAGAGACCCCGATAAGAATCCGACCCCTGACCCTACCCGACCCCCGACCCCCTCTTATAAAAGACCCCCCCCCCCCCCAAATATCTGAGAAAAACCCTGGGTTTTTCCCGAGGAAACGCGGGTTTCTCCCTCTGTTGCATTGTTCGGGCTCCGTGCGGATCGTAGTGGGGTCACTTTGTTGGTGTAGGTGCCACACAACACCCCTGAAATGCGGAGGTGGTCCATCGAGAATGGGGGGTCGGAAACCCGGGGGTCGGAATCGAGGGGTCGGATATGGGGGTCAGAGGGGGTCGGCCCCCCTCCCGACCCCCCATTGTTCTCGGGGGTCGGAATACGGGGGGTCGGAGGGGTCAGAAGGGGGTCAGAAAATGGGGGTCTGAAACTTGGGGTCGGAACTTTTGCACTATTTCTAAGGGGGTCAGAAAATGGGGGGTTGCAAACTTGGGGGTCGGAGTATGAGGGGTCGGCCCCCCTCCCGACCCCCTCCGACCCCCCCCCACACAGGGTTCACCACGGACTAGTCGCCCGGACGACTAGTCGGGACGACGGGTGAAATGACGACGGGTGAAACGACGGGTGGCACCCGTCGACTCGACGGGTGGACCCGTCGAGTCGACGGGTGTTCCAGCCATTTCCTGTTGATATGGGCCAATTTCCATTGAAAACTAGGGGAGTACCTTGCATGGCATCAGGTTATTTTTCACGCCGAGCTATCTTCCCTGCACAGACCCACCCCCCCCATTACTTTCCATTTACAATTCCTAGTTGGTGAAGGGGCTGCCCACCGGTGGACCACCAGGAGGGGGGTGAGCCATCCAGGTGGGCAGGGGGCCTGGGGGTGGGGCCTCAAGACAACTCCCCCACGACGTCACTCCGCTCTCGAGGACAAACAAAATCACCTACGTACCTGAACTGCCAAACACCCCCCCCCTCACTTACGGGTGCGCGGATCTCATGTGCTCTTCGCGCTTTACAGTGGTTTTAAAGAGCTCGAAACAAACACAGCAACGCTTTTGTGTCAGCACGCGCGAATGGTGACTGAGGTAGTGCTGGCTCAGTCCCTTCGATTTTGTCCGTTTGCCGCACTCCTGGCATGTGACAGTGCAGGTCTGACACGGCGCGTTGTTTTGTGGCCGATGTGCAGCATCATAATGCGCAAACAGTGCTTCTCTCGTGTGGACAACTTTGGAGCACACAATGCAGATATGTTGCTGCACAGGCACTGTACCGGATGGGGTTGGTTCTGGCACTTCTGGCACATCCTCGCTGTTGCCCCAGGATTTGGACTTGCAGATGCATGCGAGCAGCGTTGCCTTTGGAGTGGTGTTTTCCGGGTCGCCCAGAAATTGTTGGCCCCATCGCCCCCTTTTTGTGACGTGAGATCCAAGGCTGAGGGACTCGAGTCTCCGCTGCAGTGCTGCCGTTGCTCCCTTCCAACAAGCGTTCCTCGCGGTGACACAGCAGCAAAGCTTTATCGCGCCGAACTTCAGGAGGGTCGGGGTGCTCGGTTGGTCCAGCAGGCCGCACCCCTTGCCTTTGGTCCTCTGCATTTCGAAGAGCAGCAGGTCCCGTTCGGCGGTCTGCTGCGATGTCACCCTCAGGGCATGGCGTTTGGAGACGCCATTCCCCCTCTCCAGTTCCTCGTCACTCAGGGCGAGGGGGTGTGCATCTTCTGGATCAAACCAGTGGCTCATCGAATGGATATATGTAACACCACGCCCCTCGGATGTTCTCCCAGGTGACACCCACTCCAGGACAAACACAAGGATGTGCATTGCGATGAGCGAGAAGATGAACTGTTTCGCGCACTTTCCCTCCTGGTGGTACTTGATGGGGGATGTCGTTGTAGCGGAAATGCACAAGCATTTCCATTGCAATACAGAGTAGATGCTGCACCCCCTTCGTCTTGGTAATGGTGAGTAAGCGACTCAGAACATCTCTGGCCTGGTTTCCCGTCATGTTAGAACACGTTGAGCTGCCAAGGACAGCCTTCTGCACGGCAGGTCCATCAGGCAAGATCTCTGCGAGTATTGCGATGAACCCGTTTATGTCGGCAGGGGGGGTGACCCCTGCGTACAGGCTCTCAAACCCAGCTTCATGAAGTTCCTGGATGCTAGCCCTGTGGCAGGCGTGGAGCTGTTTCAACCAGTCATTTCGTGGTGTGGTACAAAACGCGCTCCTGTGCGAAGATGACCCCATCTTACTAAATGCCGACCACAGCTCAAGATGGTCCCCTGCTACCCTAAGCAGGCGAGCCGAAACATCACGTTCGCCTTTTCGAAAACCCCTCTCTGCACTCTTGCGATTTGCTTCAGGAAGTTGAACGTGAACCACGTTCTGTACTCATCCTTCTGCTTATCGGCAACTGTCACCAACCGTGTTGCGAAGGCACCGTCGAAAATGCCTACGGCCAGCCTGCTCTGCTGGGTCTTCTGTGCCTGTTTCTTCTCCGCCTCGTACAGCTTCACCATAGCTGCAGTGCCGCGGGGCAGGCGTCGGCCATCTCCTTGAGCCCTGTCGGGTGGTCCTTCCCGTTGCTCTTCCGGAGGCCCAACCCGACAAACTCGATGTCTGACCCGCTATTGACACGGGCAGCGTACATCGTGCGACCATCCTTCGCGGTCGACTTGCTGATCACCCCACCCCCCACCTTCTCATACTTTTTGTACAGGGCAAGACTGATGATGGGATCAGTCGACTTGATTATCCGCCAGCTTGCCGAGAAGCTGCTTCAGGGCCATGTGGCTCAACCCATCAGCATCACGCTCGACAACATACGTGTTGATCCAAGCACGTACAAACACCGTCATGTCCACAGCGCTGGCGAGGGCCTGCGCTGCAGTACGCTTTGCCGCTGGCATTGATTGGTGTGGCTCGTCTGGGTGGCCTGGGTGGTGATGATGGTATCTTGGGGTATCTTGGCCTGGGTGGTGATGAGGGTACGGTATCTTGGAGACTGCCTTGTGGGTTGTGCAAGGGTTGGCTGGGGCGAAAATTTGCCTGGCAGAAAAGTGATCACCTTCATGAAGTAGGTTGCTCTGTCAAACTGACACAGTTTGTCAGAGTCAAGATCCCTCGAACAATGAAAATCCACGAGAACAGCCGTCGCACATGCACTTGAGGCCCCATCACCAACTAGGAATTGTAAATGGAAAGTAATCGGGGGTGGGTCTGTGCAGGGAAGATAGTTCGGCGTGAAAAATAACCTGATGCCATGCAAGGTACTCCCCTAGTTTTCAATGGAAATTGGCCCATATCAACAGGAAATGGCTGGAACACCCGTCGTTTCAGCAGGTTCACCCGTCGTGCCGACGGGTGCCACCCGTCGAGTCGACGGGTGGACCCGTCGAGTCGACGGGTGCCGCCTGTCGAGTTTTCACCCGTCGTCCCGACTAGTCGACCCCACCCGTCACTGCCCGACTAGTCCGTGGTGTTTGCAAAACCCCGTCCTTTTGAATATTTGGGACTTCTGCGGATCGTAGTGGGGTCATTTCGTGGATAGAAGTGCCAAGCTTCACTCATAAAATGTGGGTCTGGTCCAGGGATAGTCATGGGAGGAGATGCCTGGGAGGCACACACCATGCCACCCTACCCACCCACCCAACGGGACCCTCCCCGACCCCCTCCTCGGGTTTTTCAAAAACCCGTTCTTTTGAATGTTTGGAGTTTGTGCGGATCGCAGTGGGGTCATTTTGTCCATGGGGTGCCTAAGAACACCCCTTATTGGTGGTCCCCATTCAAGCAAATTCCTCAAGGAAATAGTAAGGCGACCCCCTCGGACCCCCTCCCGACCCCCGACCCCTGACCCCCCCGACCCCCGACCCCCTCTTATCGGGGTCTATGCCTAGGGGGGGGGGGGTGGGGTGGGCGAGTTTGTCTATAGAGCACCGCGTCTGTCTGCCTGGCCCCAATGGTGGATGTGTTTGTGTGTGGGTCGCCTGCCCCCGCCCCCCATGGATCCAGGCAAAGCCCTGCCCCCATTCGATCGACGAGCCTCTTGTAGGCATCGCCCCTCCGCTCTGCACCTCCCCTGAACACGCTGTTGCAGCCTCGGCGGTAGTCGCGAGAAGACACCACAGCTATAGGCCACAACCCTCCAGCTTCCCTCCACCCCCACACCGCCACCGCCAGCAGGCCACCCGGTGTGTGGAACGATGCTCCGCCGGCTGCAGCCTCTGCTGTGCAGCGGGAAGCCGGTGCTTGCCGTGCTCGATGGCCACAATGTGCAGGTTGTGCCCAACGTGCTGAGTGTCACCATCGAGACATGCGAGCTGCGCTCCTCCGAGGCCGACACACTCCCGCTGCTGCGCTTGGAGACGCGCGGCATCGGGGGCCGCGAGCTGGTCCTGCTCCGTGCGCGCGACCTGATGCGCCCGCGCGACAACACCATGGTGCTGGGGCTGCTGGAGAGTGTCTACAAGATGGTGCAGAGCGGCGCCCTGCTGGATGAGAGCGTCGAGATCCCTCTGGAGACCAGCCGCACACAGCAGCGCATGCCGACACGCCGCGTGGGGGTCGACGGGTTCGACCACCTCCACAGCGAGGCCCCCACGCCTGTGCCGCCCAGCAGCCAGGACATCGACCTCTGGCTGTCCTTCTACGCACACCCGCAGCACGAAGGCAACCTGTTCTGCCTCTTCATGCATAAAGACACACATGCCCTGCGGCACGCCTTCCAGACACCCCTGAGGGCGACAAACCTGATGTTCAAACACAACAACTGGAACTGCCTGTCGCCTGCGGCGTACAGGGAGCTCTCGGAGGCGATGCTCCCCACCGCCGCACAGATGGAGTCGAGCGTGATCTGCACCGACTCCGCAGAGACGCTGCTGCTCCCCCTGCCGGGTGTGGACATCACAATCCAGGATGGGCGTGTCGCCCTCCGGATCCCCAAGACGGAGACTGCGCAGCGCACGCTGCAGATGGTGGAGGCTGCATGCGCCGAAGGCGCTGGGGACCGAGGCATCACACTGCTCGCCAGCAGGCATGCCCCCGGCATCAACGGCTTCCTCTGCTGGGACCCGCGGCGGGAGCTGGACTCCTTCGTCATCTCCGCCGGGGCTGACGAGGTGAACATCAACGAGGTGGCTGCGGAGCAGGCGGGGGCGCAGCGCCAGCTGCGCATCGGGGCCACCTTCGTGACCCTGGGTGCGCAGGGCGGTTCGGATGAGCCGCGCCTCGCCATGTCGGAGGATGGTGTGGCATACCGCGGCAGCGACGTGGAGGGCATCCGGGCTGCGCTCTTCGCGCAGCAGCCCATCGACACCGAGGGGTTCTCGCTGGAGTGGGTCGACGCGTCGGATGTTGCGGAGCCGGCAGACGCTGTGTTCCACAGCGACGAGGTGCTGGATGCGGAGAGCGGCGAGGGCCCCACCATGGAGGAGCTCGAGGAGCAGATCCTGGGGGGGCAGGCCGGGGGGGATGCGGCGGATGCGGAGCCCATGGATGACTGGCTGGGGTATATCAAGTCGCGCCTGGCGCAGCAGGCGAGCGAGAAGGACACGCGGAGGAGCAGCCTCAGCAGGGCTGTCCCGGAGCTGACGCATGTGTCGACAACAGTGAGGTCTCTGGAGGATGCGGAGCGCCCCGCACAGGCGCAGCCCGATGCGGCAGCGCAGCAGCAGGAGCAGAAGCAGGGCCCGGCCTCGTATAAGACACAGCACAGGCCAGTGCAGCCCGAAGGAGCGCAAGTCGAAGAGGTTGCACCCCCATCAGAGCCCGGTGCAGATGGTGGCAGTGCCGAAGCGGATTTGGAGGAGAGGACCACGGTGGAGCCGCGGATGACGAAGGCTGATTTTGGTGACATGCAGGAGGACAAGCGTGCGCAGGTATGGGGTGCCGTGTGAGGTGGGGGTGGGGCAGGAGTCACCGTACGGCGGCGCAAAATATGTTGTCATGGAGGTGATTACAAGGCTCACTTCCCCCCTTGTCATAGTATATTCGAAACCTCAGGAACGTTAGAATAGGACGGGTCGTCGAATACTTCACTTGGCGTCGGGTGCAGGTGGCAACTGCACGGTGCGCCCTCGAACTGCGTGCCCTGTCCCTTCGCGCGATACTTCTTCTTGGCCTCGATCCAGTCTGTCTGCTCCTTTGGGAGAGACAATTCTTCATCGTCTGCAGTGCAGCACTGTCCTGATCGCCCCTGCGAATAGCGCTGTCGAGCTGGTCCAACCTTTGCAGGATGAAGTCCTCCCAACCTCTGTGTCGGCGGATTCCCACTGAAACATCTCTTCATCAAGAGATGCGTCAGTGGTCCTCCGACGCACATGCCGACGGCCAGTAGGCTGGTACAGTTGTGCCATTTAATTTGCAGGGGGGGGGGGTGTTAGCCTGTGGGAGAGTCAGTGAAACACCATCTATGAATGCATAAACATTCAAACCTACGTACAACGATTTACAGGTTTGATAGTTAGCATTGACATCCATATTCCTGCCACCTTCCGGGAACAGGCCTTGTAAACCTTATGTGGACACCTGCCACGCACCTTCCCAATGTCCTGACACCCACAATGTCATGATAAGGGTGATTACTGTTTCAGCGGTGTTGCGTTTTTGCCGTTCCCACCACATGCCCTCGGTACACAGGACGAAGCTTGGGAGCCGTATGTCATCCGCCTGGCGACGGTGCTGTCGGTGGTGTTTGCTCACTGCGGCAAGCGGATCCGCCCCACTAAGGGCAAGGAGGAGCCGGGGTCTGTGACGGTGGAGGTGGTCCCGAACGCAGCAGGGAGTGTCGACCTGAAGGCCCACGTGCATCCGGAGTGTGGGATTGAGTTGATCCCCAAGGTATGTTGTAGTGATGCAGAGACAAGAGAGAGAGAGAGAGAGAGAGAGAGAGAGAGCTCAAACAGTTGCTGGTATCGGCATAGTCAGATGCAACCCGAGCGGCACCCCCCATTCCCCCGTGTTGAGTGACGTGTGTCCGATAGTGGTCTAACAGGGCTGACAACAGGGTTACTGTCAGTGTCAAAAAGATAGTAGACATCGCTTGGGCAACAAATACAACATCCTCATCAGGCTGCGGAGTGGTTTTGTTTTGTCCAGATTTGGCGCACAAACAACAGCCTTATCTATTTCGAACAGCTGGCAAACTCACAAGTGAGGGTGGCCTGTGATGTGGTTTCCTGCTTGCTGACCATTGTCTGCCTGCTGCGCCCACTACCACCACCCGGCCACCCCAACCACACACAGGGGATCGAGATCCTTGAGGAGCGCCTGAACAAGCACTGCAGGCAGGTGCCGCACGTCATGCCGGTGCGTGTGACATTCTCGGTGTAAAAGCCACCCGCGATTGGCCTGAGTAGTCCCGTTGGTGTTTGGTGGCCTGCAGCCACATTGCCCCTGATGCAAGAAAGGGGGGGAGGGGGGGGGGGTTCCTCCCGAAGCTGTTATCTCATTGTCTCTGCTGTATTGCGCCACCCGTCTTTCGTTTCCCATTCAGTAAACTTGTTTAAGCACCTTCGGTGCGACTAGGGAGTCAAGGGAGGACTACAGAAGACGACTTCCCTGTGCGTATTTGTTTTTCTACCACTTGCAGCAACAGTTTTCTTGCAAGGTTGGAAGGGGGGCGAACGGAACAAACACCACCCTTCATCAGGCCAACGAGTGGTGTTTTGCTCCCTGCCTTCGCCCCTCCGTACGTCAGCTTTTGCACTGAACGGTGCCTAATGCAACGGAAAAGCGGTGGCTGAGTCACCCCCATCTCCCACGAGACGCGTTTTTGATATTGATGTTTTGTGTCTTATGTCCGACCGAAGACTCCCTGATTGTCGCAACACCCCACACCCACACCCCCTATTCTGTGGTTGGCCTTCAGAAGCTTTGGGACAGTCGGAGTCCGGGGGGGCGGGGGATCACACGCACAAACATAAGGTGCCTGACTGCGTCCACCGTCTTGCACATCATTCCATCTAGCATTCACACCCTTCCATCCAGGCGTGGCTTTACACCTGCCGCCCCTACAGCCGCATCTTGTTTTGCGCTCCAACCCCCCCCCCCCCCCCCCACACGCATCTCCGCTGCGTTTCCTTGCGTGGCGTGTTGTGCGACCCGTACGTTGAATAGACAAGAGACAGACCCGAGCCCGCTCCTATGTTCAAAAGATTTCTCCCTCTGTTGGCAGGCACCGGTGCCAGCAACTCTATCACTGTGCGGTTGAAGGTATGCACAAGGGGCTGCGAGGGTTGGGGCTGCCGCAAGCAGGGTGCAGGTGCGCAGCAGAGCTTGCGCTGTGCTGTGAACACATCCCCTCTGTATATTCGAGATATCGGCCTGTGTGTTTTGCGATGGCTGATTGGCATTGTTTGGCTCGCATTCAAACCCCCCCTCCTCACGACAGCTCGACCACTCTCCCGGGACTCTGTCGCGTGTGCTGTCTGAGGTCGGAGGTGCTGGGGGCAATGTGGGGGCAATTGACATCGTGCGGCACGGCCAGGGCCACCTCGTTCGTGACATCACCATCGACACGCGGTCCGTGCAGCACCAGCACGAGATCCTGAGGTATGCACCAGGGGGACAGGCAGGATTCGGGCATAGTGTTTGTGTTGATGTATGGAGCCGTGACGACCCAGATCGAAGGGGTGTGGGTGCATTGCCGGTGTGCTTCTTTATAGCTTAGGTGAACCGCCGCCACCACCACCCACAACACCACAGCAAGCTGCACTGCGTTGACGGCGTGAAGGTGCAGCAGTGGAGCGACCGCACCTTCCTGATGCACCTGGGTGGGAAGATCCAGACGGGCGTGAAGTATGATCCGACCTGTTAACGACGCCTTTTTGTGCCAACTCCTTTCTCCGGTTGCCCACCCTGAACAGGCCCCAAGGTTCTGTGCATGGCATTCCACCCCCCAACAAGTCTGCCTCCGTGTGGCTCGACTGGGCCAAAGGCGCCACCCCCCCAAGTGAGCCCGCTGAAGCCAAGTCATATATGCGCCTACCGCCACCACCATCGCCATCCCTTCTTCCTGCTCTCTCTGCACTTGGCATACACCCCGTCCTCTCCATGCAGGTTCCCTGTGAAGACGCGCGATGACCTCTCGATGGCTTACACCCCAGGCGTGGCGCGTGTGTGCATGGCTATCCATGAGAACCCTGAGAAGGCGCGCAACCTTACGATCAAGAAGAACACAGTGGCGGTTGTGAGCGACGGCACTGCAGTTCTTGGCCTTGGTGACATCGGCCCCTCCGCCGCGATGCCTGTGATGGAGGGCAAGGCGATGCTTTTCAAAGTATGCACCGATATATCGAGGCGTGGCGATGCAGAACATCACGGGCGTGATCCTCCGCCACCCATTCGTGTCGCATGAGGGACATGCAATGTGCCTGCCTGGTTGGCTGTCCCATCCCTATCCCCACCCCACCCCACCCCCACAGGAATTCGCCAACGTCGACGCATTCCCCATCTGCCTCAACACCACGGACACCGAGGAGATCATCCAGACGGTGAAGCACCTGTCCCCCACCTTCGGTGGGGTCAACCTCGAGGACATCTCTGCCCCGCGGTGCTTTGTCATCGAGCAGCGCTTGAAGGATGAGCTGGACATCCCGGTGTTCCACGACGACCAGCACGGGACTGCTGTGGTGCTCACCGCCGCCCTCATCAACGCTCTGAAGCTCGTCCCCAAGGCACCGGAAGACCTCAAGGTGGTTGTGGTCGGCGTCGGTGCTGCGGGCACCGCATGCACCAACATGATGCTCAACCTGGGCGTCGTCAACGTCATTGGTGTGGACCGCATGGGTGCCCTCCACTCCGACCGCACGGACCTCGACGAGGCGAAGATGATCTATGCCCAGAACACCAACCCCGCCAAGGAGGAGGGGACGCTGGAGGATGTCATCAAGGGTGCCGACCTGTTTGTGGGGCTCAGCGGCCCCAACGTGCTGTCGAAGGAGGATGTGGAGAAGATGGCGCCGAACCCCATCGTGTTTGCGATGTCCAACCCCGAACCGGAGATTATGCCGCAGGAGGCGATCGATGCTGGGGCGGCGATTGTGGCGACCGGGCGGTCCGACTTCCCCAACCAGGTGAACAACGTGCTGTGCTTCCCCGGGCTGTTCCGTGGTGCTCTCGACGTCGCTGCGAGCCATATCAACGAGGAGATGAAGATGGCTGCTGCACAGGCCATCGCCGACACCATCCCTGAGGAGGTCATCTGCCCCGACTACATCATCCCCTCCGTGTTCGACCGTGACGTTGCAAAGAACGTTGCAAAGGCAGTTGCCACCGCAGCCCGCCAGACAGGCGTTGCCAGGATGGGTGGCGAGTACGAAGTTGGCCCCCGTGGTTCGATCCGGGAGCTGAAGTATTAAATGTGCTGTTTTGGTGGGTTGTGGGGGGGGCGTGGGTTTGGCGGATTTGAGGGGTGGGTATAGCCGACCCCTCTCCCTTTGGAGCAAAAAAAAGTTTCAAAAAAAAGAAGAAGAAGACGTGGTCGCGGGAGGTGGGTGCTGCTGCCCCACTTTGCTGCGGGCACGTTTCCCCCAAAGGGAGTTCGGAAGAATAAGGAACGCTGGCATCGGGGAGGGGGGTTTGGGGGGGTTGCTGGTGGGAAACATACACCAACGGGGACCTCTGCGAGGGCCGCACCGCCCCTCTGGGAATGCCATATCCGCTACAGCCTAGCAGTCTCGCAGTCTCGCCAGTGCAGCTGAATTGCAAGCAGGCGGTTGGCTGTCGTTACCAACAAAGCAATGTTATATGAAAGCGGGATGACCCCCCTCCGTCGCCTCGACTTGCTCCATTCTAGCTAGCTTTTGTAGAGTTTTTTTTAAGGGCAGGCTAACCCCCCTCCCTGCGGGTAGGGGGGTTTTTTTTAGTGTGCAAAACAAACAGCCGGCGGAAAAAATTGGGTGGGTGGGATGAGTGGGCGTCGCTTATCCGCCTTATATCATCTGGCCAGTCGTAAACCTAGCTTCGTGGTGTCGTGGTGTGTTGCTTGGAGTGAATAATGAGAATGTCGCGCCCTTCTATGCAAATCCGGCCCGTCCCCTTGTCCAGGGAGCATATGCGGCACGCTGACATTCCTCCTTACACAACGTCTTGCACGTTTTTTTTTGGTGTGCATATTTTTCTTTGCCAGGACAGCTAACTTTTTCCTATTCCGTCCGTCGCGAGAGAAAAAAATCAAATGCCAAGGGAAAACCAGCGCCAAAAAAAACCCTGCTCTCTCTCTTTTTGGAAACCTTGGAACGTTATAAACCTTTTGAGCTGTTCGCAGTGTGCAAACTGTCGGTGTGGTGCTCTCTGATTGATGGCATGTCCACATCCTTTGTCCCCAGTGCGAAAGTCGTTCGTTGAGGCCGTCGATATAGGGCGGGGAATATGTGCAAAAAAAATAAATTGGATGAATCGAGCCATGTGCGGGTGCAGGTCATTTTGATGGATCCCCTTTTCCTTCCAGCGTAATGGATACGTCCCAATGCCAGCAACGTACATATTGAAAATATTCATGAATGTGTGGTACCTCTGGTCCACCAAAAGGCCGTTGGCCGGAGTAACAAAACGAGAGGTAACAACGAAACCAAATGCCACCCGCTCCCTCCTCCCTCCTCCCTCCCTCAGCCCCTCTCTCCCCCTGCCCCTGCCCCGCAAAGAAATGAAAATTCAGTTTGCCTATGCCTTCGTGCTGCGCACACGTCACACCACATACACTCAACGCCCTTCAGCAGCGCGTTTCGTTTTCGTGGTCACACAGGAAGAGTAGCGCAACACGGCAGCCAGATGGGACAGAGGGAAGGGGGGTGAGCTAGAGGCGACCGTAGAGTTTGATAGGGTCAGCTGTGGACAAAAAAGCATGGCGGAGGGGGGGTACACTGGCTTTGTTTTGCAGGCTGGGCTGTTCTTTTTGGCATGCAACAAATGAATCCCCCCCCCCCCTCCCCGCCAAAAAAAACGCTCATTCAGATGGGCCGAGCACGACAATGTCATCCGCATGCTACATACACAGAGCGTTGTACCGTTATCTACAGCGTTACACCGCTCTCTGTATATGTCTTCTCTACGGTGCCCAAAAAAATGCCGAGGGCGAAGGCCACCTACATATGAGAGGTGTGCTCTCCCTGAAAAGGATCTCCTCTGACGGTCTCACCTGCCCTTCCTTCCCCTCCTGGCGATCGTGAATGAATCGAAGAGTCTGTCAGCCATGAGTCGCCGTCCCTGTGCTATATGCAACCAGGGTGGGTGGGAAATAAATGTGGCTTTTGCGCTGCCTCTTTCAGAGGATTCTGCGAGGCACACCCTCCTCCCGACGCCGTCTCCTGGTGGGCACCCAATGAATTGTGTTGACACGCTGAACGTTTTTATTCTGGTTTGTTCGGCGTAGCCAACTGGGATACCCTGTGCCTTGAGCTGGGATCTTGCGAACCCCCCCCCCCCCACTTCACACCGCTTCCTCAGACAGTAGAAGGGGTGGTCTGCGTTCCAACAAAACAACTTTTACTAGTTACGAGCGACGAAGCGTAGCGAAGTCGCGAAGTAACGAAGGAAATCGTACGACTGAAGCTTTATAAGGATCACCTTCATGCCACTTCACAGGGGCTTACACAGCCTTTGACACAGGAGTGTGCGCTCAACAAAAAGTAGCCCGGATCTGCCTTTTTGCAGTTGCTGGGCAGGGTGTTTCTCTTATTATAGCGAAAGGAGTAAAGGGGTGTTCCGTCGGATGTTTACGTTTTACAATATTAACCTCTGTGTATTATTTACCTTTTTAAGGTGCAACAAAGGACTTATTTACATTTCGTCTATTATTTACCTATTGTCTGGGCATTTAATTAATTTTCTGCCCCCCCCCCCCTCCGACCCCCCTGGGGGGGTCGGAGGGGGGGGGGTTACAACCAACAAGTTTACCCACCTACCCTCCTCTCGCCGACATGAACGCCACGGCGCTTGCAGAGCTGAAACGTCAGTGGACGAGGAGCGACAGGGGCGCGAACCCGCGAGGACGTTGTTGGGATCGACGAGGCGAGCGCGCCGAGCTTGGACTTGTCCGTTGAAAGGTTCAGTGACACCGACACGGGCAGCGTTAGAGAGGAGGTTCAGGAACCAACCCCCTCTCCAAGCCCCCTCCCCCCCGCCCGGCTGCCAAGTATTATTTACCTATTGCATTTTAAAAAGCCAAACATCATATTACCGTAAACGGAAATATTGTGGACCGTAATAAAGGTGAACCGTACTATAGGTGGACCGTAAAAAAGATGGAACAAATGGGATTTTTCCGGAACTTGGAACATTTTTACGGTCCACCTATTTTACGGTTGGGATAGTGGACTTGGCGGTTTTTTTACGAGTTCCTTCGTGACGAAGTCGCGAAGGAACCAAGGAAATCGTACGACTGAAGCTGCAGGATTAACACCACAGCCTCAGCACAGAGTGTGCGCTCACCATCGTCCGGGAACTGTTCTCCCACAGTTACTGCAGGGTGTACTACACTAAAGGAGTACGATTTCCCTGAATTTTCCGGGCACTGATTCACGAATTTACATCTGGAGGGAGCCCGGTGGTCTCAGCTTCTGTCTGCGCGCCCTGCCGTACTGTGGCTGCTTTTGTGGGCTCGTGCATCAGGTTCTACTTTTACTTCTACCGGAACGCTCCTTGCATGGTACTACACTTCTCGAGGTGTGGTGGTGGGTGAGTCTCGAGGTGAGTGGTGGTGATCGTGCCCTTTCCACACGCAGGGAGGACTTGCTTCTCTTGCTGGTGTTGGTTGCGGTGGTGGAGGGAGGGTCCAAAGCTGGGAGGTCGGGAGGCCTACGTGCGGGAGTCTGCGGCGTGGAGGCCGCAGTCCGCGCCCCGCAACCCACCAGCCCGCGGGCGAAAATCGCATTGTCTTTTCCATATGCAGTCCCAATAAATAGTGGACCGTAAAAAAGATGGAACGTTTGGCCTTTTTTTGGGAACTTGGAACATTTTTACGGTCCACCCTTTTTCCGTTTACGGTATTTACTTTTCGTTTAATATTGACTCTTCTTCTATTTGTTTACATTTTGTCTATTATTTCATACATTCGGCGTTATACCCGGTATCTACCGGGTATGTACCGGGTATTTTCGGTATTTCTGGGGTGACCCGTTTGGACCACGTTCTGGTGACTTTCTGGCCCTCTGGCTGGACAGAATGTTCTGGAAAAAAATTCCTGTACGAGTTTCTCGCAAAAATGGGCTGTCAGACCGCCTCCAGGGCAATTTTTTTTGAATTTTGGCCAAAAATACTGTTATTTTCCCGGTATCCGACGGGTATTTGGCCTGAAAACCCGGATCCTGGGGCAAATATACCACAAAACCGACCCAGATTAGGTTGGAATCCGACAAAAATATGTACTCTCTGTGCAGAACTTCACCTAGAGCACGCGCAGGCGGTCGAAACACCCATTTTTTGGGATAACAACGCTTGCCTGTTGCGAGCGAAGAACCCAGCAATACAGAGAGGGTCACTACCCACCGACACCCACCGACAGGGAGAAAACCCAGCCTTCTCATGCGCAGCAATGCCGCCCAATGCCACAAAGAAGGCACCCGAGGTCCTTTTCCACCACTCTTCATAGAGATGTTCATACAGAGTCGCGGGCATCGTCGTCGTCTTCATATTCATCCTACCAGCCGCCAAAGCAGGCGTGGGAGGAAGAAGAGTTTAACGTGGTCCAAGGGGGACACGACGGATCAGTGATTTGCATAGTCTTCACTCTGCTTGTCGCCCTCTGGTTCAGGTTCAACAGCTCGAACTCCTCGACTTCCTTGGGTGAGCACTTTATGTGCTATGGGTGGCTGCAGCTGTCCACGATTGTACAAGCCAGAGGCATCTGACACCCTGAATATGAACCCTCAAGGGCCAGTGATCTCCTGCTGGTCGGGCTGCGGGACAGCGAAGCCTTCCTACTTCCAAGCATCGCAAACCCGAGGGAATACAGACTGGACAGATATTCACCACCGTGTCCTCCGGCAGCCCTCAGACCTCCTGTGCCGTGTGCCTGTTTAGTAACGCGATAGTCATTGCTTCTTTCTGTGTGTCCTAGCTGTAGCGTGTTCACATGTGGGTGGTTAGCGTCAATGTATCATCATGGCAGGTCAGGAAGAAGGGAACACGCTTTTCACCACGGCACCGAGTTGCCGTTGGTTCCTGGAGCGAGGTCTAGACAGGTTCCATCCCCCGTCATCACGAACGTATGCAGACGCACGGGATATGGGGGTCTCTGTGGTACGGGATCATGACAGGCGGGTATTGTCCTTTGGTCAAAGACACTATTTTGGAGAAGTTGGCTGTCGAGTGGCTCAGTCCTCGCACCTACCGTCTACCCCGGCGCCGACCCTCCTGACTGGTTTCTCCACCGATGATAGTGTGGTTCACACTCACAAGGTAGCTACACTGAAGGCATCCCCATCCGGTGTGTGCCATGCATGCCGGAGGAAGGCAGCGTGGAACCCTGACCTGTCTCTATTCAGGTTGACGTCTGTTGCAGTTTCTCTCAAATGAGCTTTGGTGCTGGTATAGGGTGTACAGGACGTATGGGATATCCGCACGGGCGGACTGGATGGGCCATCCCACGGCGACCATCTCTCATAGGGGAGGCGTACGTGTTCTCACCTACATCTAGGATAGTCTACGTTCTCCTATCGGTTCTCCCCTGGGAGAACCGATAGGAGAATGTAGGTTATCCTAGATGTCCCATAAAGGAGGTGGCACGTCCCCCCTGGGAGGACCGACATTCTCCCATCTGTTCTCGGCGTACGTTCCCCCAGGGGGGAACACGTACACCTCCCCTGTGGGATAGCGACCATCTCCCATGTGGGATATCCCACATGGGACATCGCGTCCTGTTCACCGTGTAGCCGTATGTTCTATGAGCCATCGTCACACAGGACCCATAATCAGCGGATACAACTGGTGCGGAAGGAGAGCTTTCGGGTTTGCGCAGTTCTGGGCTCCTGTTCTGAATCTGAGGGGATGAATGCCATAGGTCTGAGCTGACTCAGTGCGAAGCTCGGATGAAGCTTCGGCCCAGTGAGCCCCAAGGACCAATCACCCAAGGACCTCGTCTGGATGGTTTTCCGCCCATTTTTGCCGAAAAACACCTGTTCAGGGGTGTCTGAAAGAAGGTGTTGGATACCTGAAGATCAGGTCCGCCCAAACACCCGCTTCCAGCACCCCCTCACCAGCGGAAGTCCACTATGTACACATAGGATCACCAGTATGTCACGGGTATGCATCTGGTATACCGGGTAGTATACCAGTAATACCGGGTATACCGGGTCGATACCCGGTACATACCGGGGATAACGATTTTTTTTCGGTATACCCGGTATCTACCGGGTATACCCAAAATACCGAAAATACCGAAAATACCCGGTACATACCGGGTATACCGCCGAATGTATGTTATTTACCTTTTTAAAAGGTAAATAATCGACGGAACCCCCCTTTACGATTTTTGGCAGGGATTGGTCTGTTCTCGTTTTGCTGTCACTTCACGACCCAGCGGGGGGGGGGGGCACAGATAGTTTTGGCACTCTCGTCCCCCGCCCCCTTGTGCCGTTTTACACTGCAGCAACCACCACTCAGGTGTTGCATGGAGATTCGAGTGGTTCAATCTCCTAAGGGCAGGTTCTTAACGTATACCCTCCTGCAAGCAGATTCATGCGTGCCACTGTTGGGTTAAAAAAAACCCAATAGGAAGCTGCGCATTGCAGGCACAGCGTGTCGGCGTAGGCCACTCAGGGCCAGAGGGGTGGGTGGGGGGACGGGCAGGGCCCGTTTGTCTGCTCTTTTGCCAACTCTCCCGCGCCCTCGCATGCCATGCGGCGGAGGTTGGGGGTTTCCATACAGCCTTTCACCCCACCTCCCCCCCTCTGCCCCGCCCCGGCTGGAAAGCTTTGCATAGATGACTCGGAGTGATAGCTTCGCGGCTTCGTCACGTCGCCCCGCGCGCCCGCCCCGTCCCCGCCCCCACCCCCCTCCACGAGCATTTTTTGTGCGAAACGCTTGCCCTTCCTCCAGAAAAAAAGATGGCTGACAGCGCTTTTGGGTGACAGCCACAAAATGTGTTGCCTTGTTATGCCTTGGCTGTCCGCACAGACACACCAACCTTCACCAGGCTGCCGAGATGACCGACGTCACGATGGTGGGCGACACGGCGGCATCGCCCGACGATTCGGCTGAGAAGCAGGAGTGCCCGGTGAAGCCCGGCCTGAAGGTGAAGACCGAGCCCGGCACCGAAGCCGAAGCAGGTGAGGCAGCTGCCCCTGGGGATGACGGCAGCGACCCTGTCGTGAAGTCATACGAGCTGCACCTCGCAAACCGGCTGTTCCAACACCTCCACCTGTTTCAGTTCCCCTGCCGCCCTGCGGATCGGCCCTACAACTTCGAGAAGCTGTCGAGCATGAAGATGCAGGTCCGCTCCAACCGGTTCGAGCTGGAGTTCGACCCAAAGCACAAGTCACGCACCACTCTCAGCTTCGACGGCGAGCAGCCTGACGAGGAGCGGGCACCCCACGAGAAAAACTTTGTGCTCTCTTCGACAAAGATCCGCAACAAGACGAACTACGCCATTGGCGTGGTGCGTGCAGGCATGATGCATATCACGGGGCTCCCGAACATGCACCAGTTCCGCCCCGACCTCGAGAAGACGATGGCTGCCAACCGGGCGAAGGACGACGACATGTCATCGCCCCTCGCTGCGGCACCACCTGAGGAGGAGCGCCTCACGAAGCAGGAGCAGGCACGCCTCGAGGCGATGCAGAAGTACTACGAGGGGCGTCTCCGCAGCTTCGCCCTCGCCGAGCAGCGCACAGAGTCCTGGGTCAGCATGGGGCTGTCCACGTCGAACAACCCGGAGTCGAAGCGGGGTATCCTGGAGCGGCTCTTCTCCTCCTCCAACACCGACGTGCCGCTCAACCCGCGGCACACCACGGAGCTCTATCTCAACCAGCTCTTCAAGAGTGTGCATGAGAGGTGGCTGCATGAGCCCTTTGCGAAGATCCCCCTGTCAATGACAGGCGAGTTCGACTGGCGGAAGCAGGTTGACAGCATCATGATGAATGCAAAGGTGCTGCGGTTTTCCGACCTGCGCAAGGTGCTGCGCCCCCACAAGGCCTCACCGCTCCCCGCCGACAAGGAGCTGCTGCAGTATATCGTGAGCTGCTGTGTCATCATCAAGGGCATGCTCGTCGTGAAGTGCACCCCCGACCTCAGCCCCAGCAGTGCGGCTGCGCGCGAGTGGATCCTCTACAAGATGTGGGAGGCGACGGACAGCGGGCTGCGCCGGGCTGACCTCACGCCTTTCCCCTCCTACAAATTCGAGGTGGACCCGCTGTGGATGCGGCAGCTGCTGGAAGGCGTGGCGGTGATGGTGGACCACGAGGACCCGCAGCAGCGCATGTGGGTGCTGCGCAACGGCGGGTGCGACCCCGGGTTCGTCCAATCCTTCCCTGACATCGTGGCCGCGGAGGACCGCGCCTGGGGGAACGAGCGCAAGGCGGTTATCGAGCGGAACATCTTCCGCACCCCGCAGACCCTGAAGGAGTTCGCCTTTGCATGGCGCCCGCAGCCCGTGATGGTCGCAGCCCCGACGCAGACCAAGGCGCATGCGCTGCGGCAGGCCGAGCAGGCGATTGATCAGTGGATTCAGACAGTGTTCCGCAAGATCCCCGTGTGGAACAAGCAGGTCCTCGACACACGTTTCCGCGAGGTGCAGCGGAAGCACGCTGCGAAGATGACCCTCCCCGACGAGGTGTACGTCAAGTGCCTGAAGCGGCTGACACGTCCCTTCAACGACGGCATCATCCTGACCCGCCTCTCGCCTGGGCAGGAGGTGCTGGAGAGCGACCAATACCGCGACATTGTGATCGAACTGTTTATGAAGAAGGCCGCATGGAACAAAAGCGAGTTCGACAGCGAGGTCGGGCACATCCCGAAGGCTCATATCATCAAGATCCTCCAGGAGCTCTCCACGCTGAACGGCACCATCATCAGCGCAAAGCCAGGTCACAGATAGGGGTGGGTTGGGGGGGGGGCGGGGGCGGGGGGGAATGCATAAGTAATGGTACTGCAGGAAAAGACCCCCCTCCGTGATTCCCCTCGTGTGCGCGCACTCAACAGGCACTGGATCTACCTAGCCCACTCAAAGCCCCGCTATGCAGCGCACAACGGCAACTCGTGCCGGGGGGGGGAGGGGAGGGGGGTGGGTGGGTTGGTTAGTCGGTTCGGAACTGAACCCCGGGCAGAACGAATGCTGGAGGAGAAAAATGATCGCGTATGGCGGTGTTCTGTGAGCCCCCCCCCTCCCCCCCCCCGATCGGCCCCGCAGCCCCACCTCCTCTACATTCTGCCTTTGACCCCTCCTCCCTCCTCACATCACGCGTGAGGTCCGTCACGTGCTGTCTGAAACTCGCTTTGCTTTCGGAGTAGTGGAGGCGTGGGTGGATGCGTTGGAGTTGATTTTCCTCGTCCCATGAACCTCTGCAGCATGAGGATTTCGTCGTCGGCGTTCGGGAACTGCTTCTTCAGCACGCGGCACGGATTGACCTTCATTGACCAGCGGCAGTGCGTATTGTTGCCTCTTCAATAATCACTGTATCAAGGTTCACCCCAGCCTTAAACACCTCAACACACCCACACCCCACACACCCACCACCCTCCTGCAGGAGAGCAGGGGAGGGCCTGTGTTCCGAAGCATGGCCACTCTTGGGCAGAAGGCTGATGCACCTGCACCTGAAAGTGCGGAGTGGCAGGTGTGGTTCGACTCCAAGCTCCCGCGCGGGCTGACCCTCGAGGAGTACAAGCAGCGCGTCGTGAATGTCGCCAGCGCCAAGACGCTTTCTGACTTGGAGGAGAACCTGACAGACTTCAACGGCTTTGCTTTTGTCCCTGAAGCGGAGAGCCTCCGGACCGGCCCCAGCCCCAGGTCGGAGAAGAACCCGTTTCGCTTCAACCTCCGCGTGTTCCGCGCTTCGCTGTCGCCGTTCTGGGAGGACATGCCGGAATCGGCTGTGATTTACACCTTGAAGTTCCCAGAGAGCCATGCACCAAGCAGCGTATGTCCGTGGGTATTACGCTGTGCCATACGATATACACCGCATCGCCCGGAACAAGCATCCTGCGTGCCTTTGAGCGGGGGGGGGGGGGGGATGGGGGTGTTTTACACATCACAATCCCTGTCGCTAGGGCAGGGGGTTGCATTTCGCTCCTGCATGCTCTGTGTCTGCAGCTGGGAAACCGACGCCACACCACACCACACCACAGTTCCAGCTGATCTGGAAGGCGCTGAGCCGGTCTGTTGTCACTGCGAGGGTCTTTAAGAGCACGGAGCTTGTGGAGGAGGACCTGGGGGAAGCCCACCCGCAGTTCGACGTGGCGTGCCTTGCGGGGGTGGTGGTGCACTACGGGCGCAACAAGGGGCACGGCAACGTGGAGCTGTGGTGCCTGTCGGGGGGTGAGGCGGCTGAGAAGCTGCTGCAGGCAATCAAGGCCGTGCTGCCCGAGGAGGAGTACGGCTACGTGGTTTCCTCCAGGACAAAATCCTCTGTTATTGGGCAGAACGCAACGCTGCGCGAGGCGGTGGGGCAGCGTCCCCTGCGCTCTGTCGCCCCTCCTAGCTTCCAGCGGAAGGGTATGTATTGCACTGTGTGTGTGCCCAGCCAGGGGGGCTCGTTGGGTGCGGGTTGTTCCGAGTGGCTGCGCCGGCAGAAGAGAGATTGCAGTGGGGCCTGCATTCTGATGTGCCCTTTGCACCGCATCTCGCCACCGCCCTCCCCCACCAGGGGGCTTGCTCTTCTCGACATGTTTGCGCATTTTCCCACACCCCCACCCTACCACAGAGAGCGTGCGGACTGCCTTCTCGCCCTACGACGACGCGACGAGCACTGCTGTGCGTGTCTTCGAAAAATCCCTCAGCAGTGGCCGTATCGCGGGGTCAGGCAGCAATGCAAAGGTGGAGACCCTGACCATGTCGGAAGAGAACAACCAAGAGAGGAGACGAGGCGGCCGTGGGGGTGGCCGCCGCAAACGCTCGTGAGGTCGCCCAGTGAGGGTTGTTGTGTCCGTACCTGCCGTGTGCTTCCTTGTGTGGCTTGGCCACACGGCACACCCCGCGCGAGAGAGAGGGCAGATAAGGGGCGGAGTTGGTAGTATTTTTTGGATTGCCAGTGGTGTAGATCGCCAAGCAGATGCCAAGCCTGCCCCACCCCCACCCTCCCGCCAGACAGCCAGGAGGCGCCCCCCCCCCCCCCCCCCCCTCCAAACCGCGCGGCGGCATTCCTTTTGTGGCAGTGCAGGACACGCCATGCGGCCCACCCCACCCCACCCACTGCACACCCACACCCCCACACACACAGAGGACACACAGCCGCAACACTCCTCCCCAAGCCGCATCTACTGCTGCCCACTTCCCCCAGTTCGTTGGATTCGAGAGGGCCGCGTGCCCGGGAGGGCGGGGCGGGAGAGGGGCGGCGGCGAGGCCTTCCCCGCACCCCCGCTGCCAACCGATCGCCGGCGTACATCACTGCTCCGTCTCCCCGCCCCCCCAAGGCTAAAGGGCAGGCACGATGGGCAACTGCAATGAGCCCGAGATGGAGTCGGCCCGTTCCAACGCGCACAACGCGCAGCAGCCGCAGCGGAGAAACGACGAGGCGCATCAGCCGAAGTATTATGCGGACAATCAGCAGCCTGCTGCGCAGCAAGGACCCGGGGGTGACCCGCGTGGGAGTTATAAAAAGGGCGACTATGTAGATGCGTGGTGGGAGGGTGGGTGGCACCCTGCGTGTATCCGCACCGTGCGTCCGAAAAATCAGTACGACATCGACTGGAGTGACGGCACTATGTCCTACGGCGTGACACCCGAGTTTCTCCGGCCTGCGGATGGCAAAGGGAACAAGCGGGAGTCGGTGCATATCGGCAACTCGGAAGTGTACAACGCAGGCAGCGCGGACCAGGCGGCAGTCGAGCTGTTCCGGCAGCTGGGTGGGCGGCCCGGGCAGCGTATCCCCATCGAGCAGGTGTACTCCAAGCTGCGGCAGCCCCATATCGCCGAGCAGTTCGGCTGGCCGACAGGTCGTGGCGACGAGTTAGCCAACCTGCTTGCCGTGCATGAGAATGGGCGCCGTGTTGTGGACCAGGAGCAGTGCACGCACTACACGCGGGTGCGGTGGCTCTTCTCCCTTGTGGATAAGGATAAGAACAACAGGGTCAGTGCCTGGGAGCTGGAGACGTCCCTGCTGAAAAATGTATGGCATCAAACAGTGCTTTCTGCCGGCATTGTGACGGGCATTGAAACTTTGTCTCGTGTATTGTACGATCGTCGGGGGCACCGTGTGTGTACCTCCTTTTTTCATGCAAAAGGCTAGCCGTTTGTCTTCCCGTTTCTACATGACAGATGTACGGAACCGGGTACATTCCCTTGTGCACCGCTTTGCCCTTCCTCTACACCCTCCAAACTGCAGTCGAACGTGCGGACAGAGCTGGGCATCACGCCTGAGCTGGCAGCGCCTCTCTTCCGCCAAATGGACACCGACAACGACGGGTGGATATCGCTTGTCGAGTTCTACCGCTTCTACGTGTCGAACCCGCTTGGCAAGCAGTACAAGCAGAAGGTATGGTTTACATCGTCCGGCCACCAGGGGTTCACGCCACACAACCAGCGGCCGCGATAGGCACACACAACTATATTTTCTTCTGCGGTGGCGAATCAACTTGCACAGGCATAGGCATAAGGCGGAGCAACCCCCCCCCTTGTTTTTGACGCTATTTCCCATCACCCCACCCCCACAGGATGAGAACCTCCGGCGCCTCTACGAGAAGATGGGGCACGGCAACCGCATCACCCTGCACGAGCTGAAGCGGGCAATGAGGAGCCAGGAGGTGCAGCTGGAGCTGGGCTGGCCTGCACACCACGCGGAAATGCTCTTCCAGTTCCTGGACCAGGACAGGTCCGGACACATCACCATGGATGAGCTGAAGCGGTTCATGCGTGTGCAGCTGGTGTTCAATAAGATCGACAAGAACCGCAGTGGCTTCATCGACCCCTTCGAGTTCGGTGAGTCTCTTGGCGACCCTGGGATTGCCAATGAGCTCGGCGTGTCGCAGAGGGATGCGCAGCATGTCTTCGGGGCGATCGACCGCGACAGGAGTGGGACCATCACCTTCGCAGAGTTCTTCAGATACTTCAGCTCCAAGATGGACGCACAGCCACAGCCGCACCACGGGGCACGCCCCGCAGCACGGAGGCTGGAGGGCTCCGACAAGTACACCACCATCAAGAAGCTTGGGGAGGGCACCTTTGGGATTGTGTTCCTCATCAAGCGGAAGGCGGACGGGCTGGACCTCATCATGAAGAAGCCGAAGCTGGTGCCCGGGTCGTCGATGGATGACGTCAAGGCGGAGGCCCAGATGCTGTCGCGGCTGAAACACCCGCACATCGTACGGTACACAGAGTCGTACTGGGAGAAGGGCGCGCTCATCATCATCACAGAGTTTGCGGGTGGTGGCGACATCCGCTCGAAGATTGGGCCACGCGGGTGCGGGGAGAATGCCATGAAGTGGTTTGTCGAGTCGTGCGACGCTGTGAAGTACCTGCATGACCGGTTCATCCTGCACCGCGATCTGAAGCCGGACAACATCTTCCTCACGACAGGTGGCAGCGTCAAGGTGGGTGACCTGGGGCTCGCGACGCAGCTCAAGTCGCCCCGCGACATGGCGATGACGCAGTGCGGCACGCAGATCTACATGGCACCTGAGCTAATGCGCGGCCTTCCATACGACGAGAAGAACGACGTGTGGGCTATGGGCTGCATCCTCTTCGAGATGGCGACCGGGCGCTTCGCCTTCGAAACAGTCGCAGCTATCGTGAACGCCCAACCCCCGCGTGGCTGCCCAGCGTACTGCTCGGAGCTCGTGCATGCCATGCTGGAGCCCGATCCGCGGGACAGGCCCAGCATGGATGAGGTGCTTGACTCGCTCGACTACAACCCCTTGCAGGGCATGGCTTCCTACATGTCGGACAGGTACCTCAACCGGCACAAGAATGGCGGTGGGGGCCCCCCTGTCATCTCTCCCAACGACATCTACAACGACAACTACGGCCACAACCAAGGGCGTCCACAGCAGGGGTATTACGGTATGCAGGGTTTGTGATGTTTGAACCATGTGCAGGTCTGAAAGAGAATGAGGGAACGGCAGAGAGGGGCGGGTGTGATGTGTGTGTAGTTGAGGAGAAGTGAACACGGATCATCCTGTCGCAGTGAGGCTGTGGGAGCAGGGGGATCCGTTGTGGGGTGACATTCTTTTCGCCCCAGAAAGGTGGTGGTCCTATGCGCGCACCGCCACCACCCAACACCCCCTTGCCGAAACAGACCACCACCGCTATTGAGGACCGGTTGCGCTGACGAGGCCTGCCTGACATGTGGTTCTGAATCGCACCATCGGAAGTGCAACTCAGTGCAGATGGTGAAGGTCACACCACATGAACTGGCAGGCGGAGACAGTTTTGATGATGTCAGCCGGCGGTGCAAGGAGTGCATGATTTGGACACATCGTGCTGCTGTCCTCTGGACGATTCTGACAGCCACTTGGGTGTATCGAGCTATGCTAGGCATTCTGCTTGAATAACTGGCACACTGACAGTTTACCAGAGCGAAGGCACTCGGTAGGCTGGGCTCGAACCGGTCGAAAATCATCGTCAAATCATGTGCATCTCGCTGACCTATGGAGGTTGTCCGTTGGCTGGTGTTTGCCACAGCCACCCATCGTGTGGTGGGCAGTGTGTATCCTGAAGGGACACCTGCCTTTGTATATGTTGCCAAGCGTAACGGGCCTCGGGTGTCCTGTCCCTCTTGCCGACTCTTTTTTTTGTTTGCTGTTGCTATCCTCTGTTCCGCCGCGCTCTTTGCAAAAAAAAAATCGATAAGAATCCCCTGTCCAGGTCTGTCCGTTTCAAGCAAAATGGATTTCAAGCGACTGGATTTGAGGACACAGCAGTAAATCCTCTTTGTACTCTCCGTCTTCGTGAACGAAAGTCAGTTCGTAAGAAAAGGTGTTCGCCCTCTACACCATCGTCTTTTTGTCTTTGTGAACCCAGCAATACAGGCATCGCACCTTTGTACCGAGAAGAAACGCAGTCCTGGTGAAAATACCGGTGGGCAGCGCAGTTTGGGAGCCTTCCTTGGATTGGAGCCGGCGCTCTGCCTGCTGCGCGTGAGTCGATGTGCCATACGCCCCACCTGCGCACAGTGTGTACAGCTCGACACCGCATCCATATCTGCGCGCAAACAAACAGCGCCCCAATTTTTTGTTATCCGATCGACATCTGCGTGATATGCGGGTCATGCGATACAGCCAAAAGCCAACCAGCAAGGGAATGGCCGAGGTGTTTTGCACACGACTATTAAATCGGCGTCTCAATGATGACACCTCCTGACCCAAAGCGCGCGCCTGTTCATTTTGCACGCCAGACCGATATGCCGATGCTTTCAATTTCTGGATCTCTTCGAAGCTGCCTGTCTTGCCATCGGTGTGCATCAGGGCCCCCCCTCCATCTTGACAGCCAGACCCGAGGGGGGGATTTGTGCATCCCCACCTCACCCCCACGGCTGATTCATGTCAAATCTGCAGCATCTTTTTTGCGGTTTGAGGTGAATGGTGCAGGAATGATGGTCATCTGTGCTATCCCGCCCACCCCCCGTGCTCTTTGCACAGGCCGATCACCTCTCACGAGGTCTCGGACCCCTACCTGCATTTTGAGTGGAGGGGGGCCTGGTATTGTGCTCTGCCGTTCTCTGCACAATCCCTCTCCCCCTTCAGCCAGAAACGGCGGGTGTCATTCCAAGTTGTGCCGGCGGGTGCCGTGGTGGTGCCATCTGATGCCAGTTTGGCTTGTGCTCACATCCCAGCATGACTGCGCGTGACGCGACGCGCCTGTGAAAATCGCGGTTTTCATTTCATTCTTTGTTTCTAAGGCGTGGGCTTGATGCTGATATTGACGCCAGCCATACATGGCACACAGCCGAGATAATGTGATTGAACAAAAGAAACGGGTCATCAAAAATCACATTTTTTATTGTTAGCTCGGCGTAGCCAACTGGGGAAACTTTCTGTGCCTTTGGGGGGTCTTCGCTACGGGGTGGTCGTCAGTGCATTTTGGTGCATTTCCTGTTGAAATAGGTGAAAACTGACGAAGTTTGTCGACCAGCGAAGACCCCCTTTAGCTGGATCGTGCGTCCCCACTCACACCATTTCATCAGACCGGGGAGTGGTGTACACAAAGAGTGGGGTCTGCAACAAAACAACTTCCGGCAGTAATTGGTTTGTTGTCTCGTTTTGCTGTCACTTTACGATCCAGCGGGGGCACAGATAGTTTTTTGCTATTTTTTGTGCCAAATTTTGTAAACATGCGCGCGTGTGTGTCTGCAAAATGTACTGCCCGGTTGATTCCCCACTCCCCCACACCCCCCCCTCCACACTAAACTCCAGCACCAAGTTTCTTCTTCTCTCTCTCTCGCTCCCCTGTCCCTGCCTTGCCCTCTCCCCGCCATGAGGGGGGGTTTTCAAACAAACCCGATTGAAAATACAGCGCCCTCCAGTCCCCACCCCACTCCGACTTCCACCGATCACCTCGCTCCTCTATTCCTTGCCCTGCGCCAGGTATGCCTTCAAGAAAAACAGACTCGTGTGTTGTAGACAGTGGGCACCCATCAATCGCGTGGGTGCCCGGTGTGGTCTGCACTGCTTCAGTCATATTCAAGTGTATGCGTGCCGTGATGATCGCCACGGACAGTATTGTGATCAGGCACTGCACGCAAAGAACAAAGGGTTGGGGGAGGGGGGGGGGGGGAGCGCGCAACCCGAGTTGAGGTTTCAACAAATAGGTTCGCTGGGATCCTTCTTTTGTAGACACATATGGCACAGACGCTACGTCTGGAAGCTTTTTGTCCGCCAGACTTTGGCAAGCCCTTTTTTTTTGCCAGGAAAAAAAGCGACCTGCGGAGGGCACTGTGGCCAGCACGGCATTCGTAGTTGTTCTTCAGGTTTGACGCACAGCCAACGCCTTATCTTTATGCTGTTGGTGGTGTGTTTGTTGACGTGCCCCCCACCCCCCACCCCCACACCCCCGCTTAAGTTCACATGAAGATGCGAACACCGCGGGTATTGGGGTCGCCCCCCCCCCCCCCCCCTTTTTCCACCTGCAGAAGTATACTCCTGCTTTTCCTAAGTATACTTCTGCTTTGCGGAAGTGGTACTCCTGCGAATCGGAACTCTTGAAAACAGTTACTCACGCAATGCAGAAGTCCACCTGTGTGCTTTGACTCTCTTGCACTTCTCCCGCTGCATGCCTCCTGTCGGGTTTTGGTGGCTGCCTGGGAGGGAATGCAGAGACGCACCGCCGATACAGAGCTTTTCGTGCCTGGGCCAGCATCACTCACTCTCGTCCGAGCGGTGCCGCTAGCTTCGTATTTACCAGGGGTCTGCGTAATTGCAGCAGAGCCGGATGGGGGACCGCAAGGTTCTGCTGTTGATGTGCTGCGGGTGTGGGTGTTGCAGTCGCAAGGGGTGTCCACCGTTGCCACCACTTTTGAAACTGCATGCCCAACAGCTCTCTCTGTCTGCGGGCCCAAGCCCGCCACCAGAGCAGCACTCTCTCAGATATTAGATGTGCGACCCGCGACGGCCGTAAAAATGCCGCCCGTAAAAAGTGCCACTGCGAGACTCCAAGAGCCAATACGATTCTTCTTCACACGGCTGTCCCACACCGGTCCGAGGCGCGTCGCACCGGCAGGCAACCTCTTTCCCGTGGAGGGCTACCCGCCTTCCCCCTGTGTGAATGGCCCGGCAGCCGATCGCACGGCGCACCGGAAAGCGTTGCTAAATCAGCGGTGGGGTGGCATGCCTGCAGCCAGAGCTTGACCGTACGGTGCTCGGCTCTGACACCGAACCCATGCAAATGAGGCGCGCGAGTTGGGTGCCCAGGTGTGGATGATGGAAGGTGCACCGTGCCCCACCTTGGCGACACACCGTTGTCCGGGTGTGGCGATTGGTGGCAACAAAGTGGGGGGTGGGTGGGTGTTGGGTGGCACTCCTCCCAAAAGGGAAGGGACCGTTTTGACAGAAAAAGCAAAGGGGATGGGGGGAGGGGGGGGGGGTTTATCGATCACCCCCACCCCCCTTCCCCCCACCCCTGTTTCTTTGGAGGGTTATCAGTTTGCGTTGCGATTGTGGCTGTATTTCTGGTTCTTCTGTCAACAAAGCAAAATGTCGGTCGTCTTTCCTTCCGGTTCGGCAACAAGACAAAATATAATCCGCGACGATGTAGAATTATGAGGGGATGCTTGTCTTCGCTCATGAAGTGAAACAGAGCATATGCTCACCTCCAGATGACTCAGTGCCTCGCACCAATTGGGGCCCCTCCCTCCGTGGTCCACCGGCGGCCAAAGTATGCAGATCACTGGATGCAAGAGGGAGGTGTTGTGAAGAAAATTTAGTTTGTACATCACGACTTTCGCACGTCGCTGGTGCAAATCCTTTGCAGAACATCAGTCATGCTCTGATGCTGCAGCAAGGCATGGGGGCGGTACCGCGATCAGCGACCGCCCTCATCAGCGCTTCTCCTTCCTTCATACCTGCACCACACACAGTTTTGCAGCAGCACCGTTCCCTCCCCCCCCTCTACCCACTGCCGTCTCTCCCTTGCGTTCTCTCCCGCCGTGCCGGTTGTTGCAACATCTTGACAGCATCCCGTTCCAAAATTGGCGACTTTTTCTGGCCCCTTTTATGCCTGCACAGGCTGGGCTCAACCTAACCCCTCCCCTGCAAAAGCAGCTTCAGGCAGAATGGCGCGGGCGCATCCCCCCTCTTGAAATAAATAGAAGAAACATCAGACACGCAGCGGTTCTCTGGTTGCTGCGGGAACCCGGGGGCAGGCTGTGGGCACTGTTTTGTTGGCATTCAAATGCCAGCAGTGGGCGGGGGATGGGGGGGTGGGTGGTTGGGGTGTTCAGTGTGTCCGTCCGGCAGTTCTTCGTTGATTGCACAATACACACAGAAGAGGTTGGCGGCACAGCTTGCGGAATTGCCGGATACGAAGTTGGCAGGGCATGGGTTGAGCGCGAGGTTTGAAGAAGGCAGCCAGCCCGCAATGCAGAATGCCCCCATATTGCTGCATTTTCGCCTGACAAGTTCCGAAGAGAAGTGCCGCCGAGACCACATGGAGAATTGCGTTTATACCTCACCATACAGATGATGGCTCGGTTGTTTGGGGCTGTTCATGGCTGCACGGCGCAAAAAAAATGTGGACGTGGAGGGGGTAGGGCAGGTGGTCTAGTTTGTATGGCAGTCGGTGCTCGATCACATCCAGTCTCTGAAAGAAATACTGGCTTCGCTCAGAAAATGCAGAAAAGGTGAGCCACCTCAGAGAAGCAGGTGGCAAAGCGGCACAGTTTGGCACAGCGAAGACCCTTGCTGATGAAAATCGTTGAAAAACCCCCTCCCCTAAGATGAGGCCAGAATGATGCCCTCGCCCACAAGGGTATTATGGCTTCTCTACACCCTATCTCAGGTCATGGTAAAATATACCGTTTGTCAGCGCATGTATGAACACTCATGCACACAAATGCGTACAAAACAAGCGCACCAAGGTAGCGCCATGGGCCCCAAGGCCTCGCGGGTGGCTTGAGTTGTGTAAAGATTGATGAGAGGCAGCGCCAAAACCCGCGGGTGTTCATCGCATAGTCTCGTATACTGATTGTTTCGCATGCCCCCTCCCCCAATCCCCCCCCCCCTCTCCGCGAGCTGAGGTTTGTAGATGTGTGACTCCCATTGTGCATTGATCCGCCTTGTACATCATATCTGGTGTGGTGACTACAAAAAAGGATTAACATTGCAAGAAGGTGCTGGGAGACTTGCTTTCTCATTCACTCGCGACAACCAAACCCCCCTCTCCGATCACAGTGGGGTTCGGTAGCCCACCAGCCTTCACCACCCTACACTACCAGGAGGTGCCACAGTGGTGCAGTGGCACGTTTGGCCCTATGGGTAAGTCGAGCAACAGACCCGTCGAGAACAATGCACGGAAGCCGGTGAGTACACGCCGGGAAATTTACAAGGAGGAGAAGAAGGTGTGTGTCGACCCGCGATTCTCTGCCCTCAGTGGGCATCTGAACGACGACCTTTACCAGAAGTCTTATGAGTTTCTCGACGACATCAAGAAGCAAGAGGAGAAGCAGCTGCGGAGCCAGGCGAAGCGCCTGCGGACTGCGAAGAAGCCGCATGCTCTTGAGGAAAAGTCTGAAGTGAAGGAAAAATTGCTGCAATACAAATATGAACGCACAAACCGCGCCCAGCGCGAGACGGAGCAGAAGGTGAAACGGGAGTGGCGCAAGCAGGAATCTGCTAAGGTTTCCGCAGGAAAGAAGCCGTTCTTCCTCAAGCGGTCCACCCAGCGTGAGGCAGAACTCAAGGATAAATTCCAGAAGCTCAAGAAGGACGGCAAGCTCGATGCTTTCTTGCAGAAGCAGCGCAAGAAGCAGGTATGCCCACACGGGACCCGTGACACCACGTATTCTTCTTGGAGACCCCCCCTATCTCACAAAATAGGCGAGATGCTGACACAGTTGTCATCGTCACATAGGCACATGTCCTGCCTCTATTTTCCGGGCACACATGGCCCACGCCTTTTTGCGGGTATTTCCCAAATACGCTGTGTCGTGCAGTGCAGTGCCATGCGTTCCTTCTTCTTTCGTGGCAGTCTCAGACAGAAGTTTGTCCAGGGGGGGTTGGTTATCGCAAGGGGTATTGAATAGTATTACTCAAAACTGCCCCGAAAGGGCGCCGAATGCCCTTCATAACCTGGCACCATCACCACCCTTCTCTCAACAGGCACTCGCGGATGCTGCTGTTGCGCCCCAACTGTCGACCTTTGCGCCACGGAAGGCGAAATGACGATCCGATAATATCTCAGTGCGCCCAGACTAACCCACCGACTGCTGTCGGCAGCAGGCAACGTGCCGTCGTGCCGTTGTGCCATATGTCTAGCCCACGGTGCAGCCCCAAGGCTGGCCATCATTGCGTTGTCAGAAGATGCGTGTGCCGGTGCACCCCTCCCTTCTTTGCGGGTTGGGAGCTGCTGATTTCAACCCCGCTTGTTTACTTGTTAGTTTGGCGTATCCAACTGGGGAACCGTTATGTGCCTTGAGCTGGCTCGTGCGGCCCCACTCACACCACTTCATCAGACCGGGGAGTGGTGTACACAAAGAGTGAGGTCTGCGTTCCAACAAAATAACTTTCGGCGGTAATTGGTTTGTTGTCTCGTTTTGCTGTCACTTTACGATCCAGCGGGGGCACAGATGGGTTTTTGCAAGCCTTCTCCAAGGACCACCTCTTCCATCAAGCAGGTTCAATGTTCCTCCGGCATGTGACACACGGTGCTCGCAGCGCGTGTGGCGCCCAGCTGCGGACTATATCAGCATCGACACCGCTGCTGAAGAAGAAGAAGAAGAAGAAGTTGGGGCCAGACCCGCCTCGGGTCGAGCAGGTGCAGAAAATACTCCTTGGGAAAGACCCGGCATATATTCTGAAAACCCTCGCGTCGTGGCGGGTGAAGATGCAGAATGATCCCGAATTCGAAAAGATTCAGACAAGAGCCCTCCAGGTGCTGTCCGAATCGAATGCGCTGGTGATCTCGCGCAGGGTGCTGGACCAGATGGCACTGGCGGGTTCGACAATCACGGCAGGCCATGTGACACCGGTTCTCAAGACTCTCGCCAGACAAACAAATGGGACGGCACGCGACAAGCTGAATGTCGCAATCGCCTGCGTCGAACTCATCAACACACACGACGAAGTGATGGCCCCCGAGTTTGCAGAGTCACTGCTCCACCTTTTCGCATCGCTGAACCTCAACGAGGCTGTGTGCGTCCATGCCGCCTCTGTCTACCGTGAGGTGCGCAGGGTCCACAGCAAACCAACCACTGCGATGCTCGAATCGCTTATCTTGCTGTCAGCATCCAGCAATGCCGCCTTTCAGTTCTTCTCATCTATTCCGGAGCCTACACATCATACCTACCGTACTTTGTTGAAGGCTGCGATACATCACAAAGACTACAAGGCTGCCGACCTGATCTTCGAGAAGAAGGGCTCATCACAATGGAATGACCTAATGGCCGCGCGCCACAGCTGCTCAGATGCCCACACCCTCGCTCTGTTCTGGGCAAATCATAAGGATACCATAGGCGGGGACAATTGGAAGGTGGTACTGCAGTATCTGTTTGCTGTGAAGAACAGCAAATCGGCGACGGATGCGCATGTCATCTTCTTCCGCAAGATCGTAAAAGAGGCGGACACAAAAGGAGAAGGCCAAATTATGCGCATGCAGAATGCCCTCGACAGACTGGAAAGGCAGGTGGGCACGCCCTTGCCCCCGTGAAAAGGCTCTCCTGGCTGTCTGGCTGGCTGGTGCCCCAGTCTACGTGATGTAACTCACAGGCACATCGAAAGTTCACGCTGTGGGCGCTGAGGCGGGTGGGCAGGGTTATGCACAGCTTTGTGTTGGCTCTGATGGGCAATGCAAGGGGTCTTCCCACTGTGTAAAAAAAAAAAACTGTGTGTGTGTGTGTGCGTGTCGACAGTAGATATCGCTCTCAGAGCAGGTGCTTGGTGCGGTCCACCACGACAAAAGGTTTCACGCATCTGTGTGTGTGTGTGTGTGTGGTTACAAAGTTTTAAGGCGGTGTCGCCCTGCACGGGCAGTAGCACCTCCCCTTCAGTATCGCACTCCCGAAGGATTCCCCAACACGACGTGACACCGGTTTCGACGCGTACTCTTCGTACCCCTCCCCCCGGCCGCGTCTCTTCAGCGAAGAACCGGGGATAATCGGACCAGGGCTAGCTAAACCCTGGTGGTGTCACGGGTGGGGTTGGAGAGGGAGAAAAAGGAAGAAATGAATGTGTGTGTGTGTGTGTGTGTGTGGTTATAAAGTTTTAAGGCGGTGTCGCCCTGCACGGGCAGTAGCACCTCCCCTTCAGTATCGCACTCCCGAAGGATTCCCCAACACGACGTGACACCGGTTTCGACGCGTACTCTTCGTACCCCTCCCCCCGGCCGCGTCTCTTCAGCGAAGAACCGGGGATAATCGGACCAGGGCTAGCTAAACCCTGGTGGTGTCACGGGTGGGGTTGGAGAGGGAGAAAAGGAAGAAATGAAGTTGCGAAAAAGTCAAACACTGACACGTGAAATCAATAAAAAAGCGGTATATATCGCCCCCTTGCTGCGACAAAGACACTAAATAGTCAGGCCGCTCCAAGAGTCTTGAGGGCTTGAAGGAAGAAACAGGTTGCTGATGAGTCTCAGGAGCAGGCACCTTTTGTCCGCCCACATGACCTTCGCCCGAAGGCGAACCTCGTCCAGCTTGGCTCGATCGCCACAGAGAAGGGGATCATTCTCCGCTGTGGTGAACATCTTAAAAACCGAGGGTGCAGAGGTGGGGCAGCCCACTGGTGCGACAGCAGACCGCCCCCGGATAGCTATAACTAGTGCATAGGAAGAATACGACGGCACACGCAACAGATGCCGAAGGCACAACGGCGGGTCACTTTTAACCACCAGAGGAGTGGCACTCCCGAGGGGTGGGGTAGGGGGGAAGTCACAACACTTTCGAAGGAAGAAAAGGGGCAAATGGGATGTTTTGTGCAAGGTAGAAAGGAAGTCACAACATGAGGCAGGGGGGATTGCTCATCAGGCCTGGGGGAATAGAGGGTTTGTGTGTGGTTATAAAGTTTTAAGGCGGTGTCGCCCTGCACGGGCAGTAGCACCTCCCCTTCAGTATCGCACTCCCGAAGGATTCCCCAACACGGCGTGACACCGGTTTCGACGCGTACTCTTCGTACCCCTCCCCCCGGCCGCGTCTCTTCAGCGAAGAACCGGGGATAATCGGACCAGGGCTAGCTAAACCCTGGTGGTGTCACGGGTGGGGTTGGAGAGGGAGAAAAAGGAAGAAATGAAGTTGCGAAAAAGTCAAACACTGACACGTGAAATCAATAAAAAGGGTGGTATATATCGCCCCCTTGCTGCGACGAAGACACTAAATAGTCAGGCCGCTTCAAGAGTCTTGAGGGCTTGTGTGTGTGTGTGTGGTGCAAATCTTAAGAAAGGGATGCAGGTCCGAAAGGGTGCGTTCGTCGATCGCAAAGCCCCCCAGGGTCACAATTCCTTCCCCTCAACGTGACACAGTCCGGTCGACACAGAGGGAGAGCCCCCTCCCACCCCAACTGCTACCCCTTCGTTACGTCGATCGCGAGAACACCCGATGGTGTTGCAAGGATTTGAACAGTTTCCGCACTGCGAGTAGATCTCAAACAGAAAGTCCCGGATGTACTGGGGTGGGGGAGGTGGTGGGTGGTTGGCGTGTGGGGATGTTTTTTGTTTTGTTAGTTCGGCGTAGCCAACTGGGGAAACTTTCTGTGCCTTTAGCTGGATCGTGCGTCCCCACTCACACCACTTCATCAGACCGGGGAGTGGTGTACACAAAGAGTGGGGTCTGCGTTCCAGCAAAACAACTTTCGGCAGTAATTGGTTTGTTGTCTCGTTTTGCTGTCACTTTACGATCCAGCGGGGACACAGATAGTTTTGCTTGTCTGAATGCGAAGCGCACATTCCGTGAGGATTTCCCCCGCCCCACGGAAATGCACTTCGCTCCTTGAAATAGGCGTGGCAACGGAACAAGGCGTGCGGCTCTGGTGAACCGGCGAAGGTGTGCTGATGCCCGCCTTGCCCGTGTGGCCTTCACGCCACGTATCTCCAAGAATCCAGAGGAGTCACAGTGCCCACGCCATTTCTGTCACTGTCTGTCAGGCCGTCGGACACACAATATAATCGTGGGACACGTTTTGGCAGTGTTGGGTTGGGTTGGGTATTGAAGGATCATTCACGGAGAAACAACGGGGTTTATCGCAAAACGAGGGGGTTTTTTTTAAACGAACCACGCACACTGAACTGCCTGCAGAAAGTGTGTGTGTCCTAATTTTCTGCAAAAGAGGCTGTGGTGTGCTGTGTGACGGGCAGTCGCCTTTCGCACCTCACCTCTCGCTGCATTTCCACCTGGCAAAGTTCCTGGTGAAAGGGGACATGGAGCAGGTTATTCGGCCAGACCTCCTCCTTGCCCCAACAGCAGCGAACGATGCAGATCACCCCCCTAGAGAGATCACATCATCCCCCTCCCACCCCCTCTTTGTGGCAGGATTTCCTCGCTGGTGTCGCACGGAGCGCCTTCCGGCAGCGATTGGGATGCCATCCGTGTGTCTAACGCCTGAGGTTGGCGCGTGTGATATATGTAACACCCAATATATTGCGTCGTGTATAACACCCAAGACCCCATAGGACTGCACTGTGAGATGCGTTGGACGCCACGATTGAGTTGTCCCGCATGTCGGGTTGCTGGTAATGGGTACCAAACAAAAAGAACCCATGCAATGTGTGCTGGTGTTCGGACCGGCTATGCTGCAAACACCACTCGTTTGTCAAAACTTGAATACAAGATAGCTACCGCACCGCCCCACAGGAGGCCACCCACACTGCTCCTCGTGCGCAGCAGGGTTTGATGGCCGACTCTCCAGAGGCCGTGCCAGCCTCAGAGCCCACAGAGGAGGCAAAGGCAAAGCCAAGCGAAAAGGGCGATAGCGGTGAAGGCACAGATGATGCCGAAAAGCCAGAAGGCACACCGAAGCCTGTAGAGCTGCTGCAGGACATCGCCGAAGAGATATCAGCCGGCAGGGGCGGTGAGGATGCCGCAAAGGTCGGCGAGCTGGAGTCGCGCACGGCAGCGCTTGAGGTATGCCCCCACACACATCGCTAACCGCGGGGGAGGGGATGGGGGGTGGGGGTGCAGGAGACAAGAGGAAAGCGGGAGGGAGGCATCAAATCGCCGACATGCCACACCTTGCCACACCACCCGGGATCAAAAGACCGGTAGTGCCCACAACAAGCGACCCGTGGATCTCTCAGCGCCACAACCGCACCCCCACCCGCAGCAACGCGTCGAGCAGCTTGCGCAAGAGAACATGGCGCTCATCGCTGCTCTGAGAGAGAAACAAGCGGCATCCGAGGCTGCCAGCGCGCCGCGCAACGTTGTCTCCATCGCAGAGGATCTCCCTGCTGCCGCCGAAGCCTCAACAACGCCTCGCGGCGCTGCTGACGCAGCACCCTTCGGGACGCCTGATGACGACCTCCCGCTTGTCGTAGCCGACAACGCCGAACCGGAGCTGGAGCCGGAGTACGAAGACTACCCCATGCCTCAGCCGCCGGGGGGGCGTCCCAAGCTTGCTGGTTTCCACCTTTACATGCTGGGTCACATCCTGCAGGAATTCAACGACCGCAACGTGATGCGCAGGCGCATGGAGCAGTGGGTTGCCTTCGTCGCCAACCGGCAGCAGCGCCGGTCGATGTTCTTTGCCCATGCCAGGGGGTCCTCCATCGTCTTCTCCCTGGCCCTGCGCCTGCTGCTGTGGCGGCGATACCACAAATGGCGCCTCTGGCTGGGGTTGCGGCGGAAAAACCCAAAAGAGTTTGGCCTTATTCCGCGTGCCCTGGTGTACGACCCGGCGGAGCCGGAGGTGGGTGACGTGGAGACCATCAAAGACAGGATAACGTACCACACCAACGAGGTGGCGGAGCTGACGGGTGTGGTGCAGCGGCACCACGACATCCTCGACCTGCTCCGCGGGGCGCTGCAGCGGAAGCTGTCGGAGGAGATGGCAGAGCTTCACCGCATGTCGGAGCAGCTGGAGACGGACCGGGTGCATTGGGTGCACAGCCCCGAGTCGGAGGCTGTGACGCAGACGCCATACGCACCGCAGGAACGAGCCACGGCAATCTCTCCACCGCCTCCCCTGCAGCCGTCGCCTTCGCGCTACGAAGGGCACTACCCACAGCCCGTTCTCGACATGGCGGGGGTGGCCATGGTGGTGGATTCCCCAGCGCCCCTGCAGAGCGTGCAGGTGCAGGAGGCACCTGACGCTGAGGTTTTCTCCGTGCCGCTGGAGGGGTACATCCCCAAAGGGGGGGACCTGCGCGGGGGGCCCAAGTGGATGCACCTGGAGGATGCGCAGGAGGCGGCGGCGGCGGAGCCGACGTGTCTGGGATTCACCTTCAACCTGAAGCACCAGTCGTCTGACGGGCGGTTTCTGGTGTATTTCAAGAACAAGTGTGACGTGCACCGCCGCGCGCCAGGGTGGCGTGCGTATTCGCGGTTCAACTTTGGCATCGAGGCGCCTGGCGTGGCGGGGAAGGAGGCGGGCAACGCACAACCTCCCCAGGGGTTCCCGAGGTCGCCCCACCCGACGCCCCTCGCAGTTGCGGACACGACGCCTGTGCACGCTGCAGAGGCACACCCTGAGGCCCGTGTCGTGTCGCCTCGGGCGGTGCAGCCGCCAGGCCTGCATGGGCATCCCGCCCAGCCGCCTCTTGTGAACGGGTATATGAAGGACCCCAGCGACATCGTGCGGAAGGTGGGGGTGTCTGCGTTGTTCCGGAGGAGGCTCCTCGACTTCTACCAATACCACAACCCCTCGAAGCTGCCGAGCGTGATGCACACGCTGCTGGAGTTCAAAGGCCATGAGGAGGCTTTGTTTGAGGCCCTCACGCAGCAGTATGGCCACGAGCCCCGTGAAGGCGATCTCGATCGGAACCTGCCACCTGGGTATGTCGTGCATCATGTCAGGGCGGTAGGTGCTGGAAACCCCACGCCACGCCAAGGTCGGGTGGGGGAGGGGGGGGAGAGGGTTATCCTGGCCTCTTTGTTGTGCAGCTCGTGCGGAAAGACAATAATTTGGGCTCTTTTGGGGGTTTGCCCGGTATGCCTCACATGCACACACCTCCGCACCCTCAGGTGGTATATGACGGAGAGCTCGAAGGGCGACCTGTTCTACAAAAATGCGGATGGGAGAAAGCAGTGGCACATCCCCATCGCGCAGTGAGGGGCGTCGGCCTCGCCTCGCAAAAAAAAATGCGACTTTCCTTCTTTACTTCTCCGGAGACACATGCAGTGGTTTTGGATAGACCGCATTCCCGCACACCCTCATTGCTTGCCACAATGCACTGCCCGATAGTGTCGCGATGTGCATGGGTGTGGCACCATGACTGAGTAGCATCGTTGTGCCTAGGGCTTCCCGTTATGTGGGGTGGGAGTGGCCCCGTGAAGTCCGTTTTCAAATGCGCCGGCACGCATGGTTATCTTTAGACTTTTCCCCCTTCTTCTGTATCAGTTGTTCTATCCAAAAAAAACGGGCTTGTGTGTGCATGCCCTGTTGTCTGCTCTGCACCCACCCCTTTCACCCCCTCTCTCCAACTCGCCATGTGTCGGCATGTATTCCTCGCCCCACACCCCCACCACCCCGACCCAGCGAGAGGGGAACAAAACGAAGCAGAAACCGAAGCCGAAATGGCCATTAGACATGGGAGGGGTGGATGCCGAATAGCGACGCCGCCGACCTGCTAGAGGCGCCGGTGGTGCCATCCTGCAGCCCGTCCGGACCCACCCGACCCACCCACCCCCACCCCCACCCCCCCCAGACAGCTTTGTGGCAGCTTTGTGCGAATTTCTGATTTTCACGCAAACCTCCAGGCTCTTCAGCCCCCACGACACACACCCCATCTTCACTCCCACCAAGCTAACGATGTGCGACGCCGTGGCCCTTGCGAACCAGCTCGAGCATCTGCTGGACGGGAAGCAGGTCGACCAGGCTGGGAACGAGTTCCTGACAGACGCCTCTGTGTTCGAGGTGCCGACGCTGTTCTCCTCTGAAACATTCAAGGGCAAGGCGAAGATTGTTGCGAAGTGGAAGAAGGACCAGAAGGACGGGCTCAAGTTCCTCAAGAAGCACCCCTTCACCGAGGTCCGCCCGGGCGTTGCCTCGCGCAAGGCCAGCGTGAGCGTGCTGATCATGACGATGCACATCCAGCACACCGTCACCTTCGGGCCGGGCGGGAAGCTGGAGAAGATGGTGGTGAAGAAGCTCTGATGTGGCACATCCGCCTTACGTGCCTGACGACCAAACAACTGTGGTTGCCCACCTCCAGACAGAACAGCCTTTGCACCTCCTGTGCACTTTGAACGCTTTTGAGCCAGAAATCCTTTGCGCGTAGTTGATTTGTTTCTGTTTCCACGGCACGGCCCTTGCTGTTTGGGTGTTGGTGTCCTCCCACCCACTACGGCAGCCGTGCTTCTCTAGCTCCGACCCCTTGCCTCGTCGAGATTGCGTGTCCCTCAGCACTGTGGACAGGCGGTGCCTCTTGTTTTTCCCGCTGATGCCACCCACTGCCAGTGCCTCCAACTGCGTCCAACGCACCTCCTGCATGGCTCGCCCATTCATGCCGCAGATCTCCGGGCAGCAGGCCCCGAAACAAAACACACAACCACCCGGACGGAGCAACCCCCCCCCCCCCCCCGCCCCCCCCTTCAAAAAACCACGCCCTTTTCCCCACCACCTTCAGTTTTCACCTGCAACCACGCATCACTTCCCACCCTTGCATCCCTCGAGGCCGTGTTGGGGCTGGGGTTGGGATGGCGTGAGGCGAGCCCCTTCTGGCCCCTCCCCCCACCTGACCGCAACACACACACCCTCCCCCCTCACCGCCCCCACGATGCACTGCACTGCATGCGGCACCGCGGCGCCAGGCCGCGACGCAGCCTTCTGCTGGAAGTGCGGCGGGCGCCTTGCCGCCGGGCTGTCCTCAGACATCTCGGCAGCCTCCTCGTCCCCCCTGCGATATCGCGCGTCGGCAACGCCGTCGCACATCCTCCGCCCGCCCGCCTCTCTGACGTCGCCCCTGCCGGACCTCGTGGCGCCCAAAGCCCTGGCAGCCACGCTGGGGCTGCCCAAGGCGGTGCCGCCCCCTTCCGTCGTGCCCCACCACTCACCCATCTCCCCGCTGCCTGCTGAGCACGCCAGCAGACATGCGCCCAACGCGGCTGCCCTGTCGCCCCTCGCCGTGCTTCCCCCCAACGCGCCCTCCTGCGAGACGATCCCACTGCTGTTTGCCGAGGTCGACCTCAAGGCTCAGGGCAGGATTGCCCTGGATGACTTCCGCGCCGTGCTCGCAAGGTGCAACGTGCGCCTCCCCGCAGACGATGTCGCGGAGATGTTCCGCCTCGCAGATACAGACGGCGACACGATGCTCAGCGCTGCAGAGTTCCACAACCTGTGCCTGGAGTACCCTTCGCTGCTCGCCCTCCTCGTCGATAGGACACGGCTGTATTGGGTGGAGTCCGGTATGATGTTGTTATGTTGGCACATCGCAGCACGGGGGTGGGGGGCGCGGTGGGTGCCGGGAAGAGTGTCGCAAGGGGATCCCTCCCCCCCCCCCCCCCCTGCCGCCGGATCTCAGACACAACCTGCATATCGAGTGAAGGGAGATCATCCTTGTGATTCCTTCTGCTTATATTTCACCACCCCCTGCCGCCTTCTCGCAGAAGAGCAACGGTGGTGAAGAGATGGGGGGAGGGCGTGCGGGTTGATTTCCCACACACACCCCGCGCACACCCCACACCCCCACAGGCTATGCCCAAGATTTGGATGCGGAGAAGCAGGCCCTCGCACAGCTGCGTGGTGAGAAGGCGCGCCTTGTGTCGGAGGCTGGGGGCGAGGGTGACAACGGGGGTGAGGGGCGGCTTGCTGATATGCGGAAGGAGTGTGCCCAGGCGGAGGCGCGCGAGAGGCAGACGCGCCTGGATATCGACGCGGCTGCAGACGAGCGGCAGATCCTGAAGCTGCGCCACACCGAGGACTCACACCGCTATGATGTGCTGATGGGGCGGGTTGCGGAGCGCACAACACAGCTGCAGGATGTTGCGAGAGAGCGTGAGCAGGCAGCTGTGCGCCTCCGTGGGCAGCAGGACAACGTGCACCGCGCGCAGTCGCGCCTGCAGGAGCTGCTGCACCTTGTGGAGGAGCAGCGCAGCGAGGTGGGGCGCCTGGAGGCACGCGTGTCTGTCAACGAGGGCGAGATAAGCACCCTCGAGGTGAAGCACGCGGATGTCGAGCGTGGCATTTCCGAGGCGCAGGCGGAGGCGGATGCGCACCTCGTCACTATTGCGGAGCGTGAGGCGCAGCTGAAGGATAAGGAGCGGGGCGAAGGGGAGCTCGAGCTGGCGCATAAGAAGGCTATTGATAGCCTGTCGCGGTGCCTCGCGAAGATGGAGGATGCGAAGGTGCACGACTCGTGGACCCGCGAGTCGCGGCTCAACCAGCAGCGTCAGAACGAAGCTGCCCTGCGGCACGTCAACAAGGCCCTCGAGGAGCACACCCAGCGGAGCGAGAGGCTGCGTGCAGAGCTGCACGAGGCACGCACGGCGCGCCGCTCCACCGAAGAGGCGGAGAATGCCTCCATCCAGCTGGAGCTGAAGCTGAAGCAGCAGCGCCTGCAGCTGGACAGGCAGGAGGCTGCCCTCGTTGCAAGCCGGCATGTCGACATCGCCCGGTCCTTCTCGCCCCAGCGCCTCCGCTCCTACGGCAGGTAGGGCGGGGGGGCGGGGGCGGCCCCAGCTTTGTACAGTGTTGTGTGTTCAACGGGGGGGGGAAAGAGCATAGCCTTGAGACCAGGCTAGCTCGGAGCTGTTGATGTGATGCCTTCGCTCTGTGTGTGTGTGTCACGTTGCAGCTCCGGGTCAACACCGGGGTTTTTGTAGGGCACGCGCACACGCATCACACAGCTCACTTATCTGAGCGGAGGGGGTCCCTCTTGGTGTTCCTTGATGTTGCACCACACAGCTGACGGGCGGGAGGGAACTGTTTTCTAACAAAACAAACGAAAAAGGGTTGCAAATCACGGTGTTGCTGAAAATGCTTCGCATGATGCGCACGAACTACGAAAGCACGCATGAACTACGCAATTTGGACTTTTCAGCAACACCAATTTCAGGCGCTTATTATCAGTTGCATGGCGGCCTTGCTTATGCCCGTTGATGTCATGATATCGATCATAACAAGGCCACCGCGCACCACCCCACACGGGGGTGGTGATACCGTGTGTGTGTGTGTCTCCGTTCTGTTGCCCTGTCCTGAACTCTGCTCTGAGTGGGCATTTTGCCCCACCCTCTCTCGTCACTGTCTCCCCGGACCCCCTCTTCGGAGACCGCTTATTGTTGTATTTCACAGAGCTGGGTGTTGCTGCGAGCAGACGTGCATCCTGCCTCTATATTCCCCGCACTCATCCCCCGCCCCCTGCCCTGTACCCCCCCCTGTCATTGCGCCGTGTTAGAAATGATATGTGTATCTTTAGAACGAGAGGAGGGAAAATCCCATTGCGAAGATGTGAATGCGCAGGCCCAACCCCCACACCCACCCCCGCCCTTTTCCTCCCCCCACCTTTCAAATCATCTCTTTTGCGCGCTCGCTTCCGCCCCGTCATCGGCGGTGAGGTGGTGATGCTGGAGGTCACCTGTGCCTGCAGTGTGGGGCACATGTCCTCCTCGCCCTCCTGCAAATCCTCCTCCCAGCTCGACGCCACAGCGCAGCTTTGACATGACCACACCGGGGAAATCATCCTCTTGAACCCTCCCCTTTCTTACACCCTCACAAATCCTCACCCCCCCCCCCTAGGGGGGGTCAAACACCACGGACTAGTCGCCCGGACGACTAGTCGGGACGACGGGTGAAATGACGACGGGTGAAACGACGGGTGGCACCCGTCGACTCGACGGGTGGACCCGTCGAGTCGACGGGTGGCACCCGTCGGCACGACGGGTGAACCTGCTGAAACGACGGGTGTTCCAGCCATTTCCTGTTGATATGGGCCAATTTCCATTGAAAACTAGGGGAGTACCTTGCATGGCATCAGGTTATTTTTCACGCCGAGCTATCTTCCCTGCACAGACCCACCCCCCCATTACTTTCCATTTACAATTCCTAGTTGGTGAAGGGGCTGCCCACCGGTGGACCACCAGGAGGGGGGTGAGCCATCCAGGTGGGCAGGGGGCCTGGGGGTGGGGCCTCACAACAACTCCCTCCCACGACGTCACTCCGCTCTCGAGGACAAACAAAATCACCTACGTACCTGAACTGCCAAACACCCCCCCCCCCTCACTTACGGGTGCGCGGATCTCATGTGCTCGTCGCGCTTTACAGTGGCTTTAAAGAGCTCGAAACAAACACAGCAACGCTTTTGTGTCAGCACGCGCGAATGGTGACTGAGGTAGTGCTGGCTCAGTCCCTTCGGTTGTCCGTTTGCCGCACTCCTGGCATGTGACAGTGCAGGTCTGACACGGCGCGTTGTTTTGTGGCCGATGTGCAGCATCATAATGCGCAAACAGTGCTTCTCTCGTGTGGGCAACTTTGGAGCACACAATGCAGATATGCTGCTGCACAGGCACTGTACCGGATGGCGTTGGTTCTGGCACTTCTGGCACATCCTCGCTGTTGCCCCAGGATTTGGACTTGCAGATGCATGCGAGCAGCGTTGCCTTTGGAGTGGTGTTTTCCGGGTCGCCCAGAAATTGTTGGCCCCATCGCCCCCTTTTTGTGACGTGAGATCCAAGGCCGAGGGACTCGAGTCTCCGCTGCAGTGCTGCCGTTGCTCCCTTCCAACAAGCGTTCCTCGCAGTGACACGGCGGCAAAGCTTTATCGCGCCGAACTTCAGGAGGGTCGGTTGGTCCAGCAGGCCGCACCCCTTGCCTTTGGTCCTCTGCATTTCGAAGAGCAGCAGGTCCCGTTCGGCGGTCTGCTGCGATGTCACCCTCAGGGCATGGCGTTTGGAGACGCCATTCCCCCTCTCCAGTTCCTCGTCACTCAGGGCGAGGGGGTGTGCATCTTCTGGATCAAACCAGTGGCTCATCGAATGGATATATGTAACACCACGCCCCTCGGATGTTCTCCCAGGTGACACCCACTCCAGGACAAACACAAGGATGTGCATTGCGATGAGCGAGAAGATGAACTCTTTCGCGCACTTTCCCTCCTGGTGGTACTTGATGGGGATGTCGTTGTAGCGGAAATGCACAAGCATTTCCATTGCAATACAGAGTAGATGCTGCACCCCCTTCGTCTTGGCAATGGTGAGTAAGCGACTCAGAACATCTCTGACCTGGTTTCTCGTCATGTTGGAACACGTTGAGCTGCCAAGGACAGCCTTCTGCACGGCAGGTCCATCAGGCAAGATCTCTGCGAGTATTGCGATGAACCCGTTTATGTCGTGCAGGGGGGGTGTGATCGTGTACGCTGTGGAGGTGAACACCCCTGCGTACAGGCTCCCAAACCCAGCTTCATGAAGTTCCTGGATGCTAGCCCTGTGGCAGGCGTGGAGCTGTTTCAACCAGTCATTTCGTGGTGTGGTACAAAACGCGCTCCTGTGCGAAGATGACCCCATCTTACTAAATGCCGACCACAGCTCAAGATGGTCCCCTGCTACCCTAAGCAGGCGAGCCGAAACATCACGTTCGCCTTTTCAAAAACCCCTCTCTGCACTCTTGCGATTTGCTTCAGGAAGTTGAACGTGAACCACGTTCTGTACTCATCCTTCTGCTAATCGGCAACTGTCACCAACCGTGTTGCGAAGGCACCGTCGAAAATGCCTACGGCCAGCCTGCTCTGCTGGGTCTTCTGTGCCTGTTTCTTCTCCGCCTCGTACAGCTTCACCATAGCTGCAGTGCGCGGGGCAGGCGTCGGCCATCTCCTTGAGCCCTGTCGGGTGGTCCTTCCCGTTGCTCTTCCGGAGGCCCAACCCGACAAACTCGATGTCTGACCCGCTATTGACACGGGCAGCGTACATCGTGCGACCATCCTTCGCGGTCGACTTGCTGATCACCCCACCCCCCAGCTTCTCATACTTTTTGTACAGGGCAAGACTGATGATGGGATCAGTCGACTTGATGGTAGTATCCGCCAGCTTGCCGAGAAGCTGCTTCAGGGCCATGTGGCTCAACCCATCAGCATCACGCTCGACAACATACGTGTTGATCCAAGCACGTACAAACACCGTCATGTCCACAGCGCTGGCGAGGGCCTGCGCTGCAGTACGCTTTGCCGCTGGCATTGATTGGTGTGGCTCGTCTGGGTGGCCTGGGTGGTGATGATAGTATCTTGGGGTATCTTGGCCTGGGTGGTGATGAGGGTACGGTATCTTGGAGGCTGCCTTGTGGGTTGTGCAAGGGTTGGGGGCTGGGGCGAAAATTTGCCTGGCAGAAAAGTGATCACCTTCATGAAGTAGGTTGCTCTGTCAAACTGACACAGTTTGTCAGAGTCAAGATCCCTCGAACAATGAAAATCCACGAGAACAGCCGTCGCACATGCACTTGAGGCCCCATCACCAACTAGGAATTGTAAATGGAAAGTAATGGGGGGTGGGTCTGTGCAGGGAAGATAGTTCGGCGTGAAAAATAACCTGATGCCATGCAAGGTACTCCCCTAGTTTTCAATTGAAATTGGCCCATATCAACAGGAAATGGGTGGAACACCCGTCGTTTCAGCAGGTTCACCCGTCGTGCCGACGGGTGCCACCCGTCGAGTCGACGGGTCCACCCGTCGAGTCGACGGGTGCCGCCTGTCGAGTTTTCACCCGTCGTCCCGACTAGTCGACCCCACCCGTCACTGCCCGACTAGTCCGTGGTGAATGGGGGTGACAAACACGATTTTTCAAAAAACCGGCGCAGAGGCCCCAAAGCCCCCGTAAACCCTCCAAACCCCCCCAGATCGGTCCGGAAACCCATCGAACCCCACTTTTCCACCATTCCGGGCACCTCAGGTGCCCGAATTGGGGTACCTAAATTTTGTGCCACCGTTTGGTACCGTACAGTGCCACTGTGTGGGAGGTTGGAAAAGAAAATGCCCCAACACACCACATCTGAGGGTTGCAATGCATGTTGCTTGCCAACCACGTCATCCGGTGGGTGTCAGGCGCTATGTAGGTGGCATTAGCCAGGTCTTCGATGTGTTCTGGCTTGTATATATACCTCCCTGCCTGCGGCACAGGCACTGCCTTTGTCCCCCACACCAGCCACAGAGAGCGTATTGTACTCGGTCCACGGTTGCTGATTCATTGTGATGCGTTGTATCCTCGAGGGAACGTCACACACTAGTGGCACCACCACCCGCCATCCGAGAGCTGTATTGACTTTGCGCGCTTCCGTTGTATTCACCTCGCCACGCATATTGCACCGTTCAGTACCAGTGCTCTTGGGCCAGGCAAAGTAGACCGCAGCAACTACCAATTCTGGCACAATGGGTACCACGACAGCGCACTTCATGTGTTCCCGGAATGTACAGCTCGTGTTGCAACAGTCGTTGTCAACACATCCCGGTTGTGGAGCACTGCTGCACAGGAATCACACGACCATCTGGACTGTTCCATACCTACAGGCAGCCTCCCGGTGCATGGTGGCAGGGAGGTATATATACAAGCCAGAACACATCGAAGACCTGGCTAATGCCACCTACATAGCGCCTGACACCCACCGGATGACGTGGTTGGCAAGCAACATGCATTGCAACCCTCAGATGTGGTGTGTTGGGGCATTTTCTTTTCCAACCTCCCACACAGTGGCACTGTACGGTACCAAACGGTGGCACAAAATTTAGGTACCCCAATTCGGGCACCTGAGGTGCCCGGAATGGTGGAAAAGTGGGGTTCGATGGGTTTCCGGACCGATCTGGGGGGGTTTGGAGGGTTTACGGGGGCTTTGGGGCCTCTGCGCCGGTTTTTTGAAAAATCGTGTTTGTCCACGTAAAAGGGTGGCATTTGACCCCCCCTAACCCCCCCCCCCCCCCCCCTCCATCTTTGAAAGCCAACAGCCGCCACTCCTCCACCACACACCCTCCAGGATCCCCCCCCCCCCCATCCCTTTCTCCATCCCAGCCCCCCTCCCCTCCCCCTCCCAACCTCACTGTATTGGGGGGGCTGCAATGGAGTAAGAGGGTAAGGGCGTGAGGGAGGTCTGAGATCGCCACACCCCCCCACACACACACACAGACACAGAGTGAGAGGGCGCCACCACCACCACCACCACCCCTCCCCTCCCCTCCCGCCCTCCTGCCTCTTCTCCTCACCAACCCTGAGGCATGGGGTGGGTTCGCAGCGGGAGTGAAGCAGCCGAGCCAGGCGAGGCAGTCGAGGGTGTGTTTGTCAGCGTGCACAACGGGGTGTTGGAGATCCACGGGGCACGGCAGAGCATGGAGGGGGGCCAGCCGGGCGACCCGCGCGTTGTCGTCTACCGGGACGACATGTCCTCAGCACGCACCCCTTCGGGGGACGGCTACGGCTCACCCGCCCCATCGCCCTCCCCGGCACGCCCTGCGGAGCAGGGCGATTGGATAGAGTACATCCCGTCACCTCCTCCGCAGCTCCACCTCTCTCCCTCGGTCCAGCCCCCCGAGAAATACCTGGAGGCAGGCAGGGCACGGCAGAGCTCCTCCGAAGCCTCCCCTACGAGCGGCCTCTCCCCCGACGGCGTGCTTCTCCGCGACTTCGCCGAGGCCACCGGGGTGGGCTCCCCTCCCTACCCCGGGCTGCCCCCCTCCCCGACGCCGCGGCTCCCCGACCCCCCCTACCTGTGGGACTTCCGGCAGTGCCGGATGGAGGAAAACGGGAGTTATTCCGCGAGCCCCGCGCCCGCGTTTCCCACGAGGGGGTTGTTGCAGAGCCCAAATCGGGTCAGCCAGAGCCAGTCCCCAAAGCGGGTGCGGATCGATGAGGGGCAGAGGGGGGTCAGCGTCGGGGAGGTTGTCGGGGCGGATTTGCACGAGGGCGGGGAGGTGGAGGCGTATGACTATAACACAATATACGACGCGTATATCGATGGGAATTATATCGCACCCCCGTCGGCGGGTGGGAGTGTCTCCAGAGGACCCAGCTTTCTGCGGGACGACGTGACGTGGGACACGGGTGCTGGGGGGGACACGGTGCCCCAGGCGGAGCCGGATGAGGGGAGGAGGGCACCCCCGTCGCCTCTGCCGCCGCCGCTGCCGCCCGCCGCACCGCAGGGGAGCGCGCGGGGGGTGAATCCGCTAGAGGTGTTGCCCAGCTGCCCTGCGCCGTCGATCCTGGTGACGCAGGCTTCCGAGTCGGGAAGGGTGCGTGGGTCGGAGGGGTCATTCCGGTTTCAGCAGCCTGCGCGTGTTTCGGCGGGTTCGCGGATGGGGGGTGTGAATCAGCAACGGACACTCCCTTTAGGGGTTTCTGCGCGCCCGCCCAGCTCTGTCCCCCCGTCGGATGCAGGGGGAGCGGGTGCTGCCAGGGACCTGCGGAGGTCGGAGTCGCGCGCATCGCGCGTGTCGCGCGGGTCACGCGCCCCGCCTCTCACATCCGAGTATGATGACGACCCGCATCTCGAGAAGATGCATGCCTTCACAGCGCACCAGCGCATCGTGGCAGGTCTCGTCTGCTTCTTCCTCATCCTCGGATTTATGTTTCTGACTCTGGCGCTCACCGGCAACCTTGGGTAGGAATGGGACAGGCAGGGAGGGGGGTGGGGCGGGCCAGCCTCGGGTCTGGGCTGTGTGGTGTGGGTGATGTGTCTCAATGGGGGTGGAATGGGTGGGGGGGGGGGGGAGGGGGGGGGGTGGTCTCACTTCCTTTCCCACACATTCGCTTCTCCCCGTCGCCACATCACACACTCTCCCGAAACTGCCGGAGAGAAAAAGGTTGGAGTGGGGAGCCAGGCAGATTCGTTGGCAGCCCCCTCTGGGTGCTGATTTGACAATCTCTCTGGGGGGAGGCCATGGGGGTGTGGGTGTTGGGTTTATAACAATATAGCGGGCGGTGGTGGCAAACCTCCCCCCCCCCCCCTCCGACATCTGCTGTGATATTTTCTTGAGTGGGCTGCTTTCTTTGTATACCCCCCCCCTTTTTTCCGGATTTGGCGCCCAAACAACAGCCTTATCTTTTTCCCCCCCCTCGCCCGAGCTGTATCAAATAAGAACACAATACCCGGAGTGGGGGGGGGGGGGGGGTGCGCCCAGGCCATGCCGCACAGCACATTGCCAAGGCTTCAAAAAATCGATCGTTTGCAATCCAGCATGTTGGCCTGCCAGCGGGGAACCTTCTCCCATTCCTTCCACCCCATCCCCCCCCCCCCCCTCTCTCTCTCTCCTCTCCCTGCAGGCATGTCGCTAAGCGTCGACCGTCGACCCAGTGATTTTGGGTTTCCCCCCCCATAAAAAAGCGTCGACCCAGCGTCGACCCAGTGGAACTGGGTTGACGCTTGGTCGAGGCTTGGAGCGTCGACCCAGTGGAACTGGGTTGCCATTCAAGCCTGGACCAAGCGTCAACCCATTTATTACGCTGGGTCGACGCTAACCTAGCGTTGACCCGGTTACACTGGGTCGACGCTCACCAAGCGTCGACCAAGCGTCAACCTACTTTCACTGGGTCGACGTCGAAGAGAGTATGGTTTTGCAGGAACAGATGCTCACTACCGTGGCCTCCGGCGGCTGGGGGGCTCCGCCCCCCAGACCCCCTGTGGCGTATGTCTCGTACTCAAGTCATTCGATTCCCACCAGGTCAGGGAATCCAACCACTCCAATAGCCTCAGGGACGCAGCCAACTCACACAGAATCTGCCCACAATGAACAGATGTTCACTACCGTGGCCTCCGGCGGCTGGGGGGCTCTGCCCCCCAGACCCCCCATCTCGCGTGTCCGTCTCGTAACCAAGTCCTTGCGCTTCAACGGCCGTGGCATATCAGGGGGTAGCGTCGAAATCATGGTCCCGAAACCATTTTGTGGGTTTCCTCCGGCACCCGAGTGGCGCGAGCGGGAGAGGAACCACGGAAGGAACCCAGCGCCTTACACCGTGCCCACCTAGTGGTCCACCGATGGGGAAATGAGGCAACAACACGAGCGCGCGCGAAGCGCGCGCGAGAAAAATTTGCCCCTAGTGTTTTCCCCCCTGACCCCCCCCCAGTGTTGTTAGAAACCGTGTTTTAAACATTTTAAACATTTGAGACTTTTCGATTTTTTTTTCTGGAACCCAAAATTGATCGTTTTGGGCCATCTGAGGCCATCTTCGGCAAAAAAATCCAATTTTGAGGCTCCCTGGGGGTCCCAAATGGGTGAACAAATTCCCTGTGTGAAATAGCCTATTGCAGGCCTTTTGAGCATGATCAGGCAAACACAGCTGTGTGGCAGGGCTTTCTGCGAAAATTCGCCTCCTGGTGAAGTGGGCTACTTTTCACCCTCCATTCACCCTGGCCTCAACCCGTTCCTCTGCTCACCCTGACGCAAGCTCATGCCCTCATCGTTGACAATCACCCAGAAAAGATTCAGGATGGTACAGTACAGACTCGGGTGCACGAACGATCCAACGGTGGTGCCTGTTTGACTTGCTGGTGTATGGTTGATCATTGCTTGTTACGTACATGTCGCTTTCTCAGCGCCCCCGCCTTCACCGAAACCCGATGCCCAACACGAGCGGTGTGGCGCCCGTGGTACTGACCCCTTCGGACCTTAACTCCAGCGGTAGCCGCCGGCTTTCTTCAAAGAAACTCATCGATGACGTCCCCCCAGAGTGCAGGTTCCTGCTGCCTACCCACGATCATTAGGGTGCCGAGAGAATGGCTAGGTGATCAATAATTGTCCCAAACACTAGCTTGGCAACAGCCAGAGCAACCCCAGGTGGGGCGCAGCCGAGTGCTGCAACCATCGTTCTGACAGCAACAACATCACCTGGCTGTCTTGTTGAACACAGCCGTGATGAAGCTGGCTGCACTTCCTGTTTGGAGTTCATCGGGATCCGTTCTGCAAAAGTGAAAGTTGGAGGCAAAGAATACATGACGAGGATGGTTACGCCTTTTGTAGGCTTCTCTCGATCAGAGAAGTCGGGCGTCCATAGGAGAGTAAAGGGAATACAGATATGCTCCTCTCAAAGAGGGGCAGGCCAAAGGTAGGCTCCAGGTGGCAACTGGAACTGTGCAACTTTTCCAGAAGGTGCTTCCAGGACTGTCGAAGGAGCTGGTGGAGTTCGCTGGGTCCATTGCCATCCCCATCATGGTGATCCGGCCTTCAACCTGCGACTTTGTATCATGGATTCAGCTCAAAAGGGTGCACATCGAGTGATGCAAGATGAAGATTCGACACTCCAGAAATATGCTGATGTCAAACTGCATTATTCCTGAGAACAACGGAGGGGGTGTGCCAACTGATGCCGGTGCGATTGATGCAACCCTCACCACAACGTCAGTGCCACCTATTTTCCACCAATAATGTGTCCGCTGTGACAGGAATGCAGGAATAATCACCCAGAATATGAGCTGGGGGGCCTCAGGGGGCATGGAAAAAAAAATTTGGCCGAAAAATTTTTTTTGGTGTGAAAACACCACAGAAACGCCCTGTTTTAACCCCCGTTTTAAACTCCGTTTTAAATTAATTTAAAACGCGTTTTAATTTAAAACATTTAAAGGGGGCCTTCGCTCTGGAGTGAGAAAAGTGAGAAAAAGTGAGCCCAAAAATGGAAAAAATGGCAAAAAAAAGAGTGTGGGGAGTTGGGTCCAGTTTAGCAAAGTTGTCATATTTTTCGGGTGTTTTCTGAATGGGGACACCCGAAGAACCCCATGACATGGTCATGACATGTCACCATCTGCAAAATTGATCTTCACCTGACCGTGAAGACCGGAGGTGGTGAACACAGTGTTACGCAATCACTTTAGTGGCGTCCCCACAGTCCAGCGGGATCCGATGTGCCAGGTGGGGGGAGGCGTCGTGGCCTTGGGACACCAGGTCAGGTGCGTGTTCCCCGTTGAGGGGAATTCCATAGAAGACGTGCGGGTTCCCTTGGTATTTTGAGCGTCTCATTGTTCTAGGTAGACCGATACCCCTCCGGCTAAATTGGCCAGGTTGGCGAGGCATTCATGGCGTGTTAGCACTACACCCCTTAATCAGGTTTTTGGTTCCCATGGCGACACCCTCTTCGTCTAGGGTGAGCCTGTAGTGGAGGCAATCTACCTGCGCCGAAATGTCTAGTGCTGTCGAGACCCCACGGGAGGCAGCGAGGAAAACGCTATTACCTGGGATCCCCCGTGTTTAAGCCCCCCCTGGGGGGTCTGGCAAGGGGGGGCTTAACCACAGGGGGCCTCAAGTTGTCAATACCACCGCGATGAGCCCGATGACCTGAGGGCCATCCTCCAGCACCCCGTCGAGGGGCGCTACACCTTCACCCCCTCGCGAGCGGCTCATGAAAGCGATACAGGAGACGGGCGCTGTATGACAAGGCCGTACGGCTGGGGACGAACCCAGTTCCGGAGGGGTTCATCCCCGAGGCGATGAAACACGTGAGCTACGGGACTGGGCGGGCCTGGGCGGAGATGCGGGTCGAGACAGGTCGCAGCCCTGCACCTGGCCGCACAAGCTCTGGGGTTTGCGACGATCCGGCTGCAGGGACCGCGGCGTCGATCCAGCAGCCTGCACGAGGTGTAGCCATGCGGCACCGCCTAGCCCTCCCATCCGGGGCCCCCCTCCAGCGCGCGCAGTCGCTGCATCGGGGGGACGCGGAGGAGGCGGAGCTGGTGAAGCAGCTCGCGGAGGCCTGCGTCAGGGAGAAGCGTGACGATGGCGAGTTCTGCGAAGCAAGAGCGCATCAGGTGGCTGCAGGAGGACCTGTGCCAGATCGTCGAGCCACCCAACGGCAGGCAGCCCCTGCAGGGTTCAGGTGTGGCAGTGTGTGCGGCAGCATTTCCAGACTCGGTGAGACAGGAGGCATTTGGGTCGGGGATGGCTTGCAGACAAATCCGTACGGGAAGTTGGTGTGGTGCTGTACAATGCACATGTCGGGCGGGCGTGTCCTGCACATGTGGGTGGCAGGGCTCTTCGTAACAATCGACCCAACGACCCACCGAATTTGGTCAGGGGCTTGGCATGGCATGGATCATGTCAACCTGTGAACAGACGTTCACTACGGCGGCTGGGGGGCTCGACCCCCCTGTGGCATGTCCTTGCGCGACAATTTATCGTCACATCGGGTAGGGTCCGGGCTACCCAGGATGCAGCCCAATTCACACGGAATCTGCACCCGCCGTTTTGCAATTTGGGTTAGCGTGCTGGCATCGCAGCCTGGCCCCGAGGGACCATGCCGTGAGTAACCGCGCCCACCAGGAATAAATGTTCACTCCCATGGCCTCCGGCGGCTGGGGGGCTCCGCCCCCCAGACCCCCCTGTCCAGCAGGGACAGGCACCCCGTTTGAAAGGCAGCCTACTGGCTCCTGCGTGTCATTTGAACATGATGCACACTGTGCGAAGTGACGCAAGAGTTCACGCGCCTATTTCAGGGCGGGGGCAAGCCGCTGTCGATACCACGTCATCGTCCGCCAAGCTATACCCCCAACTCGTCAATCCTGGGGGAGGTCCTGCACCCCCAAGGAAGATAAGGTTAAACCCCCACCCCCACCCCCAGCCCCGCGACCCCACCCCCACCCCGCGCTTCGCGCGGGGTGGGGGTGGGGTCGCGGGGCCGCGCTTCGCGCGGCCCCCCGCGCAAAAGTGTCAGCAGGGGATGTGCTGTCCTGCGCTGGACGCGGGGGGCGGTGGGGCGCCGGGGGGGTGACGACTGGCCGATGGCCAGGGGGTGCTGCGCGTTCCCGTGCGCTCAAAAAACGATGCGCAAGGGGGCTGGTAAAGGGTGGGCCTCTCCCCCACGGAGAGCCGCCCGTGCGGGGGTGGGCGCGAACCCGACCCGGGAGGCGCGCGTACTGGGGACAACAACTGCCGAGGCGGGTTGAGCGGGGTGTGGTCCAAAGCTGGCGGCACGCGAGAGGGAGGCGATCGACCACTGACTGGGCGACGGGAGGGGAAGGAGTTGGGCGGGCAGCTGCAACGCGAGGCGCAGTCGGAACTGGCGCACACCTTCGAGGTCACCGAAAGGGCTGCCGCGGAGCGGGAGCTGATCACCGACGCGTTTGTTGACTTCTGGCACAGGAACGAGGGCGGCTGCCTGTCACGAAGTTGTCTGCCGGCCGTTCCTGTGGAACCTCAGCGGACACCGGCGACGACTACGCCGGAAAGCTGGTGACAGGGCTGCACGGGCTTACTTTGGTACCCGGGGGCGAACCGGGGGACTGCTACACTCCCTTCTCTGCTCACGGGTGTCTGCTGCATCTCGAGGCGAGAAGCTGCACGGGCGTGAAGGGAAAAGGGGGTGCGAACGAGACGGAGGAGCACAGCGCAGGGGCGCGGTAGAGATGTGTGTGACGAGGGCGCGGATGTCAAAGCTGTGCTTCCTGAGTGGCGGAACTGGCGGAGGTCGGCGGCGTGAGGCGACGGCGGGCCGGACGACGCTGCCGAAACCCCGGGATACCTCCCTCGAGGTGGTGACGGGCAACGGGACGGAAGCCTCACTTGGTTGCAGCGGGAGGGACGGAGCACTGCGATCGCCGAAAAGCCACTAAGTGACTGCGATGGAGTGGGGGAGGAAGGCGGCCTGGGGGCATGACACAGTGTGTTAGAAGCCTGGGGGGGCATGACACACTGTGCTAGAATCCTGGGGGGGCATGACACACTGTGTTAGAAGCCTGGGGGGGCATGACACAGTGTGCTAGAATCCTGGGGGGGCATGACACAGTGTGCTAGAAGCCTGGGGGGGCATGACACACAGTGTTAGAAGCCTGGGGGGGCATGACACAGTGTGCTAGAAGCCTGGGGGGGCATGACACACTGTGTTAGAAGCCTGGGGGGGCATGACACAGTGTGTTAGAATCCTGGGGGGGCATGACACAGTGTGTTAGAAGCCTGGGGGGGCATGACACAGTGTGCTAGAAGCCTGGGGGGGCATGACACACTGTGTTAGAAGCCTGGGGGGGCATGACAGTGTGCTAGAATCCTGGGGGGGCATGACACACAGTGTTAGAAGCCTGGGGGGGCATGACACAGTGTGTTAGAATCCTGGGGGGGCATGACACAGTGTGCTAGAAGCCTGGGGGGGCATGACACACTGTGTTAGAAGCCTGGGGGGGCATGACAGTGTGCTAGAATCCTGGGGGGGCATGACACAGTGTGCTAGAAGCCTGGGGGGGCATGACACACAGTGTTAGAAGCCTGGGGGGGCATGACACAGTGTGCTAGAAGCCTGGGGGGGCATGACACACTGTGTTAGAAGCCTGGGGGGGCATGACACAGTGTGTTAGAATCCTGGGGGGGCATGACACAGTGTGTTAGAAGCCTGGGGGGGCATGACACAGTGTGCTAGAAGCCTGGGGGGGCATGACACACTGTGTTAGAAGCCTGGGGGGGCATGACAGTGTGCTAGAATCCTGGGGGGGCATGACACACAGTGTTAGAAGCCTGGGGGGGCATGACACAGTGTGTTAGAATCCTGGGGGGGCATGACACAGTGTGCTAGAAGCCTGGGGGGGCATGACACACTGTGTTAGAAGCCTGGGGGGGCATGACAGTGTGCTAGAATCCTGGGGGGGCATGACACAGTGTGCTAGAAGCCTGGGGGGGCATGACACACAGTGTTAGAAGCCTGGGGGGGCATGACACAGTGTGCTAGAAGCCTGGGGGGGCATGACACACTGTGTTAGAAGCCTGGGGGGGCATGACAGTGTGCTAGAATCCTGGGGGGGCATGACACAGTGTGCTAGAAGCCTGGGGGGGCATGACACACTGTGTTAGAAGCCTGGGGGGGCATGACACAGTGTGTTAGAAGCCTGGGGGGGCATGACACAGTGTGCTAGAAGCCTGGGGGGGCATGACACACTGTGTTAGAAGCCTGGGGGGGCATGACACAGTGTGTTAGAAGCCTGGGGGGGCATGACACAGTGTTTTTTTTTTTGCGCTCCGGTGGGGGCCCTCGCTACCAAGTGTGACTGAGTGAGAAAAAGTGAGAAGTCAGCCATGTTTGGCTGACAACTGACGACTCGTGACTCACAGTGACTCGTAGCGAGGGCCCCCGGTGTATTGTGCTTTTTTGTTTTGTTGTCGATGGTGATGACACAGTGTGTTAGAAGCCTGGGGGGGCATGACACACAGTGTTAGAAGCCTGGGGGGGCATGACACAGTGTGTTAGAAGCCTGGGGGGGCATGACACAGTGTGTTAGAAGCCTGGGGGGGCATGACACAGTGTTTTTTTTTTGCGCTCCGGTGTATTGTGCTTTTTTGTTTTGTTGTCGATGGTGATGACACAGTGTGTTAGAAGCCTGGGGGGGCATGACACAGTGTGTTAGAAGCCTGGGGGGGCATGACACAGTGTTTTTTTTTTTGCGCTCCGGTGTATTGTGCTTTTTTGTTTTGTTGTCGATGGTGATGACACAGTGTGTTAGAAGCCTGGGGGGGCATGACACACAGTGTTAGAAGCCTGGGGGGGCATGACACAGTGTGTTAGAAGCCTGGGGGGGCATGACACAGTGTGTTAGAAGCCTGGGGGGGCATGACACACTGTGTTAGAAGCCTGGGGGGGCATGACACAGTGTGTTAGAATCCTGGGGGGGCATGACACACAGTGTTAGAAGCCTGGGGGGGCATGACACAGTGTGTTAGAATCCTGGGGGGGCATGACACAGTGTGTTAGAAGCCTGGGGGGGCATGACACACTGTGTTAGAAGCCTGGGGGGGCATGACACAGTGTGTTAGAAGCCTGGGGGGGCATGACACAGTGTGCTAGAAGCCTGGGGGGGCATGACACACTGTGTTAGAAGCCTGGGGGGGCATGACACACAGTGTTAGAAGCCTGGGGGGGCATGACACAGTGTGTTAGAATCCTGGGGGGGCATGACACAGTGTGTTAGAAGCCTGGGGGGGCATGACACAGTGTGCTAGAAGCCTGGGGGGGCATGACACACTGTGTTAGAAGCCTGGGGGGGCATGACAGTGTGCTAGAATCCTGGGGGGGCATGACACACAGTGTTAGAAGCCTGGGGGGGCATGACACAGTGTGTTAGAATCCTGGGGGGGCATGACACAGTGTGCTAGAAGCCTGGGGGGGCATGACACACTGTGTTAGAAGCCTGGGGGGGCATGACAGTGTGCTAGAATCCTGGGGGGGCATGACACAGTGTGCTAGAAGCCTGGGGGGGCATGACACACTGTGTTAGAAGCCTGGGGGGGCATGACACAGTGTGTTAGAAGCCTGGGGGGGCATGACACAGTGTGCTAGAAGCCTGGGGGGGCATGACACACTGTGTTAGAAGCCTGGGGGGGCATGACACAGTGTGTTAGAAGCCTGGGGGGGCATGACACAGTGTTTTTTTTTGCGCTCCGGTGGGGGCCCTCGCTACCAAGTGTGAGTGAGTGAGAAAAAGTGAGAAGTCAGCCATGTTTGGCTGACAACTGACGACTCGTGACTCACAGTGACTCGTAGCGAGGGCCCCCGGTGTATTGTGCTTTTTTGTTTTGTTGTCGATGGTGATGACACAGTGTGTTAGAAGCCTGGGGGGGCATGACACACAGTGTTAGAAGCCTGGGGGGGCATGACACAGTGTGTTAGAAGCCTGGGGGGGCATGACACAGTGTGTTAGAAGCCTGGGGGGGCATGACACACTGTGTTAGAAGCCTGGGGGGGCATGACACAGTGTGTTAGAATCCTGGGGGGGCATGACACACTGTGTTAGAAGCCTGGGGGGGCATGACACAGTGTGTTAGAATCCTGGGGGGGCATGACACACAGTGTTAGAAGCCTGGGGGGGCATGACACAGTGTGTTAGAATCCTGGGGGGGCATGACACAGTGTGTTAGAAGCCTGGGGGGGCATGACACAGTGTGCTAGAAGCCTGGGGGGGCATGACACACTGTGTTAGAAGCCTGGGGGGGCATGACAGTGTGCTAGAATCCTGGGGGGGCATGACACACAGTGTTAGAAGCCTGGGGGGGCATGACACAGTGTGTTAGAATCCTGGGGGGGCATGACACAGTGTGCTAGAAGCCTGGGGGGGCATGACACACTGTGTTAGAAGCCTGGGGGGGCATGACAGTGTGCTAGAATCCTGGGGGGGCATGACACAGTGTGCTAGAAGCCTGGGGGGGCATGACACACAGTGTTAGAAGCCTGGGGGGGCATGACACAGTGTGTTAGAATCCTGGGGGGGCATGACACAGTGTGCTAGAAGCCTGGGGGGGCATGACACACTGTGTTAGAAGCCTGGGGGGGCATGACACAGTGTGCTAGAAGCCTGGGGGGGCATGACACACTGTGTTAGAAGCCTGGGGGGGCATGACACAGTGTGTTAGAAGCCTGGGGGGGCATGACACAGTGTTTTTTTTTTGCGCTCCGGTGGGGGCCCTCGCTACCAAGTGTGACTGAGTGAGAAAAAGTGAGAAGTCAGCCATGTTTGGCTGACAACTGACGACTCGTGACTCACAGTGACTCGTAGCGAGGGCCCCCGGTGTATTGTGCTTTTTTGTTTTGTTGTCGATGGTGATGACACAGTGTGTTAGAAGCCTGGGGGGGCATGACACAGTGTGTTAGAAGCCTGGGGGGGCATGACACAGTGTGTTAGAAGCCTGGGGGGGCATGACACACTGTGTTAGAAGCCTGGGGGGGCATGACACAGTGTGTTAGAATCCTGGGGGGGCATGACACACTGTGTTAGAAGCCTGGGGGGGCATGACACACAGTGTTTGAAGCCTGGGGGGGTATGACACACTGTGTTTGAAGCCTGGGGGGGCATGACACAGTGTGTTAGAATCCTGGGGGGGCATGACACAGTGTGTTAGAAGCCTGGGGGGGCATGACACAGTGTGCTAGAAGCCTGGGGGGGCATGACACACTGTGTTAGAAGCCTGGGGGGGCATGACAGTGTGCTAGAATCCTGGGGGGGCATGACACAGTGTGCTAGAAGCCTGGGGGGGCATGACACACTGTGTTAGAAGCCTGGGGGGGCATGACAGTGTGCTAGAATCCTGGGGGGGCATGACACAGTGTGTTAGAATCCTGGGGGGGCATGACACAGTGTGCTAGAAGCCTGGGGGGGCATGACACACTGTGTTAGAAGCCTGGGGGGGCATGACAGTGTGCTAGAATCCTGGGGGGGCATGACACAGTGTGCTAGAAGCCTGGGGGGGCATGACACACTGTGTTAGAAGCCTGGGGGGGCATGACACAGTGTGTTAGAAGCCTGGGGGGGCATGACACAGTGTGCTAGAAGCCTGGGGGGGCATGACACACTGTGTTAGAAGCCTGGGGGGGCATGACACAGTGTGTTAGAAGCCTGGGGGGGCATGACACAGTGTTTTTTTTTTTGCGCTCCGGTGGGGGCCCTCGCTACCAAGTGTGACTGAGTGAGAAAAAGTGAGAAGTCAGCCATGTTTGGCTGACAACTGACGACTCGTGACTCACAGTGACTCGTAGCGAGGGCCCCCGGTGTATTGTGCTTTTTTGTTTTGTTGTCGATGGTGATGACACAGTGTGTTAGAAGCCTGGGGGGGCATGACACACAGTGTTAGAAGCCTGGGGGGGCATGACACAGTGTGTTAGAAGCCTGGGGGGGCATGACACAGTGTGTTAGAAGCCTGGGGGGGCATGACACACTGTGTTAGAAGCCTGGGGGGGCATGACACAGTGTGTTAGAATCCTGGGGGGGCATGACACACTGTGTTAGAAGCCTGGGGGGGCATGACACAGTGTGTTAGAATCCTGGGGGGGCATGACACACAGTGTTAGAAGCCTGGGGGGGCATGACACAGTGTGTTAGAATCCTGGGGGGGCATGACACAGTGTGTTAGAAGCCTGGGGGGGCATGACACAGTGTGCTAGAAGCCTGGGGGGGCATGACACACTGTGTTAGAAGCCTGGGGGGGCATGACAGTGTGCTAGAATCCTGGGGGGGCATGACACACAGTGTTAGAAGCCTGGGGGGGCATGACACAGTGTGTTAGAATCCTGGGGGGGCATGACACAGTGTGCTAGAAGCCTGGGGGGGCATGACACACTGTGTTAGAAGCCTGGGGGGGCATGACAGTGTGCTAGAATCCTGGGGGGGCATGACACAGTGTGCTAGAAGCCTGGGGGGGCATGACACAGTGTGTTAGAATCCTGGGGGGGCATGACACAGTGTGCTAGAAGCCTGGGGGGGCATGACACACTGTGTTAGAAGCCTGGGGGGGCATGACACAGTGTGTTAGAATCCTGGGGGGGCATGACACACTGTGTTAGAAGCCTGGGGGGGCATGACACACAGTGTTTGAAGCCTGGGGGGGTATGACACACTGTGTTTGAAGCCTGGGGGGGCATGACACAGTGTGTTAGAATCCTGGGGGGGCATGACACAGTGTGTTAGAAGCCTGTGGGGGCATGACACAGTGTGCTAGAAGCCTGGGGGGGCATGACACACTGTGTTAGAAGCCTGGGGGGGCATGACACACAGTGTTTGAAGCCTGGGGGGGTATGACACACAGTGTTAGAAGCCTGGGGGGGCATGACACAGTGTGTTAGAAGCCTGGGGGGGCATGACACACTGTGTTAGAAGCCTGGGGGGGCATGACACACAGTGTTTGAAGCCTGGGGGGGTATGACACACAGTGTTAGAAGCCTGGGGGGGCATGACACAGTGTGTTAGAATCCTGGGGGGGCATGACACAGTGTGTTAGAAGCCTGGGGGGGGCATGACACAGTGTGTTAGAAGCCTGGGGGGGCATGACACACTGTGTTAGAAGCCTGGGGGGGCATGACACACTGTGTTAGAAGCCTGGGGGGGCATGACACAGTGTGTTAGAATCCTGGGGGGGCATGACACACTGTGTTAGAAGCCTGGGGGGGCATGACACACAGTGTTTGAAGCCTGGGGGGGTATGACACACTGTGTTTGAAGCCTGGGGGGGCGTGACACACAGTGTTAGAAGCCTGGCGGGGCATGACACAGTGTGTAAGGACCACGTGGGAGTATGTCACTTTGGAGCCAGTTTTGTGTGGCACCCAATTTTTTCACCTCTGCCAGAAATTTTCTTTCGAGATTTTTCGCAAATTTTGCATTGTCCCCAACACCCCTGTGTCACGGGACCTTCGCTCTGTGTCAGTGACACACAGTGACACAGAGCGAAGACCTGGCGGCGTTTTTGCCGATTTCGCCTAAGGTGAAAAAAACCGCCTGTGTGACACACTGACACAATTTGACACAGTTTGACACAGAGCGAAGGCCCCCAAAACGTTTAAAACGTAAAGTTTTAAATGGGGGCTAAGAACAATGCCCCCCCCCCCCCCAAACAGGAGCGTCAACCCACCAAATCTCCAAAATCGAAAAGTTAGCGACAGGCCTGCTCTCCCTGCCAGCTGTGCATATCACTGTGCTCAACTATAGAGCCACATCTCTCCACGCACAGCGGCAGAGGGACCTCCAAAGGCGACACTTCTACCGGGTTCAGCCCATTGTACTCTCCCGAATTTCCTCCGCTGCGTTGCGGTGGCCCTCTTATGCACGCCCCAGTGCCCCTGCATTGTTATTTCAAGAAGAATGCAGTCTTTTTTTTGAAGGGGGTGGAGTGGGATGGGTGTTCTTCGTCACCCCCACTACCCCCACCACCCCCACATCCGCCTCCTTCCCCTTTTTTTTGTTAGTTCGGCGTAGCCCAGGGGTGGAGCTTGAAATTTGGGGTTGCGGGCTGGATCGGGTCAGATCGGGTCAGCCAATTTTTCTCACTGAATGGGTTCCTCCCCGGTTCGTCTCAGAGATCAGTGCTCGGGCCCAGCCTCCCGCGAGGGTACCGGAACTGAGATGCAGCCCCGGACGCGCAAGGACTTGGTTACAAGACAAACACATGCCATAGGGGAGTCTGGGGGGCGGAGCCCCCAGCCGCCGGAGGCCACGGTAGTGAACATCTGTGACTTGCGGGCGTACGGATTCTGTGTGAGTTGGCTGCGTCCTCCTGAGGATACTGAGGGCGGTCTGTACTCCATTCCCTGATGTAAAGGGCTTGGGTACAAGACAGGCACAAGCCACAGGGGGGTCTGGGGGGCGGAGCCCCCCAGCCGCCGGAGGCCACGGTAGTAAACGTCTGTTGCACGGGACGGGTTGGGCAGCTCCATTTGTCCTCTATTGTGACTGTTTGAGGCCTGTGCTCATGTCGCTGGGGTCACTTTGCTCACGAAACGCCTCCTGGTCACCTTGAGACCCCAAGGCGAGGAGCCAACTTTTCCGGTTTCCCGAAAATCTATATATTTTTTCTTTTTACCCCTGACCTGATTTTTTGTGAGGGCCTGCAGAAAATCAGGTCAGCTGACCCGAAAAATCAAATGATGAAGGACAACGCCCCAACGCCCCACGCCACCACGACCACCGACCCCGCCGCCGCCGCCACCGCCGCCGCAGCAGCCACCGCCACCGCCAACCTCGCCAGGGTGCAAGCCCTCCTCGAGCAGGCAGAGCGGCGTGCCGCCGAGGCAGAGCGGCGGGCCACCGCGGCAGAGGAGCGGGCCGTGAACCAGGAGAGCCAGTTCACGGCCGCCCTGCGAGCGATGCAGGCTCGCCTGCAGCACCTGGAGGCGGCAACGAAGCCGCAATCTAAGCCGAAGAAGCAGACCAAGCCGGGCTCCAACCCCCTTCCTCGAAAGGCCGACCCGGCCTCCACCACCCCAGACCGGGGGACCAAGGGCCCACCCCCGAAGTCCGCCTCCCCGAAGCCCCGGACACGCACGGGGCTGACTCCTAAGAAGAAAAGCCGGACACTCACCCCGACTCGGACTACAACCCTCCGCACGAAGCACATGGCCCCGGCGGAGCCGGTGCAGAAACGCCTGTGTGAAGAGCCCCTCTTCAACTGACGGGGAAGCCCGCCATCCCCAAACCGACCGCGCCACATCTTCGAGACCAAGCGAGACCTTCTCCTCCGGGCGGGTGACATCGAGCAGAACCCTGGTCCGGCACAGCACCTCAAGTGCCTGACCTGGAACTGCAACGGTCTCACCGAGGCGAAAAAAGCGGAACTACAGCACCACCTCGCAACCCAACGGTACGACGTCGTGCATCTGCAAGAGCTCCGAGCAGCACAGGGGGGAGACCCCAAGTTCCCGGGCTACTCCACATTTCTCCGACGCCGCACCCAGAAGCGCTGTAAAGGGACGCTCACCTCCGGAGGCGGGATCGCAACGCTAGTGCGGGAGGACCTACACGCGACTCTCATTGCCACCGCACCAGACGCTAGTGTAACAGAGACCCTCACAGTGCGAGTCACGGGACCGGAAAGCGCCGTCACGTTCACCAATGTGTACCGCCCCTCGGGAGTCGGCACTAGCAACGACCCACGCCACGATGACTTCTCTACATCCCTGCTACCACACACGCCGGAGTCCGTCATAGCTGGCGACTTCAACATCCACAACCGTGCCTGGGATAAACATGCGCGCTGTGACAACAAGGGAACTGATCTGTACCACTGGTCCCTCCTCAACGGCATGTCACTGTGCAACGACCCCGACTACCCCACACGCATGCGCCGCGACTCCAAGTCCTCGCCGGACATCGTCTTCGCCCACTACGAGTTGGGGGAGGTCACCTGGAATACCCTGGACCAGTGGCAATCAGACCACTTCGCCATCCAATACACCGTCCCTTTTGAACGAACGCCAGCAGCTGCGACACACCCGGCAGCCAAGGCCCGTCAACTGTGGAACTGGGCAGCAGCGGACTGGCCCGCCTTCACCGAGGAGCTCGAACGGCTATCACGCAAAGTGACGAAGTGGTGTGACCCGAAGGAGTCCTTCCACAAGTGGCTTGGACTGGTGCGAACGGTCGCAGCCAAGCACATCCCGACGAAGCGTAGCTCACGCCCCCGCAAGAGGTGGTTCACGAGCAAGGTGAAACGCGCGGTACGGGCGCGGAACGAAGAATCACGCAGACACGCCCAGACTACACACCTGTCCCAGGACGACTACGACAAACTGGACAAGCTGACCACCGACGCCACCAACGCCGTCCTCGAAGCAAAACGCACAACTTGGGAAACCAGGTGCCAGGCTGCGAGCACCAGCAGCGACCTCGGCGCCACCTTCCGGCTTGTGCGAGAACTCGACGGCCGCAAACTTCAACAGGCCGCCTTCCCGCTTGTCGACGGAGGGGTCCCGGTGACCGACCCCAAAGCTAAGGCGGACCTCCTCTGCAGCCACTACGCCAAGATCAGTGAAGGGAACGACCAACAGTCACAATCGGTACCCACCCCGCAACATGCGAATGGCCAGACACCCCCCGAGCTCTCAGCTGCCGAAGACGACTTCTCCAAAGAGGAGCTGAGCGCAGCCCTGTCCGAACTGCAGGAGCGAAAATCCCCAGGGCCTGACGACCTCAACAACGAACTGCTGATGCACCTCGGCCCCCAAGCGCGGCAGGGACTCCTGCACGTGCTCAACCTGTCGTGGAACAGCGGCATCCTCCCCGACGCATGGACGCGAGCAGTCATCGTCCCGATCCTGAAACCGGGGAAGCCAGCGACGGCAGCATCCTCGTACCGACCAATTGCGCTCACCAGCACAGCATGCAAGGTACTGGAAAAAATGGTGAAGAGGCGCATGGAGCAGCTCATGCTTGACGACGCATACCCGCAAGTCGAGGGGCACTGCCCGAACCAAGCGGGATTCCAGCGACTGAGATCGACAACCGACCAGCTAGCCTACATCACCCAAACAGCGACGGACGCCCTCTCCTCCGGGAAGGCAGCTGTCACCCTGTACTTCGACCTCGAGAAAGCCTTCGACAAGGTCAGCAAGCTCGCAGTCATCAACAGCGTCAGACGAAAGGGCTTCCCCCCGAAGTTCACCCGATGGCTGCACAACTACCTCAGCAACCGCCGGGCCGCCGCACAGGTGCACGGGGTGAGAAGCGACTACTACGACTTCAACAACGGTGTCCCACAAGGAACAGTGCTCTCGCCCCTGCTCTTCAACTGCGTGATGGATGACGTATCTCGAGCCATCACCGCCTCCCCGGACGTCCACCCTGCGGTGTTCGCAGATGACATTGCAGTACTCGTCGTCGGGGACACCTACACCGACGCCCTAAGCACCGCACAGGGCGTCATATCAGCACTCGCCGCCGAAGTCCCACTCCACGGGCTGCAGCTCTCCCCCAGCAAGTGCTGCTACACGCTGATGGGAACGACGCCTGAAGCACTGGGCGAGCACAAGCGCATGGAGCTCCCAGACGGCACCCCCCTCCAGCACGACTCCACAGCAAAATACCTCGGGGTTTACATCGATGCCTGCTACACGATGTCGGACCACGTCGACCACGTCGTGACCACCTGTATGCGACGCCTGAGCATTCTGCGTATGTTGGCAGGCACCGACTGGGGCTCAAGTGGAGACACGCTGCGCCAGGCCTACCTGACGTATGTCTACCCCATCCTGATGTACGCCGCAAGCGTTTACACCCCTGGCCTGACCGCGAGGAACCTCAAACGCCTGCAAGATGTCCACCGCACCGCAGCCCTGATTATCACAGGCTGCATGAAGAACACCAGCACGGCGAAGCTCCTCTGGGAATCACACCTACGAGACCTCGACCTCGACTTCAAGGTTGCGGTGTGCACAGACCACGAACGCTTCCGCCGCGTGCCCCACTCCCCAGGATACCGGGCGCAACTAAATACCGGGAACACGGGAGGCAGCTGGCTACATCAGGCACGGAGTCTGGTGAAATCCTCGAAGGTCGACGGGCGCACCCCCCTGCTGGCCCCCCTGCATGCAGCACACCCCATCCCCCCCTGGGAATGGAACCTGGTGCTGCCACGAGTGCACATCCTGGCGACGCTGCCGGGGCTCACCGCCCCGAAGGCCGCCACCCCGAAAGACACCCTCCGGGACCTGGCAGAGCAGACCATCCAGGCCCTCCCGACGTGCGCCTGGCATGTCTACACCGACGGGTCAGTCTCCAACACCACATCGCGGCAGCAACAGGGCGGCGCGGGCGCAGCGGTGTACAGCATGCCGGAGGGCCGCCTCAAGAAAAAGCTCGCCTGGCCGGCAGGACTCCGTTGCATCAGCTACCAGGCAGAGCTGGTGGCCATCAGAGAATCCCTCGCCCACCTATGCACCGTGGTAACCCAAGGCGAAACGGTCGCCATCCTCACCGACTCGCAGAGCGCACTGAATGCACTGCTGAGCGGCCCCCAGCGAGCGAGGGGGTCCACCGAATGGGACATCTGGCAGAGGCTGCGCAAGCTCGCCCAAACATACGATGTCACCACCCACCTCCGCTACATCCCGTCGCATGTTGGGGTGGTAGGGAACGAACTTGCTGACAAGCAGGCGCAGATCGGTGCGTTCAAGCCCCAGATGGAGCCGATCAGCCTCGCGTCGGCCCGTGTCACCCTCCGCCGACACATATACAGCGGGACCACGTTGCCCCGCACAGACAGCGTGTACGCGTATCGGTCAGGAATCGGGGAGACGCGACTGCAGCGCCCTGACCTCCGCATGGAGGGCCTTACCCGCTTAGGGGAAACCACCATCCGCCGCCTCCGGGCCGACCACCACCGCCTGGTGTACGACCACGACGTCCCGGGCAGCGCACAACCACCGTGCAAACCCTGCCTGAAGCTTGCGCCGGACAGCCCCCCGCCTGGGGTCTCGCTGAAGCACCTATTCTTCGGCTGTCCCGCGACAGCGTCAGCCCGACACCACCTCACAGCCACAAGCGTGCACAACCTGCTGCTGCACAACTGCAAGGGGGCCCTACGCTACCTGGCTGAGGCAGGGGTGACGGAGCACAGCGAGAAGGACTACCTGATCTCGTGAAACCTGCAAAAATCAACAGCGGTCAAGGGCTTCGGCCTGACACCCCAGCACCCCCCCCCCACCCCCAGACCCACGTCACTTTCCACGGGCCGCCAGGCGCGTCAGCGTCGGCGACCGCCCGCCCCCAGTCTGAGAGGCAGCAGCCACGACTCGGCAGGAGGCGGGCACAACAAAAAAAGGGAGAGTCGTCACTGTGCATATCAGCACGGTCCCGCCCTCTGAGCCAGACTAACCCGCCCATAAAGGAAAAGAGGAAGAGGCGACGTAAGGCAATGCCTCCGTGCGGCAAGGAGAACACGAAACAGCGTCCCCCCTCACCGGGGGACGCGACGAGCACGGCCAAAAATCGTTCAAAATCGTTCAACTGTCTGGGGCCCACTTGTGACACCTGATACGCACTTTTGTGATGATTTTTTGGGGTCCTAAAAAATGTACCTCAGTTTCGTACCTTGCCTTTGTACCTGAACCACTCCCGACCGCATTATTTCGTTCTTTGCCTTTTCTGCGGTGGTTCTGGCTCAGGTGGCACGCATGTTGCCTTCCCCAGTGCCTCGGCAAGGTCTTTCTTGACCTGATTAGTGGGAATGTTGTGTTGTTGCGTCAGCAGAATGAGTTCAGCCACCTTCTGGGTGTAGTACTTCGATCGCATATGGGTCATTGTGAGTACTTCGTACGCCTGGGAGGCTGCATCGGCATTAGTAGGCAGCGTTGTAGATGCTTTTGCTTCGTCGATCTTAGCCTGTGAAGGCACGATTGGGATATTGTACGCCCTGAGAGCCGAAGTGGTTATGATTGTGCTGTGTAATTTGCGCCCCGCAGGATATGCACACCACGCAGTCTCGACAACACGTATGAGAGTGTACCATGTGGGGACTCAACAAGGTCATTGGATCGGCATCTGCCTGCCGACTCAGCCCCCACACAGTGCGACCGCAAGGTCGCCAGGGATGTCTCAACGCCAGGGGAATACCCTCCCCTGGCGTTGTACAACCCTACTCTCAACCCTCGGGTCCTCTCCTGGAGGCGGTGGTGGCGGGCCCGCAACGCTTCGTACTTCCGGTACAGACTGGGGTAGTCTGCCCGGCTGACCCGCTCATTGCTTCCTAGATCATCTGCTGCTCTGGAGCTGCCATCACTCACTGCCCACATCAGTTGGTGTGGGGGTAGGAGCAGGACGAGTGGGAGGAGTAGGAGTGCAGGTGACATCTTTCTTGGCTAGCAAGGAACGCCGCTTTCCCGCACGTGCGTGCAGTTGATGCACCACTGCATATATCTGTCGTCACCACGTCCCACTCGCTCTCCTATGTACCCAGCCCGACGGAGCGCCCGAAATAATGTCGCCTCACCGATATCGTGTGCCGTTTTCTTTTTACGCAGGTCTGCCACAACGCTCTCTGCCGAGACCCCGCACATCTCCCGTTTGGCGAGCGTCTTTCGAGCAAGGTACTCCTCTGCAGCAGCATCTGACACCTCTGCGAGGCCCTGGGCACGCGGCATGTGTTGCTCGGCGTGCTGAGTGAGCGTAGTGACACCCTTCCCTTGCAAAGAACGAAATAATGCGGTCGGGAGTGGTTCAGGTACAAAGGCAAGGTACGAAACTGAGGTACATTTTTTAGGACCCCAAAAAATCATCACAAAAGTGCGTATCAGGTGTCACAAGTGGGCCCCAGACAGTTTCCGGGGGGGTATGGGTCGGATTTTCGGGTCAGATCAGGTATTAGGGCGGCTCTGATGGTATGTCGAAAATTTTGGTTTTGTACGGGCTTATGACCCCCCCTAACCCCCCCCCACCCCCCCAACAAAAAGCTTACTTCCCGAAGCGGGGGGTGGGGACGCAATATAGCCCCATCCCTCCCCCTGACAAGCAAAGAGAAACCTGCTGGCTTAACAATGCCTCTGAGGACAGCTCCCCGTTGCTCTCTCCGTCCCACACGCCCACCCACCCCACCTCGCCCCTACCCCACACCTCGTTGTACTGTTGCTGTTCTTCTGTGAGCCCGGATTTCGGAGCCGCCGCTCTTTATGTATGATGGAGTAGTGTGACAAGAAGAGGGTAAAAGTTTAAAAACAAACAACCTGCCTGGCACCGCCCCCTCCCCCCCACACCCCCCTCCCTGCCTCCCCCACCTCCCCGCACGGATTTCTCTTCTGCACGGTACGTCGGGGTAGACCCTTTTGGGATATCGGAATATTGGGGGTCTGGCGAGGTCTGACGACCCCCGCGAGCGGGGGTATGGACCCTCGCTCGCGGGGGTCGTCTGGGCACCAAAAATAGCAGGGCAGACTCCCGATATCGGGGGTCCAGACCCCCGCTAGCGGGGGTCGCCCAGACCCCCGCCCCCTCGCTTTCTCGGCCACCACCACACCACACGGCAGGTGAGGTGCAGGTGTGTGTGTGTTGGGTTAGGGGGGGAGCCTGTCTACCTCTCCCTTGCCCCACACCCCCCCCGCCCCTGCTGTCCCGAGGCCATGAGCATCACAGCATCTTACTTCTCACGCAATGCATCGGCCGACGGGACCCCGTCCCCTGCCGTCAGCATGCGGGGGGTGATCCGCGGCTTCGGCACATCGCATGCCCCAGAAGAATCACCTCCTGTCCCTCCGATGCCTGTGGGGACGTCAGCGCTGAAGGCTGTGTCCGACGAAGCTGCGGCAGAGGTGGCTGCGCTGCGCTCTGAGGACCTGAGGCTACGGCTCTCGGATGTGGAGCAGCGTGAGAAGGCGTGTGATCAGCGCGAGGCTGCCATCCTGCGGCGCGAGGTGGAGCTGACGGAGCAGCAGGCGGATGGGGTGATCCGCAACCTCGACCATCAGGAGGGCGCGCTCACCCTGCATGCCCTGCGCGACAGAGACACCGAGCTGAGGGATAGGGAACGCAACACGACGCAGCGTGAATCTGACGTCGCGACGCGGGAGGACCAGCTGGAGGCGCTGACGCAGGAGATGCTGCACCAGAAGGAGGTGCTCAAGTCGAAGTATCGGCAGCTCCAGAGTGAGGACCGTGAGCTGGAGGAGCGGCAGCAGCGTGTCATACAGCTGGAGGAGAAGATGCGCACCGCGGAGCGCCGTGCGGCGGAGCGGCAGGTGTCCTTTGCGGAGAAGGAGAGTGAGCTGACATCGGTGGAGCACCGCATCAAGACGGATGTGGATGCGAAGATGCAGAAGATGATGGATCGCGAGGCAGCCGTGGTGCTGCAGGAGGAGCGTCTGGAGCAGACGAAGCGGCGCCTGCTGGATCTGCAGGATGAGCTGGCGCAGCGCGAGCAGCACATCATCCGCGAGCAGGCGAAGGGGCAGGCGCAGCGGGATGAGTTGGATTCCCTGGAGCACACCACGTCGCAGCGGCTTGCCATCCTCAACTCGAGGGAGGACGCGATCCTGCAGCGCGAGCAGCAGCTGCGCGACAGGGAGCAGCAGGGCGAGGATAAGATTCACGCCGACACCGAGCATGCGCAGCGTGCGGCGGGGCGTCTGGATGAGTGGGCCACAAAGCTCAAGAGGCGTGAGGCACAGAATGAGGAGATCGACGCCAGCCTCGAGATGAAGATGCGGGTGTGTCGCGAGAAGGAGAAGGACCTGGAGCGACGAGAGGAGCGCCTCCGCCGTGCGGAGGAGGAGATGGCCGATGCGGGGAGCTCGCTCGTCAAAAAGCACGAGCTGGCGAACACGGCGCTGACGGGGCTGGAGGATGCGCGCAACACGGAACGGTTTGCAATCGACAAGGCGGATGCTTTGCGCGACAGGACGGCTGCTGTGGCGCTGCGTGAGAAGCTCGTCGCAGAGCGTGAGCTGCACGAGCGCACGCCCCTCACCCCCGCACCTGCGGTGCGCGAGAGGATGACGCCAGCCGACACTGCGTACTTCCGGGCACAGCCTGCGCGGACCCCTGTGGGTGTGCGTGCGCCCAAGGTTGCGGCCTCTCCCGTGCCTGGGTCGCTCAACCAGCAGCGCCGGTACTCCCCGACACGACGGAGTAGTGCGTTGGCAGACTCCGACCCGATTGCAGAATCCCTCGCGTCGATAAGAGCTCGTCTTGCGGCGGTGTCGCGATGAAAGATAGCGGTGGTGTGTTGTGGAGAGGCAAGGCCCGCATCATATGCGAATCTGTATCTTTAGAGTGCCCCCCCCCCCCCCCCTAGGGCAGTGGTGGCTGCGTACGCGTACGCAGCGTGATTTTCAGAAAGTGCGTACGGCGTACGCGTACGCGTACCGCGCTGCGTACGGCAGTCTATGGAGCACAGGAGACGGCCATGGCCACACACCAAATCCGACAGTCGAACTCAGGTGTACCAGGGGCAGCCTTCGAGCCTTCCAGTCGGAACTGGTACCTTTTGCAGTATGCTTGCGGGTGTACTTGCAGGTGTTGCGAGTTATTCGCCACGTGCGCGTCAAGGAACCATCGGTGAAAGGCAGGGACAAAGGCCAGGTCCCAGCCACCCGCTGGGTGGCCTACTGTGTGCTGAGAGACCAGGAATACCAGCCGTACGCAAAATCTGCGTACGCGTACGCAGCGCGATTTTCAGAAAGTGCGTACGGCGTACGCGTACGCGTACCGTACGGCCGTACGCTGCCACCACTGCCCTAGGCATACTTGTACCCCCATATGGGGAAGGCCAAAAATATGGGGAAAATATGGGGGGAATATGGGGGGTTTTTCAAGTCCTGTTCCCCCATATTTCCCCCATATGGGGGATATATGGGGGAAAACCCAGGGGTTCCTCAGGTGGAAGCAGTCAGCAAACAGTTCTCCTCGTTCTGCTTTTCACAGGGTGTGAAGTCAGCCACTGACAGGGGACGTCTAGCACCTTGCAGTGCCATCTCACCTCGTCGCTTTCTGCAGAGAGGAAACGCCCGGCTGAAGTGCTCGAGTCAGACCACAAAAGGTGCTGTGAGAGTGCCGACCGCCACTTTCTTCAAGTCTGAGTAGCGGTCATCAGAGCATCCTGTACAGTAGTCCTGTCTTTGCTGGCAGAACAGTTGCGTCCTGCAGCCAGTCCTTGTACTGGCCTTCACAGGTCTCATTCCACCCGGCAGATGCAGCTTGAATATGTCAAGCTGCCTGGTGACGAGCGTCGACTCCGACTTTTCGGCGCTCGGAGCGGTCAAAAGCGGCGGAAGCGCCTGACACCCCAGAATGCACTGCTTGTGAATTCCCTTGTCTAATTAAGGATCCCAGGGGGCAGTTCGCAATCGCAAACACACCAGAGGAGGAGGACAGCGAGTGTGAGAGTGACGTGCCGGACAGGACTTCAAAACACAGGAGTGTGTGTTGTGAGGAGCTGTTAACCCTGAACGCGCTATGTGTGTCTGTGCGTATGTGTCCACCACCGCTGCCGCTGTCACTGCAGTGCCCCGCCAAACCGGGAAGCGTTCGCTCTCCGCTGCCGCTGTATCGGCGCAGGAGAGGAACAGGAGGTCGGTGCGACCCACCTGGGGGATCTTCCAGGGGGGGCCAGACCTGGCCACACCTGAACGAGCGCGCACCTCCCCAGGATCGGACTCCTGGAGGATCCCCAACAAGGCATGAGGCCGGTTTCGACGCGCACTTCGTGTGTGTCTGTGCCTGAGTGGTTTGATGTTCTCCCGTTGCAGCACGAATACCCCCATATCCCCCCATATGGGCCCCATATTTCCCCCATATTCCCCCATATTTTACCGGGTTTTCCCCATATTTTCAGCCTTTTTCCCCATATGGGGACGGGGTTTTGAGACCCCCCATATTTCCCCCAAATTTAGGGGGTTCCCCATATGGGGGGACAAGTATGCCTAGGGGGGGTCAAATGGGGGTGACAAACACGATTTTTCAAAAAACCGGCGCAGAGGCCCCAAAGCCCCCGTAAACCCTCCAAACCCCCCCAGATCGGTCCGGAAACCCATCGAACCCCACTTTTCCACCATTCCGGGCACCTCAGGTGCCCGAATTGGGGTACCTAAATTTTGTGCCACCGTTTGGTACCGGACAGTGCCACTGTGTGGGAGGTTGGAAAAGAAAATGCCCCAACACACCACATCTGAGGGTTGCAATGCATGTTGCTTGCCAACCACGTCATCCGGTGGGTGTCAGGCGCTATGTAGGTGGCATGAGCCAGGTCTTCGATGTGTTCTGGCTTGTATATGTACCTCCCTGCCTGCGGCACAGGCACTGCCTTTGTCCCCCACACCAGCCACAGAGAGCGTATTGTACTCGGTCCACGGTTGCTGATTCATTGTGATGCGTTGTATCCTCGAGTGAACGTCACACACTAGTGGCACCACCACCCGCCATCCGAGAGCTGTATTGACTTTGCGCCCTTCCGTTGCATTCACCTCGCCACGCATATTGCACCGTTCAGTACCAGTGCTCTTGGGCCAGGCAAAGTAGACCGCAGCAACTACCAATTCTGGCACAATGGGTACCACGACAGCGCACTTCGTGTGTTCCCGGAATGTACAGCTCGTGTTGCAACAGTCGTTGTCAACACATCCCGGTTGTGGAGCACTGCTGCACAGGAATCACACGACCATCTGGACTTGTTCCGTACCTACAGGCAGCCTCCCGGTGCATGGTGGCAGGGAGGTACATATACAAGCCAGAACTCATCGAAGACCTGGCTAATGCCACCTACATAGCGCCTGACACCCACCGGATGACGTGGTTGGCAAGCAACATGCATTGCAACCCTCAGATGTGGTGTGTTGGGGCATTTTCTTTTCCAACCTCCCACACAGTGGCACTGTCCGGTACCAAACGGTGGCACAAAATTTAGGTACCCCAATTCGGGCACCTGAGGTGCCCGGAATGGTGGAAAAGTGGGGTTCGATGGGTTTCCGGACCGATCTGGGGGGGTTTGGAGGGTTTACGGGGGCTTTGGGGCCTCTGCGCCGGTTTTTTGAAAAATCGTGTTTGTCCACGTAAAAGGGTGGCATTTGACCCCCCCTACCCCCCCCCCCCCCCCCAATATCAACCCGTTCCGGGAGAATCCTTTTCCTTCCGCGCCGCTTTGTATCGGACAAACAATACAGAGGGTGGTGAAAATCGACTGAATCGGAAAGATCTGCCGAGGCCCCGGGAAGGCCACGGCTTTTCTGGGCATCGACAAGAAGCCTCATGCCATGTCACCTTTTAGGCTCGTTGGGGAGGTGCCGTGTTTTTTGTTTGTGCAGACCTTCTGGCCAGCCTGCACGAATGGGCAGCGTTATTGCCCACTGCTGTAACCCCATCCCCCCATCCCGTATTATAGATCCCGGCACTTCTTCCCCGTGAAACCGCACACTGCGGTATGTATTTCAAAGAAACGGACCAAGCGAGGGAGCAGAATAACCAGGGCTTCCGCTAATCGCCCACCTCCAAAATTTCTGTGGGCGATAAATTTCTTGCAAAAAAGGCCCCTAAAAAAAATTTTGCTCGGGCGCTTCGCGCCCTCGCGCTCCGGGCATTAGCCAGTTGATGCATGATGTTCCGTTATCCTGAGAGCCAGCTCAGGGTGGGACTGGCCTTTGCAACTTGTACAAAGCCCGCCTTGCTTTCTGACCTCCACTCAGATTGGATGTGAGTTGGGCTGCGTTTTGAGTGTGGCACGGACTCCACCGATGTGACGATAAATTGTCATCACAAGGACATGCCACATGAGGGGGTCTGGGGGGCGGAGCCCCCCAGCCGCCGGAGGCCACGGTAGTGAACATCTCTTGTGGGCGGAAGGGAGGGCAACTTTTTTCTAGGTTTCGACTTACGAAACCGAGAAGAACAGTGCATACCAGCCATACCTGGCACGAGACCAGTGCCTCCACTCCAGGCCAGCTTCCTCCAGCCAAACTTCCGGGGCGATTTCGCCCAAAAATTACTGGCCCAAAAAAAAAAGGGGGGGGGGCGATTTCGCCCACTGAAAATGGGGGAAAAAAATAAAAAGGGGGTTTTCGCCCAAAAATCGCCCTCGCGGAAACCCTGAGAATAACTCAACCTCCATGTCGCCGTCCCTCCCTCCCCACCACCACCACCGTCCTCCGCCCTTCTTCGTGCATGGGCACACCCAAACGACACACGCAAACACATGTGATCAGTACTCGAGCATGGGGGTACGCTACGCAAACCCTAATTCCAAACACCCTTTATCTTTGCCCCTGCTGTGAATCCTTTCAGAGACCCCACCGGGGGCTAAGACCAAACAACGCAACACCCCTCCTCCCCCCCACCGGGAACTGTGCATACCCAGACTGATAGTCATACTGGAACGGGGCCAGGGGCAGCCCCTCACCACCCCTCATCGAGATCGCCACCACCACCACCCCCACCCACAGGCCGCTGGGGCACCCCCACGCCATGCCGAGCTGAGCATGGGAACACACTTGGTCGTGCTGGTCAGCGGGCCGGGCTGCGTGGGCCTGGGCCTCGATGCCTTCGCCACGCAGCTCCGCACCGCAGCACCCGACGACGCCACGCTGCAGCTCCGCTCCGACTGCTGCCGCCACGTCGGATGGATGTTCGACGGCATCGACGCCGCTGGGCAGCGCCTCTGCCAGGACATCGTCAGCCTGCTCCACGTCACCGGGCTGCGCGGGCTGCCCCTCCGCCAGCTATCCTTCGTCTGCCACGGGGTCGGCGGGCTCATTGCACGCCACGCAGCAGGCCTCCTCGCAGAGACACCCAACGCGCTGCCCCCCGGCTGCGACCTCCACGCCTTCGCCACCGTCGACACGCCACACCTGGGCCTCTTCCCCGCCACCGCCGCACCCCTCCTCTCTGCCGCCGCCTGGCGCGCCTCCGCCGTGCCCGGCAGGACCGGGGCACAGCTGCGCCACACCGACACGGAAGGCCTCATCCTGTCGCAGCTCAGCAGCCCCTCCGAGGTCTACCTCCGCACCCTGCACGCATTCCGGAGGAAGCTGTGCGTCACCACGGTGGGGTCTGCCGCGTCGTGGGTCCCCCCAGCATCCTCTTCGCTGCAGGCAGGCGGCTCCGCCGCCTCCGGCACACCGGCGCCGTCCCTCCCCTTCGGATTCGTCTTCGACAGCAGCGGGGAGGCTGCCCCCTTCAGCTCCCTCGCAGTCCCCCCGCTCCCCCTCCTCCCGCACACCGCCGCGGCGGGTGAGGCCAACACCCCCTGCAGTGCAGACCACCCTGTCGACAGGCAGAGGCAGGAGGAGGTGTCAACGCTACCTCCTGCTGCGACCCGCCGCCGCGTCGGGCCAGGCTACATCCGCGGGTTGCGGAATGAAGCGTTGCTGCAGGAGGCGGGGGCTTGCGGTGGGGGGGATATTGCAATGGAGCACGTCTCCTCTTCAGAGATTGCGGTGCTTGATAGGTCGACCTGCGCGACAATTTCCGAGGCAGTTGATTGCGTGATCTACCTAGGACCCGTTGCGCAGTCCCTCCGGATATGCGACGCGTCAAACTGCGTTGTATGGGCCCCTGCGATGCAGGTCTCCCTCCGCGGCTGCCGCAACGTAACTCTCCACGCATACTCCTGCCTCCCCATGATCATAGAGCAGAGCCACGGCATCTCCGTCCTGCCCTACACCCTCGCCTTCCCAGGGCTCGCCTCCCTGTGGCGCAACGCAGGCTTCCCTCCCGGGAGGCCCAACCAAGCCCTGGAGCCCAACGACCTGAGCAGATTCGACATGACCCTTCCGAAGCCCCGCTTCACGGTGCACCCCGCCGCGCCACAGGAGGGCGGTGTGCCGCTGTTCACCTCCATCGGGGGTGTGCCTGGCGCACCGCCCCCACCCGCCGCTGCGCTGCGCGCAGAGATTCCAGCTGCTCTCCTCCCAGGGGCGGGTGCAGGGGGCGCATTCCCGAGGGGGGTGGTGGGGGTGGTGCCTGGGGGAGGGGGTAGCCACAATGAAATTGTGTTCCGCACACCCCCACCCTTTCCCGAGAGTCTGCCACCCCCGGAGGGGGTGGTGGCGGGGGGTGGTGGTGGTGGCGGTGGTGGGATCTGCAGCAGCCCGTCATCCCCCCCGATGGCAGACGGGGGCAGCCCCCCAGCCACGCCGCAGCGCACCCCCGCGGGGTGCGCTGCTGCGGCAGCAGCAGCGGGGTCGCCGCGCAGCCCGTCTCCCCCCCCTGGGGTGCGCTTCTCCTCCCCGCCTGCGTCATCGCCGTACGCCTTCAGGGGTGTCACCGAGCTATCCCCTGCAGGGCGGGGGCTTCGGGGGGCTGGTGCTATGTCACCCCGCGCTGGAGGTGCCGCCGCCACCCCGCCACACAGCATAGACTCCCCCTGCGCGCATAAGTCAGTCGAGCGGCGCCGGGGCGGGGGTGGAGGTGGGGGTGGCGGTGGCGGTGTCCCCCCACCGCAGCAGCAGCACCCCCTGCGTGTCTCGTCGGCTCTGCCATCCGGTGGGCCGTCGCGGCTGCTCTCCCCTCTGCGGCATCGGGCCTCTCGGAGGGTGTACGAAGGAGTGCAGTCGCATGGTGGGTTGAAGGGGTGTGTCGGGCAGTATGTCATCCGGGCCTACCCCGAAGTGGATGGGTGTGCGGTGGGGATCAGCGGGTGCGATGCCTGCAGCGTGGTGCTGGCGGATTGGAGCAGGTCTGTGATGGTGGAGGATGTGAAGGAGTCGTCTCTGATGCTGGGGGTCTGCTCCGACACGGCGATTCTCATCGGGGTGCGGAACAGCGTCGTATTCACATGCTCCCCGCGGGTCAGGCTGCGCGACTGCCACAACGTGGTGCTGCACTGCTGGACGACACAGCCTGTCATCGCCGAGGCTTGCTCCGATGTGCAGGTCTCCCCATGGACCCTCAGCCTGCCGCACCTCGACACTCTGTTCAGCAAGGCCCGGCTCAACCCGGGTCTCCCTAACATGTGGTTCCGCGTGCAGACGGTGGCGGGGTCATCCTGCACGCTTCGGAACCCGATCCCGACAGCGGTGACCCCGCTCACCCTGGAGGGGCACCCCCCGCCGGAAATGCCGCAGGCGCTGCGCGATGCGATTGATCACAGCGCGCACTTCCCAGAGGTTGCGGATGTCCAGCTCCGGAGGCGGCTCAACGAGGCCTTCCTGATGGTCTCCCCCCTCGAGTGGGAGCGTCGCTCCGTCGAAGATGAGGAAACCGCCGTGCGTGCCGTTGTGGGGTGTGTGATGTGTCAGTGATGGCGGTGGCATGCATGCTGCGCCGTGGTGGGTGATTTAGATTGATTGGGTGGGGGAGGGGGGTTGGTGCGGTGTAGCGGCGGTGGCTGAGCAGAGCCCCCTCCCCCACCCGTGTGTTGTATTGTCGTAGCCCCGTATCGTGGGGCGGGGGGAGGGGGTAGAGGAGAGAGGGGAGATGGGAGAGGGGAGGAGACAACGCCCCTGACCCGTGGCCCCCTCTCCCCCTCTGCACCTCTGCACCCCCCCCCCCCCCCAGAAGACCCACAGCCAGCAACCCCCTTCCGTTCGGCCAGCACCTCTCATTGCCACGCAGCAAACCCACCCCCATGTTGGGGGCAGCAACCCCGGTTATCAGGAAGCAAGCTTTATTATCTGAGGCCATCCCCCCCACACACACACCCACAGCACACCCCCACCCCCCCCTCCTCCGCCATCATTCTTGTGCTCCCTTCAAATTCGATTTCACTACCCCCCCTCCTCCGCCACAGGCTGACACCATTTACACACGGCGATGCCGCCAGAGGAGCAGGGCGATGTGTCCTTTGAGGACAAGGAGGTGATCCTGCAGAACCGCCTCTGTATGCTGCGCCAGCTGGAGGAGCAATACGCCGACGATGAGGCCGAGCCGGTCGTCGCCGAGAAGGTCGAAATCGCAGGGATGTGCAGCGGCATGGCGCTGGAGGTGCTGAACGGGCCGGGCCCCCCCGCACACTTCGACCAGGCCCGCAGGCTGGGAGAGGCAGCTGCGCTGCTACTTCGGGGTGGCACCATCCCCTCCACAAAGGCTGTCATCAAGGGCCGCGCGTCGGCACAAGCCGCACTGGCATGCTACTACGACAAGGTCAACCGGAAGAAAGCGGCACTTCTGTGCGCGCAGAAAGCCGCAACCCTTGTCAGGCAGTACGGTGAAACCTCCGAATCGGCTGTGACAGTCTTCCTCTCCCTCGCTGCCCTGTGCTGTGCCAACCAGCGCCACGCCGACGGACTCTCCGCAGCCAACAGCGCCCTCAACGCCTGCCTCGCCCTGGAGGAGGGCGCCTCCGAGATGCGCTACCCCACGCTGCAGGCCATGTGCCTCTACAATGTGGCGGCCTGCCACGAGCAGCTGGGCAGCCTGAGCCACGCCCTGCAGAGCTACCGCAAGGCCTTCCACCTGGGGTACCTCTCCGTCGGGGAGGGCCACCCGCTGTGTGAGAAGTTCCGCGAGGGTTTTGCGGATGCGTACACCAAGGCGCATGGGAAGAAGGTGAAGGACAACCTGCGTGCGATAGTGCGGGCGTCGCGCCGTGCCAACACACCTGTCGCATCGCTGCTTATGCCTACCTCGCTCCGCCCCGTGTCTGTCTCGCCTGCCCTGTCCCGACGCTATTCGCTCGGCCCCACAGACAAGGTGCCCCGTCCCGCATCTGCAGACCAGACTTCCCCTCTTCCGAGGACCCTGCCTGTAACGCGGCAGCCGTGGGTGCACAGCTGCATGCCTACCCCAGGCAAACTCTCTAACACCATGCGGGTGCCCTGCAAGGTGTATGACACCAGCGGATGATGAGGGGTGGGTTAGGGGATGTCTGTTCTCGCCCCTCCCATTTCCGTCTAGCCCGTTTCTGCCGCTGTGCCCTGTTGGTTATGCCTAAAAATGTGTTTGAAAAGGGATGCGTGATCCCCCCACCCTCCCCTCCCCTTGCTTTTCCATTCACTCTCGACAATCAAACCCCCTCTCCTCCCCCCCCGCAGGGGAAAAAATAATCTCCGCAACACCCGGCACTGCGCATCAACGAAGTGCACACACCGCCATACCACTTTTCTCCACCTCTTCACCCCCCCCCCCCCACTACCCCACGCCCCTCCCCACCAGGCATGTCGCTAAGCGTCGACCGTCGACCCAGTGATTTGAGGTTTCCCCCCCCATAAAAAATCGTCGACCCAGCGTCGACCCAGTGGACTGGGTTGACGCTTGGTCGAGGCTTGGAGCGTCGACCCAGTGGAACTGGGTTGCCATTCAAGCCTGGACCAAGCGTCAACCCATTTATTACACTGGGTCGACGCTAACCTAGCGTTGACCCGGTTACACTGGGTCGACGCTCACCAAGCGTCGACCAAGCGTCAACCCACTTTCACTGGGTCGACGTCGAAGAGAGTATGGTTTTGCAGGAACAGATGATCACTACCGTGGCCTCCGGCGGCTGCCGGGAACCGACGCGCCTCTCCCAGTCGCCTCAGGGGGCGCAGCCAACTCACACAGAATCTGTACGCCCACAATGAACAGATGTTCACTACCGTGGCCTCCGGCGGCTGGGGGGCTCTGCCCCCCAGACCCCCCATTTCGCGTGCCCGTCTAGTAACCAAGTCCTTGCGCTTTGACGGCCGTGGCATATAGGGGGCAGCGTCGAAATCATGGTCCCGAAAGCCATTTTTTTGGTTTCCTCCGGCACCCGACGGCGCGAGCGGGAGAGGAACCACGGAAGGAACCCAGCGCCTCACACCGTGCCCACCTAGTGGTCCACCGATGGGAAAATTTGGGAACAACACGAGCGCGCGCGAAGCGCGCGCGAGAAAAATTGACCCCTAGTGTTTTCCCCCCTGATCCCCCCCCAAAACAGGAGCGTCAACCCACCAAATCTGCAAAATCGAAAAGTTAGCGACAGGCCTGCCTCCCCACCCTGCAGGGTGCTTCGGCAAGGTGGGCTGCGGGGCGAGCTTAGCGGGGGGAGAATGCCCGCCATGTCAGGGGGGAGTCCACCACAGCGACTACGCTGAGTCCCAGAAGGACCCCGCCAGCTCGAAGGGCCAGGCGGATCAGGCGCACCCTCCGCTTGAGCTGCTGTGCGATTCGTTGGGCCCCGAGTCCCCGCTGCCCGACAAGGGCCAGCCGGGGTCGGGACCCCCAATCAACTTCCCACATACGGACTCCTTTAACCACATCCCGCGACCGCCCTCCCCGACACATGATGCTGCGGATGGCACAAACTTCCCACACCACCTTGTGAGAAGTCTCCGTCTCCTCCGCAGTATATACCGCCTGGCTCAACCGATGCCACTGCCGAGGCCGTCGCAGGCAAGCCCACTCCGTGATCAACTGTCGGAGAGCGAGGGGGGGGAGTCTGCGTTGCATAATGCGCTGGACCCGACTGATGCTGTCGTGCGGCGGAAGATCCTGAAGAAGTGTGTTGAGCATCTGTCTCTCCTGGCACCCGCACCCTGCAGGGAGCTGGCTCCAATATTCCTGAGGATATGCGAGCCCCAGCGGGGACACCGTGTGTCCGCCTTCTCCATGTCTGCGGATTCGCTGGAGAGCAGCAGTTCACTCAACGGGGTGACGACATGGCTTGCCACGACGAAGCGGAGCTCGTCTTCATCCGAGGAGTTATCGCAGTGCGTCCCATCCGGGTCCTTCCATCTTGACCAGGAGGGGAAGCTGGAGGAGTTGCTGCCGCTGTGTCTCGCCTTCCTGCGGCATGGCACCCTGTCGTATAAACAGATCCACTTCTTCATCGAGAGTGATTTTTTCGCAAGCATGATCCCCTTCTTCTCCGCACCCTCCACACGGCTGAGGCGGGACAGGCTGGAGGAGGTGATCTATCTCATCTACAAGCAGTGCCCGCCTGCGCGGAGGGTGCTGCGGCAGAACATCGTGATGGACGGGATCCTGCACAGATCCATCGAGGCGATGCCTTGCAACTACAAAGGGGTGATCAGCGGGCTGCGCCTGCTGCTCCCCATAGTGCGCGGGTTGAGAGATCCTGTGTCGGAGGAGTGGGAGTCAAGCCTCTTCCGCTATTTGGTCCCCCTCTTCCGCAGTGAAGATCTTGTGAACGAGCATGTGTCTGTTCTGAAGCTGTTCCAGGCGCCCCTCCTGGAGTGCTGCAGGGATATCATACGGAAGCTGAATGTCGACCGCCACTTCGATGTGTGCACACGGTATTTCAACGAGACGATCCAGCTGTGGGACCGTTCCAGCTCAAAGCACTGCTATGAGATGATCGGCGGCTTTGAAGCTCTGCTCGATGAGATTGACGGCGCGGTGTTCGATCACATCAGCAAACAGCTTTACCCTAAAATTGCAGAGTGCATCGTGTCGGACAACTCGCTTCTGAGCTGCAAAGCGCTGGATCTATTTCAAGGAGAAGCCTTCGTGCTGCTGCTGTCGCGCAACAGGAAACAGGCAATGTACCAACTAGCACCCTCGCTGATAAGGGATGGCAAGCTGCACTGGTCGCCAGAGGTAAATCAGAAGATTCTCTTTGCCTTCGACATCTTCACCTCTGCGCAGTTCGCTTCCAACGAAGAGGGTTCCGGGGGCCGCGATGTCCTGCAGAGGGCTCGGCAGAAGAGTGTGGAGGAGTTGTACACAATCTTCACAAGCTTCTTGGTGGGGCTGCTGCGCCTTGACAGCGAGGAGGAGGGGCGCTGCCGTGTCGACCAGTACTTCTCTGCTGTGCGGGAGCAGCAAAGCCAGCTGTCCGTCAAGGAGAAGGAGCTGAAGGTGTTGCGTGCGGAGCGGGATTCCTCGGGGGAGAAGCTGCGCCCGTTCCCGAAGCATGTCAACAACCACCTGCATTTTGTGTTCGGGAGGGAGATCGGGCACGGGTCGTACAGCACTGTGAAGTATTCAAAGCGGATCGAGCAGGAGGTGCCGCAGTGCCTCTGGCGGGAGTATGCCACAAAGGTTGTCTCCAAAAAGCTCATCAAAGACACAGACTTCGACGAGCAGATCTCGCAGGAGATCGACCTCATGGGAAAATTCACATCGCCTTTCATCAGCCCGCTGTTCGCATCCTTTGAGGACGAGGCCAATATATATATTGTGATGGAGCTGTGCCAGGCGGGGGACCTGTTCGCCGCGGTGTTTGAGGAAGGGCCGAGGAGTGTGTCAGTCAAGTGGGCTCAGCACGGGGCCGCCGAAATCTTCTCCGCAGTGCAATACGTCCACTCTGTGGGGTACCTCTTCGGCGACGTCAAGACAGAGAACATCCTCCTTGCAAACGACGGACACCTCCGCCTCTGCGACTTCGGATCCTGCAAAAGCCTCCAGCAGATAGCTGACATCAACCGCAAGTGGGCTGCCGGCGACGCTTCCTACCACCGCGACCTCATCGGCACGCTCGACTTCCTCCCTCCGGAGGTCGTCTCCAACAAGCATGTCGGCCTCGAAGCTGACTGGTGGGCCTTCGGAGTGGTGCTGGTCCAGCTTCTGTGCGGCTTTCTCCCCTTTACAGGCGACGACGAGGCTGCGCTGGTGCACAGCATCCTGGAGACGACGCCCCAGCTCCCTCCGCTGCAGGGCAACGCCATCCCCCTGATCCTCAACCTGCTGCAGAAGGACCCGAGGAGGCGCAGCACAGCCGACGACATACGCGCCTCCCCCTTCTTCGAGGGGACAGAGTGGGATAGGCTCCACCTGATAAAGCCGCCAGAGCTGACGCGTGGCTATAAACCCAAAGCTGGGATGGCGGACCCAAAGTACATGAACCGGAAGTACTCCATGCTGTACAACCCGAATACAACCTCCGCTTGCGTGTCGCAGGCCGACGCGCAGCGCGTCATCCCTGAGGAGCACCCAGGGGAGACCGACTGGGAGGCTCCGGAGCTTCCTCCGGAGAAGCCGTGGGTGCCTCTGACGCAAACCTCTGTGTATCGTCATATGGCAGACGGTGGTGGGCCCCCCGGCCCCAGCGCGGTCACAAATGGCGGTGTGCCGAAGTTCAACACAGTTGCGCAAGTGGGAAATTCCCTCGGGGACTACTGCACAGCTGCGCCTTTCAGAAGACGGAAGCGGACTTCGGTGAGGGAGGGGACACCAGCACCCGGAGCGGAGGCAGCTTTACACACGGGATCGCCTAACTGAGTGGGGGTGTGGGGGGTGTGTCGCTGTGCAGCCGGATCTGGCTCGCCGGGGCCCCGGATCCCGCGTCGGGAAGGGTCACCTGAGAGTCCGTCCGGCTTCCTCTGCGATCATCAGGAAATGCAGAGGGGCGCGTGCTTTTGCAGGTGGGGCACGATGGGGGGAGGCAGGGGGTGATCGTAGTGGGGTGCCAGTGTGTGTGTGTGTGGGGAGGGGGGTCTTCGCTCAGTGGGTGCAGAAGATGTGGCGTTTTGGTGGAGCGAAAGACAGAGGGGGGGGGGGGGGGGGCGGTGGGGTGAGGGGGTGGGGGGTGGGGGAGAAGTCTGCGTGTTATGTGATCCCCCTTTTTTTTATGCGACGCTTCGCTGATGCGTCCCAAGGGGGCACCTGCTTGGCATGTTCGGAGTGAACATTCCCTGGAAAGAAAAAAATACAGGAGGTGCGTGAAATCTTGAATTTTCGGTGTCTGCACCGAGAATCTGTTGTGTTGCATATTTTTTTGGGCGTACACCGTACGCGTCTGCCCAAAAAAGCTTGCTTGCGGCATCGGAAGATCCAGGGAAGGTACCGCGCGCGCAGTGTGTTTAGAGCAACACCCCTATTCACAGCAACGCCCTTCACAGGGCCACATCACACTGCCGCTCGTGTGCACAAACAAAACCCGGACTCTTTCGCAGCATGTTGGGGATAGGGCATCTGTGCTAAAGAAAGTCACACAGCCACGCTGCACATGAATGGATCATCCCCTTCCGTCCCTCACACCCCGCACCGACGGACATGATGACAAGTTAGCCGCAAGTTTCGGTGTGTGATTTTTGGTGATTCGTTTTGGTACCATCTTGCACTCTGGCGGGAGGTCGGTGGCAGTTGGCAACAAGCCGCTGGGCACACCGACCAGAACAAGTTCCGAACACGCTGCGGGTATGTAGATGTACAAAAGAGAAGCCTGCGGTGGCTTCTGCAGGTGTGAGTAGCCCTTCGAGATAGGGACTACGTTGCAAAATGTAAATTGTATTTGTTTCACCCTTGAACCCCCCACCCCCAATGGCTATTTTGGGGTCATCTGCGCCATTTCAGCCTGCATTATTTCGGTGCCGTTTCTGCCAGCCAAACCTAACCCATATTCGAGACAGTCGTTTGTCTTTCACCGTATCCACAACAAACCCTGCTGATTCTGATTCCGATTCCACAATACTTCCACTCCACAAAATTCTTCTCTGTTTTAAACTGTGGTCTTAAAATGTTGTCTTATTGTGTTTCTTGCCAGTTAGGAGCGACGAAGCGTGGCGAAGTCGCTAAGTAAAAAACGAAGGAAGTCGTACGACTGAATTACGCCTTCATGCCACTTCACAGGGGCTTACACAGCCTTTGACACAGGAGTGTGCGCTCAACGAAAAGTAGCCCGGACCTGCCTTTATGCAGTTGCTGGGCAGTGTTATCTGACTGCAGTAATGGAGCGGAATGTGTACAATTTCTACAACGGGGCGTCTGTCGCTGTCAAAAAGATGACGGGGGTCGGCGCGAAGTAACAAGGAAATCGTGCGCATGAAGCTTTTGTATTCGCACCTTCATGCATTCACAGTATCAACACAGCCTCAGTGAACAGTGTGCGTTCCAACAAAAAAAAATTAGTCCGCGTCCGTTTCTCACACAGTTGGACAGGGGTGTCTCCCCGAACGTGAAATGAGTACGATTTTGCCCGACTTTTGACGCACAAACAGCAGCCCTATCTTTTAAAAGTTTTTCGGGCTCACCGTTCTTCATTTTCGAGTGACGGTCTCCGACTTCATATATTTTGCACGCCCACCCACACCCACCCTACGTGTTGAGCTTCCGCCGTTAATTCTTCTACCGACCCCACCGTGTCATAGGGCACGCATCCAACTGCCCGTGGGATGGTCTGTACTCAACAGTCGTGTGATGGCCTTCACTTTGTGTCAAAGCGTCTTCGCTACGTGTGTTTTGGTGCGTTTCCTCATGTATAGGCGACAGCCGCCCAACTTTGCGAAAACTTGCCGAAAGCGAAGACCCCCAAATGTGGCAAGGCGGCCCAGACTTAGGGCAATACTTCACTGCACTTCAGAGAGAAGGCCACCTCTCTGGGGGGCCTTTGGTCAGAAAATGCAGACAAAGTTGAGGAAAAGGGCGAGGTTGTGTGCCTCACAAAAATCAGTTGCAATGTGACACAATTTGGCACACAGCGCACACACAGCGAACCCATTGATTTCTTTCTCTTGATACTCGGAAGGGTATCCTTATATTCTGTCAGTCAGTGGAGGTGCTTCCAGATTCTAACAAGGTGCTTGTCACGTGTACATGTAACGAGAAGGGGAAGTGTCAAGTGCATGTTTATTTTGACCGTTCAGTATAGCCAATTGGGCGAAACTCATCTGTGTATTTTTTGTGTAGCCTCATGCAATGAAGGAGGAAATGGAGCACAGAGAAAGCAGGCCCGACTTGAGTTTACGGCACGGTGGTGCCGTAATTGCAGAGCCACATCTCACCTGATCACAGGTCGAGGAGTGTGTCCCATTCCCCCGTGTTGAGTGACATGTGTCGATAGTGTTCCCATTTCTGAGATCTTGCGACCCCACTCACCGCTTCATCAGAAGGGAGGGTGATGCGCACAAAGAGTGCGGCCTCCGTTCCAACAGCACAATTTTTGGCAGTTATTGGTTTGCTGCCGCATTGCTGGATCTTCACCACCTAGTGGCACAGAGAGTGATTTTTTCATCTTTGGCAACGCAAACACCAGCCCTAAATTTTACTAAATTTCAGTTATGAGCGGCGGTGCGAATTCGCGAAATAACAAAGGAAATTGTACGACGGAAGCCTTCATATACAGGCCCTCAACACACTTGAGACACAAGTGTGCGCTCAACGAAGTGGTTCAGAAGCTGGTGTTTCTTCCAGTTTCTGGATCGTGTGCTCTACCCCACAACGGAAGGGATGCGATTCATTGACTATTCCTTCTGCACATCACCGTGTCTGGATCGGCGCTGCTCTAGGACCAAAACCATTGTCGTCAGCGGCCGCCATCAAGTGTTGTGCAGTGTGAGTAGATGAATCGACGCGTCTGCAGAAATGTTCCCTTGTGCATTTTTTTCCTGCTGATCTCGCCATTATTTTTTCTTCCAACAAGGTACTTGTCAGGCGGAAATGCAGCGATAGGGGAAGTGCTAGGTGCTTGCCGTCACACACAGTCTTATGCGCCTGCCAATCACACACCAACACTTCCGCAGGCAAAATTTTCTGTGTGTGTCGTGCGATCAACGAAAAACCACACACAAACCGAAAATGGCCAAGGACAAAAAGGGGAAGGCGAAGTCCCCCGCGACCACCACACCTTGTGCGATCAACGAAAAACTTTTTCTCGTTTACCTTTCGTATTTCTTCACGAATGATCCTGCACGACTCCAGCTATATTTTTTGGTTGACCATTCTTCCTGATGCGATGTGTTTTTTTGTTCTTGAAAGTGCACCAACAAGGAACCTACCGGGTGCTTGCCTACGGGAGGATACGCTGGCGTGCGATCGTCAGCCAACCAACTGGGGAGACTTTCTGTGCCTGCTGACATCGCCTACTGGCAGCGCCTGACGCGACCCGAGTAGAGAGGATCGGTAGGATGACCTGCCGGCCTTCACCTCACAGAGGAGGGAACGATTCACGAAAAACTAGCACAAGCAACGTCAGGCGTTCAGTCGGTGATGTATGACTGTTTCTCACGAAGGAACCCACACCAATGCCATGGGCTTCGAGGGGAGGAAATCAAATTTTATGGAACAGAGCCTGATGCGGTTCCCAATTGCGCAAGAACTCCACCGGCAGCCTCTTCAGAGGTCTGCATGGGGTTTTGGGGCCTATCATACCGGTGATGGCGAGTCTATCTGGAGGGGGCGTGTGTGGTCTTCTCATGATCGAAGGGTACCTTCTGGTTCTTCGCGCCCCTTCCTGATTTGTGGCACATAATTTCTCATTTATCCCGTCTTCTAAGTTTGATTAGGTAAAACAAAAGAAACCGACAACCCTTCTTCCCTTGGTTGTAGAGGATGTATGCGTAGATATTTGTGAGAAATTCAGGCAGTTGTTGATTCGCTGCCACCCCGATTCAGGGCACGGATGGGTTTGCAACACACTTGAGGCTGTATGGAGGCAGTACGGTAGATGCAGACGGTCAATGAGTCTGCCTGAGACACCCTGACGATCGGGTCCTGAACCAAGAGCTGCCTTGAACATGCTCGTGTGCGATGTGCACACCGCCTATCATGTGAACTGCTCGTTTGGACCCGATATCTGGATCAGTGTTTAACCTTTTGAGACCGGTGGGGGGGCGACTTAATTCACCGAAAATCCGGGATTTTGGCCACCTTCCCCAGTAAGGATTTTTCCACTCCACCAAAATCAGAATTTCTTTTTATCGTACTGATCGAGAATTATTTAAGGCCCCTAAACAGAAAACCCACCTAAACTCCCGTGAAGTATTTTTGGATTAATTTACGGCGTAAAATAATTTTCGGATTAATTTACGCATTTATTTTCCGCCACCACCCTGGGGGTCGAGGGGCTGGCACAAGAGCGTCCTCGGGACCCACATGAGGCCCACCCCGAAGGTGGCTGCTGAGCACCTGGACTTGTAGTACAGCCCAGAGCCTGGTATGACAAGGTGACCAACCCGACCGGTCGGTCGGCCTCTCGGGCCACCTCCCAAACAGGCACTTTTTCGACCAGAAACCCACGGAATGACCGTGGATCGGCCGTATCCCGCGATTTTTCACCGCCAGGTTGAATTCCGACCACCTGAAAAATCCGCCTAAAATTTTCGGCAAAATCTCTTTGTCTCGAAAAAGTGTGTGAAAAATGCCAGATTGCAGCCCCCCACTCGTGACCACCCGCAGGATGAAAAATTGCTGCAGCCCATCCCCACCCGCCCCAGCCCACCCGCCTTGCATAATCCTCGATACGTACGATAAAAACATGTACCTGGGACCCCCCGTGTTTAAGTCCCCCCCCCTGGAGGCGATTTTCGGCCGGGGGGGACTTAAACACGGGGGGGGCGGACCTAAACACAGGGGGGGCTTAAACACGGGGGTGGCACAGTGGAGACCAAGAAGACCTCTTCCTCTGCTGTCGTAGGGGGGTAATTCCGGTCCGGATGAACTTTTGGCACCCCACTTTTCGACTCTGACAGCACCTGGAGGGCCTAGGGGCCACCTGATGACCCTCCAGACCAGCCCACCCCCGTGTTTAGGTCCCCCTGTGTTTAAGTCCCCCCCCTGCCAGACCCCCAGGGGGGGACTTAAACACGGGGGTAAGGGGGGGGGACTTATACACGGGGGGTCCCAGGTATTGGATTTAAATACTGCGGGTTAATCTACTCCCAGGGGTCAGGACCCCTCGTTTGGGTGTATTTCACTCGCTTCGCTCGTGAAATACACCCACTCGGGGTCCTGACCCCTGGTCGTAAATTAAGGCCGCAGTATTTAACGCTAATAATATATATTATGGTGAACTGCGTTGTTTCAGAACGATCCGAGAATCAACTTTTTTTTGAGAAAAAAATATTTTTTTTTTCACGGCCGGCCACTCGCAATGACCACCCAAAATATTTTTGGGCGGTTATGGGGCCCAAGCACACATCTGAACCAGACCCCCAGATCTGAGAAAAAAGTCCGAAAAATGCGTTTTTCGGGCAGAACGGGGACAGCGCATTCCACGATGCCAAGATTTTCTGAAAAATTCCAAAAAATTCGACTTTTGCCTGCTGACCCAATATTCTGGTGAAAAAGGTGTAAAATGCAGGGTCTGTGGGGTCGGGTCACCAGACCCAGATGTGACTTTCGGGCAGTTTTGGGACATATCTTTCCAGAAACACGTTTTTTGGGTGCCTGGGGGTGTTTCGAGGCCATTTCTGTGGCCACAGATGCAGGACCCCCGGGTGGCCAAAAACCACCAAAAACCTGGAAATAGGTGGACTCCATATTTGGTCTCGGCAGGAAAATTTTTCAATTTTGGACTTTTTTCGAAAAATTTGTTGTCGTGAAACGCGCTGCTCTGGCCGTTTCCGAGAATATTTTTTTTTCCGAAAAAAAATTTTCTGGCGATAGTGGGGCTATTTATGTAAATTGAGAAGGCCTCTCCAGGTTGTGTTACGCAGCCCAGTTTTTTGCACCCCCCCGGATTTTCCCGGTTGCCCATGGGGTATCGTGCTTCGCCTCAGGGAGCTCAAGCTGTGACTGCGGCGCTCGCAGGCGCGGCGCGTGACCCGAGTGTGGCGAGTGTTGTATGGATCGACAACACAGTGTTCGCCGGGACGGATCGCACTGCGGTGGCCGCGTCTTGCCGCGCTTTCCGGGAGCTGTGCGCGAGGTACGATGTGATAATCGGGAGCTCCATGGAGCCCACACAACGCGGGGTATCGCTTGGGTTGGAGTTCGACCTGGCGAGGCACTGCTGGAGACCGAAACCCGAGTGGGTCCAGCAGGTCGTGCCCCTCTGCTCCGCCATCCTCGAGCAGCGTTGCGCAGAGCTGAGAGTCTGGTGGCGTTTCTGCGGCATTGTGATGTGGCATCGTCACTGCCGCCTCGAAGGCTTATTACCTGTAATCGACTTGTTACGTTGGATGTCCACCACCGCGAGCCAGGGATATGGGCAGCAGTTCTGGCTGACCTCTGTCGAGCTGGCAGTTGCGGCGCGCGAGTGCATGAAACGCGAGGTAACGGCCATGGCCTGCAACAACTGGGTGCAGTGGAATCCCCCACAGGGCCCTGAGGTATGGGCTGACTCCGACGCGAGCTCAGTGGGGTGGGCTGTATTCCTCTCGAAGTCGCAGCACGCATGCGGCGTGTTCTCACGTTCCCTCTTGGGCGCTCCCATATACCTCAAAGAGCTGGTGGCTGTGTATGCTGCGGTCGAGTTCATCCTCAGGATTCGTCCTGGCACAAGACGCATCCGCATCAGATGCGACAACACAGCGGTCGTGTCCATCGTGTCGAGAGGATACTCCCTGGATGAAGCAGCGTTGCCGTGGTGCATGCGCATCGAGGACATGCTCCACACACATGGGACGTCTTGCGCGATCGAGTACGTGCCATCTGCTCGCAATCTCGCCCATCAACTAACGCGCCTGCGCTTTCAGTATCGCTGGGCTGCTACACATACCGCATGAAAAGCTGAAACAAAAAGTGGTGGGGGGAGAAGGGGGGGGGGGGGGAAGTGTAATCTGACCGGTTGCACAAACAAAACAAAAGAAACCCGGCAATCCTTTTTTGTGTCAAACGCACCGTGCTCACGGAAGGCGTTCAGAACTAAAAAGGTTGCAGTGGGAGCAATGTTTTGTTCACCTACACTCCACGCCCCAACGTGCAGGTGACCAGAAGGTTGCACAAACAAAACAAAAGAAACCCGGCAATCCTTTTTCGAAACATGGCGAAAACGCGCTTTTTCGAGACCAAAACAATTCACCATAAAAAGAAGAGGCGCATGGAGCAGCTCATGCTCGACGACGCCTACCCACAGGTGGAGGGGCACTGCGCGAACCAGGCAGGGTTCCAGCGGCTGAGATCGACAACCGACCAACTAGCCTACATCACCCAAACAGCGACGGACGCCCTCTCCTCCGGAAAGGCAGCTGTCACCCTGTACTTCGACCTCGAGAAAGCCTTCGACAAGGTCAGCAAGCACGCAGTCATCAACAGTGTCAGACGGAAGGGCTTCCCCCCGAAATTCACCAGATGGCTACACAACTACCTCAGCAACCGCCGAGCCGCCGCACAGGTGCACGGGGTAAGAAGCGACTACTACGACTTCAACAACGGGGTCCCGCAGGGAACAGTGCTCTCGCCCCTGCTCTTCAACTGCGTGATGGACGATGTATCTCGAGCCATCACCGCCTCCCCTAACATCCACCCAGCGGTGTTCGCAGATGACATCGCAGTACTCGTCGTCGGGGACAACTACACTGAAGCCCTAAGCACCGCACAGGGCGTCATATCCACACTCGCCGCCGAAATCCCACTCCACGGGCTGCAGCTCTCCCCCAGTAAATGCTGCTACACGCTGATGGGAACGACGCCCGCAGCGTTGGGCGAGCACAGACGCATGGAGCTCCCAGACGGCACCCCCCTCCAGCACGAATCGACAGCGAAGTACCTCGGGGTCTACATCGATGCCTGCCACACGATGACAGACCACGTCGACCACGTCGTGACCACCTGCATGCGACGCCTGAGCATTCTGCGTATGTTGGCAGGCACTGACTGGGGCTCAAGTGGAGACACGCTGCGCCAGGCCTACCTGACATATGTCTACCCCATCCTGATGTACGCCGCCAGCGTCTACACCCCTGGCCTGTCCACGAAGAACCTCAAACGCCTGCGAGATGTCCACCGCATGGCAGCCCTGATCATCACGGGCTGTATGAAGAACACCAGCACGGCAAAGCTCCTCTGGGAATCACACCTGCGAGACCTCGACCTCGACTTCAAGGTCGCGGTGTGCACAGACCACGAACGCTTCCGCCGCGTGCCCCACTCCCCAGGATACCGGGCGCAACTAAACACCGGGAACACGGGAGGCAGCTGGCTACATCAGGCACGGAGTCTGGTGAAATCCTCGAAGGTCGACGGGCGCACCCCCCCTGCTGGCCCCCCTGCATGCAGCACACCCCATCCCCCCCTGGGAATGGAGCCTGGTGCTGCCACGAGTGCACATCCTGGCGACGCTGCCGGGGCTCACCGCCCCAAAGGCCGCCACCCCGAAAGACACCCTCCGGGACCTGGCAGAGCAGACCATCCAGGCCCTCCCGACATGCGCCTGGCATGTGTACACCGACGGGTCAGTCTCCAACTCCACATCGCGGCAACAGCAGGGCGGCGCAGGAGCAGCGGTGTACAGCATGCCGGAGGGCCGCCTCAGGAAAAAGCTCGCCTGGCCGGCAGGACTCCGCTGCATCAGCTACCAGGCGGAGCTGGTGGCCATCAGAGAATCCCTCGCTCACCTATGCACCCTGGTATCCCCAGGCGAAACGATCGCCATCCTCACAGACTCGCAGAGCGCACTGAACGCGCTGCTGAGCGGCCCGCAGCGAGCGAGAGGATCCACCGAATGGGACATCTGGAGGTGGTTGAACGAGCTCGCCCAAACCCACGATGTCACCACCCACCTCCGCTACATCCCGTCACACGTTGGGGTAGCAGGGAACGAACTCGCTGACAAACAGGCGCAAATCGGTGCCTTCCGGCCGCAGATGGAACCGGTTAGCCTCGCGTCGGCTCGTGTCGTCCTCCGCCGACACATCTACAACGACGCAACGGTGCCCCGCACGGACAGCGTGTACGCGTACCGTTCGGGAATCGGGGAGACGCGACTGCAACGCCCCGACCTCCGCATGGAGGGACTCACCCGCTTAGGGGAAACCACCATCCGCCGACTCCGGGCCGACCACCACCGCCTGGTCTACGACCATGACATCCCGGGCACGGCACAACCACCTTGCCAACCCTGCCTGAAGCATGCGCCGGGCCACCCCCCGCCTGGGGTCTCACTGAAGCACCTCTTCTTCGGCTGCCCCGCGACAGCGTCGGCCCGACACCACCTCACAGCCACAAACGTGCACAACCTGCTGTTGCACAACTGCAAGGAGGCGCTGCGCTACCTGGCCGAGGCAGGGGTAACGGAGCACGGCGAGAAGGACTACCTGAACGCGTGAACCAAATAACATCATCAGAGAACAAGGGCTTCGGCCCGACCTCCCAGCACCCCCCCCCCCCCCCCATCCCAGCCCCACGTCACTTACCACAGGCCGCCAGGCGCGTCAGCGTCGGCGACCGCCCGCCCCCAGTCTGAGAGGCATCAGCCGAATCTCGGTGGAGGCGGGCACAAAACAAAAGGGAGAGTCGTCACTGTGCATATCAGCACGGTCCCGCCCTCTGTGCCAGACCAACACACCACCAAAGGAAAAGAGGAAGAGGCGACGTAAGGCAATGCCTCCGTGCGGCCAGGAGAACACGAAATAGCGACCCCCTCTACGGGGAATGCTACGAGCACGGCCAAAAATCGTTCAAAATCGTTCAAAAAAAATCGAGGAAAAAGGTGGAGTACAGTCCCTGTTACTGGTAATGGAGAAAAATATCCCCAAAACCCAAAAAAACGCGATTTTCGGGATTTTCCGAAAAAGTGCATTTTTCTTCCTTGCAACCGATGTTGTCGGGAGACCGCATCGTAATTTTTCTCTTGCTTCTTTGCAACGTTCTGCGACATCTGAGTTCACCATAAAAAAAATCGATCAAAAATTCGTAGTGGAAAGCATATGGTTGCCCAGTGCGAAAAAAATTGACTTTTCGACACACATGTGTGTCGCTAGGTACCTAAAGGTTAAGATACTGTTATGAAAAACGGGGCTTAGCCCCGGTCAGGGGCCGAGCCCGTCAGGTTACGCATTTCACCAACACCTTTTTCAGCCAAAAACGAACCACCGCACATTGGACCTCCTCTCATATTTGTTTGCTATAATCTGCCCAGGTCATAGTGTCATAACGGCCGTCATGGAGGGAGTGGATTTTCTGAGAATTCACTACCTCAGTTCCCGCTACCGAAATATAAAAACGGCCGTTTTCATGTTTTGTTGGCGAAAAAACGGCCGTTTTTTCCCCCCTCCTATTTTCCTTTGGAGATTCGCCTCCTGCTTACCGTACCGAGCTGAGGAAACACACTTGACAACTCCCTGTTGCCTGCACATGACATTGGGCACTGCGATTCTCTGTCGACTGTACAAAGAAAAATGGCTTCCGCCCTGCCTGTCGCTCGACAAGCAGCAGACACCCGAGAGCAGAGAGGAGTGTAGCAGCCCGGTTCGCCCCCGGGTTGTCCCAGAAATCCAGCACACCCTCGGAACGTGGTGGCCTAGTCGTAGATCACCCAGGCCCTGCTCGTGACCTCCCCGAAACAGAGGGGAGGTGGCACCGGAGTTCTGACACCCCTACGACTCATGCGGCCGTACGCGCTCGGGCACAGACGGCGGACCGCAAACCAGAAGGACTTCCCTGATTCCGTGCCGTCCCACCTTCTGCGCATGCGGTCGCCAGCCCAGGCCAGCTCCCCTGCCAGGGGCACTGGGGGGTCGTACTTCCCCACCTCAGACACTTTCTCGATGACATTCTCAATGTCGGTGTACACTGCGTCGACAGGGGCACGCCGTTGGCACACCCAGCTGCGCATCGCAGTACTTCTGGAGCAGCGATGCGAGGGGTGCCGTCAGGCGGACGGCGGCCTGCAGGTGGGACTCGAGCCCAGCGATTTCGTGGGCATCTCTGCCAAACGCAGAAGCGACGCACACGTAGCAGGGCCGCTGTCCTGCAGCGGGCCCGGAAGATTGTATAAATGCCCGGGGACGTGGTGCAAGGTGCAGATCCACTCAAGCGGTGCAGGTAGTGTGTGTCGGAGAGAAGCGGGATCGCACGGCCGGTGGTGCCGTCTTGCTCGCCTGCTTCTCCCTCTCAGCTGCGTCAGAGATGTGGCACAGCACATCCTTCAGCGCCAGTGCGGTCGTGAACCCATCCAGCTGGTGCTGCATATTGCCCGGGATGATCGCCCGTGCCTTCGGGAATAAATCAGCGAAGGCGGTGTCCTTCTCATCCGGGGTGCTGTCGCCGATGTCAAGGGAAAGCTCTGTCGGAAGAGCCCTGATACCAGTGAGCGACACCCACCTCTGCCTGCACGGTCATCCACGACACATGTGCCTAGATTGGCCGCAACCATGTTCAGCCCCTCCTCGGGACACACTTCTTGACAGCATCATGCACCATGCCAGCCAGTGATCCGGTGAACAACGCACCCCGGGCGATCCGAAGTTGCAAGCCTGCCACTGAGGGTATCGCACTCCGACAGCGCCAGCTGTTTCCCTGGCTCTGCACTTTCAACGCTGCGTTCTTCTTCTTCTTGATATGGCGCGGTCCGTCAAAGTGGTCCACGAAGTCTGAACTCTTCGCATCATACTTGAAGGCGCGCTCACAATGCTTGCTGCAGGGTATCCCTTGCAGTGGGGAGGCACTCCTGGTGGTGGGATCTCGCCTGCTGACCCACGCCCCATACAAAATTCCCAGGTAAAAAAAACGGCCGTTTTTTAAAATGCTGAAAATCAGCGGCCGTTTTTGCAAGTCCACAAAATACAAGGGATTTTTTAAAACGGCCGCTATGCAACCATGGCAGGTATAAAAAAACTGTTGGCAGCGCACTTATGGACACGCATACACGCACAGGTGCGCATACACAAGCGCCCTTCAAATTCTCAAAAGAAACAAAACGTGGTCTGGTTGGGGCGCGGGATTGCTATACCGGGTTGCAAAGGCCCTGAAGCCAGCGGATACCTTCACAGTGATTGCAGAAGTGCGGTCACCGTGTTCAAAATGTTATTCAAAACCCAACCGGCATGGTGTTCCTTCCAGCTTTGGTAAGACAGCTAGCTCGTGGTGTCACGGCAGCGTTCGGTATCCTTCACACATGCATCCATGCACTGTTCGTACCATTTCTGTTGGAGTTCAGCCAGACCAAAGAAACCTTCTCCAGGCTGGGTGAACGGGACTCGTGTTCACACATTTACCTTCGCACAGCCGCCCGCCCCCCCAGCACTCCAACAAGGACATTCCTGTTTCAGCCTGTGCCCCCCCCCCCTCCCATATTTTTTAGTGCTTTGACAACCAATGCCTTCTGGCAGCTGCATTGTACATTCCCAGCAGGTCAAGATACCAGCAAAAGTGGCCCGGTCCCAGGCACGACCTTGAACTGCCCGGGACGGCTTCCCCAGACCATGACGGCTTGCGTCAGGAGTCTGAAACGGCCGGTGTGGGCAAGCTTCAAAATGTCTGGGGGTAGCTAATCCAGACTCTGGTTGGCGCTCGAAGTCCCCACTGATCGCAGTTTGAATGACTCCATGATATCGTGTATGTACGGCCTTGCCCAGAAATCTGTCGGGAAGACACCGAGTGTTGGTGCCGCAAACAGACCCCTTGTCACCGAGATACGAGGATCCCGCGCCGCTCTTGATAGTATGATTTGGTTCTGAAAAGGAAACGTAGGCTGTCGGCGCGACGAAGACACAAAGAAGCCACACTGATGTTATCAAAAATGCCAAATTGCGTAGTTTGTGCGGACTTCGTACACATAGCCATAATGTCACTTTTTAATTCTCTCTGGTGGTAGAACAATGCTACCTCCAATGCTAACTCCTGCCGAGCCCAGACTGCACCAATACGGCCGCTAGCCTTGTCCCAGAACTTCTGCTGCCCATTTCCTGATGTAGGGGCCCTCAGCTTGTCCCGGCACCCCTCAGACTTTCTGTTTTGCAGGGAGTCACTCTCCTGACTGCTGCGATGCGAAAGGGCCTGTCTCTGAAGTGGCTTTAGGAGCCTGGCTCGAGACCCACCCTGCGGAGATTGGTGCACTGGTCGGCGTGCAGTTGGAGTTCAAATGCATCGCTTGCCCCTGTGTGGCTGCGAATATCACGCTTGCATGCACTCCGTGTCACCCCACCTTCCCCACAGAGACGCCAAAGTCGGATGGCACCAGGACACATCAGCGGTCCTTCAGCTCCTCGCTGCCAGCTGCCTGCTCCCGGCTGGCTGCAGAGATTGTGTTCGTTCGGCAGACACACCTCTCTCTCGTCACAACCCAGGTGATACAGAGTTGTCTCTGACTGGGATGCGACATTTTTTGCATCATTTTTCAGTTATTTTTAGCCAATTACTGGTACCGCCTCGTGACAAAATTACCAAGTGACATTACAAGGCCATATTGCGTAGTTCGTGGGCACATTGTACGAAGCGTTTTCGGTCACACCAGACACACGCCATTTTTTTTGGATTTGCCAGTGATTTACAGGGGTGGAGCTTGAAATATGGGGTTGCGGGCTGGATCGGGTCAGATCAGGTCAGCCAATTTTTTCTCACTGAATGGGTTCCCCCCCGGTTCGTCTCAGAGATCAGTGCTCGGGCCCAGCCTCCCGCGAGGGTACCGGAACTGATATGCAGCCCCGGACGCGCAAGGACTTGGTTACAAGACAAACACAAGCCATAGGGGGAGTCTGGGGGACGGAGCCCCCAGCCGCCGGAGGCCACGGTAGTGAACATCTGTGACTTGCGGGCGTACGGATTCTGTGTGAGTTGGCTGCGTCCTCCTGAGGATACTGAGGGCGGTCTGTACTCCATTCCCTGATGTAAAGGGCTTGGGTACAAGACAGGCACATGCCACAGGGGGGTCTGGGGGGCGGAGCCCCCCAGCCGCCGGAGGCCACGGTAGTAAACGTCTGTTGCACGGGACGGGTTGGGCAGCTTCATTTGTCCTCTATTGTGACTGTTTGAGGCCTGTGCTCATGTCGCTGGGTCACTTTGCTCACGAAACGCCTCCTGGTCACCTTGAGACCCCAAGGCGAGGAGCCAACTTTTCCGGTTTCCCGAAAATCTATATTTTTTTTCTTTTTACCCCTGACCTGATTTTTTGTGAGGGCCTGCAGAAAATCAGGTCAGCTGACCCGAAAAAACCCCCAAGCTCCACCCCTGAGTGATTTGCTATTTTTTTTACCAGTTACGAGCGACAAAGCGTAGCGAGGTCGCGAAGTAACAAAAGAAATTGTACGACTGAGTCTTTGTAAGGATCACCTACATGCCACTCCACAGGGCCTCAGCACAGTCTTTGACACAGGAGTGTGCGCCCAACGAAAAGTAGCCCGGATCTGCCTTTATGCAGTTGCTGGGCAGGGTGTTTCTCTGATTAGAACGAAAGGAGTACGCACATTTCACGCACACGACATTCGAGCAGAGAGTCGCCAGTTGTTGGCTGCACACCACTCCCCCCCCCCCCCCCCCCCTTCATCAAGCAAAAGGGCCTGTTTGTGGTGTGGAATGCACACCACCAGGACCGGCATGGACTCCTGTCCCGCTTTGGTGCACAAACAACAGCCATTTCCTCCCTTCTCCGCACAGTGGTCATGACAACAGCTGGTCATGCCCTTTCAAGTGGGTTTGATACTTATTCCTAATTCACATCCAGACTCCGTGCTTCCAACCGAGTCAAGACGAGTCCGAATGGTCCGAAAAAACAAGCCATTCGCTTGTCATTTGACAAGCAATTGACTTATTTTATATCAGCCCACTTACAAGACGTGATCCCTCCTCTCTAAAAAAAGCAAGCCGACTCGCAAAAAGCCCTTCCGAGCGCACTCCGCACCCCTTTCACCCCGAGAACACGAAGTGCAAGTCTCACTTTCTGCACTTCTTGGTGCTGTCGGGCCAGGCCTGGGCGGGGAACGAGCCCTTTTTCCAGGTTTTTTGGGTCGGGGAACCAGGTTTTTTCTAAGAATTTTTACAAGGGATTTTTTGCTCGCCCCCCCACAGTTTCCATGCGCGTGCCCGTCAGGCGGGACTTTTTCTATGATTTCTCTCCGCGTCATCATGTGACAGCTCTAGAGTGATGCCCAGTTCTTGAGAGATGCATACGGCAGAGAGTGCCCCTCATGCGCGTTACAGCTGAAAATGAATGAGGATCACCTGGCGCTCGTTCTCATCGGGGGTTGTGCTCCGCAGGGACTCAATACACCTTGGCACCCTCGTAGGACTGGACATGCCAGCAGCTGAAGGACAGTTACAAAGCTGCCACTCACCACCCACCTGCTGGCCCTTCAGGTCTGAAAGCCCAAAAGCTCCCGGGGATTTTTAAGCACATGCATGATGCGTAAAAGTGTAGGAGTGCTTCCGACGACCTGCTTCTTTTCAGTGTGTCTTGCTATTTCGTGTTCACATGTGCTCCACACCCACATCAAAGCAGCAGGCTAGGGTGGTGGAAGCGTCAACGCATCATTAAGGAAGAAGGAAGCACGGTCGCTACGCTTTTTGCTGTGGTGCGGACCATATTCAGCGCAGTAGGGTGACCTCTCCGATTTTCCAAAACTGCTGGTTTACTGGTTTGGGGAACGGTCGCCGGCAGACCGTTGAAATGCCCGTGTTAGCAAGGCACACTCACGTTTCAGGTAGCGTGCCGCGTGTCACGCATGTCGCGAACGCGGCGAGTGCATCTCCCAGGTGGGGAAGTCCGACCTCCTGTCCGATGTCAACCAGGCTTCGAAGAAGCGCTTCATGGATGCGGCGCTGACCTCTTACGCTGCACTGTACCCGGGGAAGTGAGATGGACGGGCAAACGCTACATGGGGGGTCTGGGGGGCGGAGCCCCCCAGCCGCCGGAGGCCACGGTCGCGAACATCTGTTCGTGTGGGCGTACAGATTCTGGCGTACAGATTGATTCTGGTAGCGAACATCTGTCCGTGTGGGCGTACAGATTCTGTGCGAGTTGGCTGCGTCCTCCTGAGGCGACTGGAATGGTTGGACCCCGACCTGATGGGATTCGAAGGACTCGAGTACGAGACATACGCCACAGGGGGGTCTGGGGGGCGGAGCCCCCCAGCCGCCGGAGGCCACGGTAGTGAACGTCTGGCTCTCCAGTTGGCCAGCGGCGAACTGTACGGGGGACAGACTTCCCTTCCATCCTTGTGCGTGTCGACTGGGAAAAAATGAGAAAAAAAATTTCCTCTGCGAAACAACCTTAGAAAAAAAATCCCCTCACAAAATTCTTAGAAAAAAACTTTTTGGTCCCTTACAAAAATTCTTAGAAAAAAAGTTCAGAATCCTGAAAGTGGGGAACAAGCCCCCCAGTTAGGAACAGCCCTGCTGTCGGGCCAGTCGAAATTTTTTGCCAAAGTTCTGAGCGACACCCCCTTTCCACTGGGATGCCCTGCGTGAGGAGCGGAAGGTTGGGCCCCCAAATCCCCCCCCCCCCCCCCCCCCACACTGAAGTGTGCTGAACGAATAAGGCTCGAGGTTGTGTCGGGGGTGGGGAGGGGGGTGGGGGGGGCACAAACCAGACACCGCCGCTGTCAAAAAAATACGCAAAGAAAGGGCGGTGCCCAGGGTCGGTGCTAAATTCCGGGTTCGTTGCGGTGCGAGGGGTTCATACAGAAGCAAATGCAATATGCAAATTTCAGCCAAACGGATGTATCCCGCCACCCCACCCACCCCCACCCCACCTCCCCTTGCACCCTCAAAACATGGCAGCACCACTGAGCCCCTGAGCACCCACACACGCACAGGGGGTCGATACTTCGCACCATCCCATCTGTTGCAAGCGCCACCAAAAGGGGCCGAGGATGGTCGAACACCAGATCCTCCGTTCATTCTGCACACTTCACAATACGACACATTGTGTGCCGAGCACATGCACTGGTTAATCACACACACACGCCACTTCTCCCTCCCCCAGACCCTTACCCTCCTGTGCCCTCCCCCCCACTGCGCCTGGGGGGCGGGGGGTGCGGGGGGTTGAGTTGCACCAGCCCACGCTGCGCGGCGGTAAGCAGGTCCTGCAGGGGTGGGTATGGCTGCCTTCGGAGAGCGCACGGATACCATAGACCATATCGAGGGCGATGTGGACCTTCTTGTGTCACCGCCATCCACTGGGCTGAGTGGGTCTCCGACCGGCAGCCCGACTCAACAGCAGGGTTCACGGAGGTCGATCAGCCCAGGGGTTCTGCACAAGCGTAGCCCTTCTCGGTCCTCTCCGATGTCGAAGAGCTCTGATGGGCGGAATTGGTTCAACTTCAATCGGGCAACGCAGGGGAAATGGCTGGAGGCGAATAAGGATGTCGATGCAGGAATGCTGATTCAAAACAGCCTCGACGTCACGGGGCTCACGGAGGCTGTGCGCGAGATCATCAAGGCTGTGCTGAACAACGGGAAGAACATCGAGCGCAGCAGGGATGAGATGGACAAGCTGCACAAATCGTTTCAGAGCCTCCGCAAGGAATCGACACACCTCGAGAAGCGATGCAACGAGCTCGAGGGAGAGGTTGTGGCTCTCCGGACGGAGCTGAAGGTTGTGCATGAGAACAGAGAAGCTCTCAACAGCTTCCAGGAGTTCCGAGAGGTGCACGAGCTGAAGATGATTGACATCCAGCAGGAGTGCCGCAGGATCGACGCCTGCAAGATTGACGCGTCTTCGCCACAGCTGGAGGCGGATTCTCGAAAATACGCTCTCGATACAGTGAAGTCGTTTTTCACCTTAAGAAATAAGGAGATCAAGAGTTGGATCGAGAAGAAGATTCTGGCGCTGCGCACCACCGTCACCCAGGACATCACCGATCAGAGCGAGGGGCTGATGAAGGAGATATCGGATGTGCAGAAGGGGCTGGTTGATAACATCGAATGCCTGCGAACCTCAACGGGGCAGAACCACGCAACCCACGAGAGCATGTTTGCCGACTGCGCTGCAAAGTTCATTACTGTGCATGATAAGTTCCAGAGCCAGGAGGCTTGCATGGATTCCATGAGCACAGACACCACTGAGGGGGACGACCGTCTTCGATACGAAGTGAGAATGCTCTATACGGTGCTGTGTACGACCTTAGCAGATCTGGAGTCTCGCCTGCTGCCTGGATGGGACCAGTATCAGTCGACAAAGGATGTCGAAGTCAAGACGGCTGCCAAGAAGGAGACGATCAGGCGATATGAGGCACGTCTCGCGTCGTGGAAGGCGCTGCACAAGCCGATGCCATCGTTTGCGTCGAATCCGTCTCTGCAGGTTCACCACGATGGCTTGGACAATGAGCTGCACAAAAAGATTGTCAAGCTGAAGGAGTCCCTCGAGAACCGTGAAGACGAAGGGGGTCCGAAGTCCGGGGCACGCACCTTTCTGTCAGCTGTGAAGAAGGCGCCAGACCCGAATGTAGCGATGTTAGCGAAAATTTTGCACGGCGATCTCATCACAGAGGAGGCTGTCACGAAGCTGATTGCCAGCAAGGTTTTCTCCACCTTCCGCATGTCCACCGATACGCTGATCACGACAATGCTGCGTGCTTCCGTGGAGGATATCAAAGATGATCTCGCCCGTGAGTCCGCCACCATCACGAAGGAGCTGAAGACGAAAATAAATGCACAGAAATGTGTCCAGCTGATCCACACAAACGTCGGGGAGGCATTCGCGGATGATCGGAAGGCGAATATTGTGAAATTTGAGAACCTCGACAAGACCAAGCTCTCTGTGGAGCGTGCCTACGAGATGATGCGCGAGAAGGCGGACCTTGCGGTGCTCGCAGCAAAAGCAGACCGGCACACTGTCAACGAGATGTTCGAATTCGTCAACACCAAGGTCGGGGTAGAGTCGTCAGACGATGCTGTGAAGAAGGCGATACGCAGCATCAACAGCAAGCTGGATGACATCTCCCGCAACAAGGTCGACCGAACCGACCCAGAGCTGACCGTGATGATGCAGATGCTGCGGGGCGACTTAGGCGCAAAGACCACCGGTGGCGGCAACACAGAGGTCAACGCGCCCACGCTGTCCCTTGGCTTGCAGTCAGAACGGGTGGCGGCCACACGCACTGCGCCGAAGGGGCAGGTGTCGGGTGGGATAGGCAGTGCGCGTATTGTGAAGCACGCACCCAGCCCTCCACCACATCCAGCTGACAAGACGGATGACACGTGCCTGTCGTGCATGCGTGCTTCGCCCGACCCCATGACGCTGGAGGATGTGGTGCGGCAGCGGGAGCGCGAGAAGCAAGAGCAGCAGCACGTCCTCCACCTGCGCCAGGTGGCATCCGGGACAAACCAAGCCCTTGCGTCCATCAAGCGCGATCGGCGCACCTCCAACACACCCGTCGATGTGGACGGCTATATCACAGGGATGTGCCGTACGGCGTCCGTGCCGAAGATGTCGCGAACCCCCGAAACGCAAGTCCTCCGCACAACCGACCCACGAATGAAGTCGCAGCAGACATCCAGCTGATTTGTGCATGCGTGAACAGCCCCTCTCACCGGGTGCTGCGAATGAGGAAGAGCTGTGTCTAAAAACCGTTCTCTGTCGGGCCCTGCCACTTCAGTTTCAGCCAACTTTCATTGCCGTGACTGTCTGTGCGGTGCAGATTATCTTAACCGTGTGGCGCGTCGATCCCACACGAATGCATAATTGGTGATGTCGTGTGTATGACTTGCTATGCTGGAGATGCAGCGGGTGGTCGGATCACAAGCAGCGTTCTACACAGTTGCAAACCAATATATTTCCGCGTGAGTAGCTTTCGCTCGATTCATGGGGATGGTTTCATTTACACATGAGATGAATCCGGGCGATACAGCGGCTTGCCTGCAATGCCTTCCGGAACTGTTGCGTGCATGCCAGCTGGTGCCCGGGAAAAGGTGATCGGTGATGAAGATAACAATGCCTTGCTAAAACAGCAAGCCGACGCAGAGTCTCACCCCCGCCAGATTCCCCTCCCGAAGATTTGCCTCCAGAACCCCCCCCCCCCCCCCACAGCCAACACCACCCACCACTACCCACCCCTCCAGCGCGCTTGCACCCACCCCCTCCCTCTCCCACCCAGTTGTCTCCAAGCGTCACTCTCTTTCGGAGCACCCCTCCCCGTTATCCTGTTGCTGTGCGGTTCGCCTTTGTCTCTCGACACACAACCACACCTTCTCTCTCTCCGCAACAATGAGCTTCGTGCAGTACCCGGCTGTGCCTGTGTCGGCGTTCAGCGACCCCCTTCCTGTGCACCCGGCAGTGGCAGGTGGTGTGCCTCTGGTCCACGAGAGGGCGACGGCGCTGGACGCGACGAAGTCGGAGGCCTTTGTGTCGGCAGAGCGGGCACATCTCGCAGGGCTGAACCGCGCACACCATGAGGCAACAGCGTTCAACACGCTGATGCACGCGCGTGCAGGAAACGACGCCCGCTACGCACAGGCCACTGCCTGCGACGACTCGGAGATGCAGCGCCTGGGTGGAATCATGGCGGTCAACCAGGGCATCGCCGCCACACGCACTGCGGCAGTCCTGGCAAACCCCGCAGCCTACTCCACCACGGCCAACGTGCCTGTGACACACGCCCTCCCCTCGGTGCTTTACTACTGAGCTGACCTTCATCGGGGCCCCTCTTCGGAGTTCGGCCAGCCATGCTGTACTAAAAATAACCAAAAAAATCTGAGTTGTACCCCCCTCCCTGCTTTGTTTCCTGTCCTGTGTTGTAGAGACGCTGTATGTTTGAAGGGGGCGCACGGGTGGCTGTGCCACCGGCAGTGTCGTCGGGTTTTGACCGGAAAAGCGTCAAGTCTGACCGGTCAGATCGACAGCTGCCGGGGGCACGCCCCCGCCCCCCTCTGTCTGTGGGTGTGGGCTCGGGCTCTGCTTCTTTGCTGCAGGGCAGGGTTGGGTGGGCTCGAGGGTTGCGGCGTGCCGCCCCTCCCGCCCCCCTGCATGCATAGCCTTGCAGCGAGCCGCATCGGTGCTTGTTGTAGCCTACGTCTGCCGCGGTCACCCCCATCCCTCACCCGAGAGATAGGCTTCGTGATCTGTGCCTTTGTTGCTGCGCGCCGTGCCACCCAACACTGCACCCACCCCTAGGTGCAGCGCACAATGGAGCCTCCACCGTTGACGGATGAGCAACGCCGGCAGAAGCCGAAGCTAGAGGCACTCTGGAAGTTCGCCGCGCCGGACCAGCTTGACCAGGGGAACAGCCTGTCAGATGGGCGTGCCAGCACTATATTCGGCAACTTCAATGGGCAGAGCCTATACTGCATGTTCGACCAGCTGTGCCAGATGCTGGAAGTGAACGGATGGCATGTGGCGCGAGATGCCTACTTCCATTTCGCTGAGATGAAGGGCCTCTCGACGATATCGATCGATGCCGAGATTGCCGAATGGATGACACGCAACAAAGGCCTCATCCCACGCGAGCAGCAGACAGAGCTGGGTGTGATCGAGGCCCTGTTCAACGAGCTTGACGCGAAGTTCAGCACAGCGTACTTCTCCGAGAGGCTCAAGCTCATCACAACCATCCGCGTCAACCACCCCCTGTCGCCTTGCCTCGACCTCCTCGATAGCGACCTCACCCGCCTGCTGCAGGACGGGTTTGATGTCACGCGCATCACCCAGGCAAATCAGCTGAAAACTTCTCATTATGATACCGTGCGGCAGGAGACCGCTCAGTGGGCAAAGGCAGAATACGCTGTGTGCAACCCCGTCCGTGTCGACAAGGTTGACGAGCTTGTCGCGGCTGGCACAGGGAACTTCGGGACTATCGACCAGCAGGAGATCATGAAGCACACCATCGTGCGGCTCTACAAGACGCAGGATTACTACATGATGGCAACGTGGAGCACGGCGCATCCAGAGCGGAGGCTGCGCGAGGCCTTGATTGAATATTTGAATGTGCGCGACGCGGGCAAGCTGCAGATCCTCAACCAGATCCTGAAGGGGGGCAGCAGCGCAGAGCTGGTGCGCAGGGTGGTGGACGACCTTGAGGTCTTCGAGGGCGTACCTTTCTACAAGCCCATCTTCGACGCCGCCCTGGCGAACGGCGAGGAGGTGTTCTTCCCGCCCTGGCGCAATGCGCACTACCCGAAGGAACGCATGCCGGACCGCGAGATGATCCCCGACCTGGAGAAGGCACCTGACTGGCAGCAGGGCTACGGCAGCCACCACCTGAGGATGCCCTACAAGATCCCGATGGACTACCTCGAAGAGCTGGAGTCACAGACCGCGCAGCAGCAGCAGCTGGTGCAGCCTGCGGCTGCGCCGCAAACCCCGCAGCCGCACGCGGTGGCAGCAGCTGCGGCAGCAACCCCGGCGGTGCCTACACCCGCCACACCTGCACGCCAGGCGCCTGAGGAAGAGCTCACAGAGGCGGACCTCGTGCCGAAGCAGGATGACCCCTCTGCCGAGCCGTCGCACTGGGCGGAGCTGATGTCGGAGATCGAGGGGCACACAGCCCCAGCGGTGCCGCCTAGCGACCTGGAGTTCAACCCCGAGGCATCCGACGACATACACGCGGAGGAGAAGGAGGGGTGGCTCTGCTTTGAGGAGCACCGTGAGCATCCGAACCTTGTGACCGTGGTGTCGAGGCCTGGCCGTGCGCAGAGTGAGCCCCTGTGCCAAGGGTGTTCCGAACGTATCACGCGGTCACGTAAGGCGGTGTGGTCATCCGTCAGCAACTTCGCCCCGTCCGCATCCTCCGAGCAGCAGGACTCGCGCCCCAAGTTTATGGAGGAGGGGTTCCTCGAGGTGATCAAGGAAGATGGCATCCTGAAGAAGGGCAAGTCCTGGGTGCGGCGGTGGGTCCGCGCAACAGACACCGGCATACACTACTACGTTGACAATACGGTATGGTGGGGTGGGGGGTGGGGGTGTTCGTTTGAAGCGTGTTCAGGAGGGCTCGTTTTGTGTGTCGCGGTGCAGAGAGGTTTTTTGCCGCACCCACACTGCGCAATGTAACGCCCCCACCTGCAGGAGGCATCGTTGAAAAAGGCAGCGGGGTCCCGCATGTTCAACGACAAGACGCAGGCGCTGCACCTCAAGGGGGAGCAGCTGGTGGCACACTCCGACCTAGCCCAGCTGTACCCACAAGACAAAATCCAGGACGCAAGCTATATGTACATTGGGTTTAAACTGCACGATGCGCACCGCCCGCCTGAGAACTTCTGGCTGCGGGCATCTCGGGAGATGAACGTTGGGGCGAAATGGGTCAAGTTCTTCAAAAGCGCGCTCAACCGCTACAAGAAGTACGACGACAGCCAGGATCCAAACCCGGCAAAATGGAAGGCACGTGTGGCAGGGCTGCTGGAACAGCTCGAGCTGGCAAAGCGCACAGCAGAGGCATGTGTTGCCGAGAGCCTGCGTGCGAAGCAGCAGCGCCTGCAGATGGAAGAGCTGCACGAGCGTGCTGAATCGGACCGCAGCTGGGCACAGGAACAGGCTGCCTCAGCCGAGCGCCGGGCAGCCGCGCTCCGGGATGAAATATTCAAAGTTGAGCTCGAATGCCAAGGCCTGCGGAAAGAGCTGGACTGCACACGCAGCGACACCAAGGTCCTCCTGGAGAAGGCAGAGCAGATGCGGCAGTGCACTGCGGAGAACATCGAGCAGACCACTGCTGCGAAAGAGGCATCGGCCCACGCACTGCGGCAGCTGGAGGAGGAGTTGGAGGAGGCGGAGAAGGAGCGCAACGAGGCCCAGCAGGACATGATGGGGATCTACGCGAAGTGGCGGCGGTGCGAGGAGCGCACCCCGAACACCTCCGTGCAGCGGGCAGACAGCAGGACGGGGCTCCCCTACGTCGCCCGCAACTCGGGATCCCCTCGTTTGTAAAGCGACCCCCGCCCCTCAGCTCGATCCCCATCTCAACAACTGGGCGTCGTGAGAGAGTCTGTGTCTGGGACGGTGGCTTTGCCCTGACGCTGTGTGTCCTCTGCGCACAGCACCCTCTAGCTCCCACCCGCCCCCACCACCCCCCTTGCCAGCATATACTAGCCCCGTGTGGAGGGGGGTCTGTTCGCTCCGGTGTCGAAATTGGTGTGGTTTTCTTTGGCGCACCTCCTCTCTCTGCAACTCTGCCGAGCTAGGAGAATATTCAAGAATCGCCGTATTTTTCCCGGAAAGAAACCTGTCGGTAGCGAAGGGCCCTCCCCCTGTGTGTGTGTGTGTGTGTGTAGCATATTCTCTTTTGTTTGCTCTTTTGAATAGTTCGGTGTGCCTCAACTGTGCTGTGCTTTCTGCGCATATTTAGCGCGCTTCCAACGGGGTGGCGGTGGGTGGTTGAGGGTGCAAGTGTAAGGGGGCGGGAGGGGGCAAATAGATCTACTGTGTTAGTCCCTCGTATTTTTTGCAGGGACCTCGTCTCATTGAGGCATCGCGCCTCGCCGAGCATGCTCAGTTCATGGCGCAAACGCCTGCTGGCAACTCTCTTATGGGCCTTGCAGCTCTGTCGAACACTAGAGCCAATAGCGGAGGCTTTCCATCCAGAGCGGCTAAAAATGGCCAAAAAATGGCGAAAAATCGTTCAAATCGTTGAACAGTCGCGCGTCTCGTGACATAGATGAGGGGGGTGGGGGGTGTGGGGGGGGAGAAGGACTGCGCTATCCTGTGTATCCTGTGTATTTTCCAGGCGCGGCGCCTTTCCATGTCTGAGGTTGGGCTGGCAAACCTCCAGCACAACAGATCCATTCGGTGCCAAACTCTGTTTCTTTTTTGTGAGTTCGGCGTAGCCAATCCCCCCCATCCCACTACACCTGTGTGTTGCTGCTTGCCCACCCCCCCCCACAATCAAACCCCCCTGTCTTCACCTTCATCATCCACATCGCAGAAGCAAGACAGGAGGGCTGATTCTCGTTGGTTGACCTGGCCTGGAGGGAGGAGGAGGGGCAAAGGTAGCGTGGCGCGCAGCTGCCACCCCGCCCCGCCCTTCCCTCCGCCATGGCGTACTCCTCGTTGATGCACGGCGTGCTTTCCTCACCGGTGACGCTGATCTGGTGGTATGGCGTGCTGCAGGTCATCTCCTTGAGCACCTACCTGGCCTGGATGTGGAATGAGGAACGCGTCAGCAGCAACACATCCAGCGTCTACATCGGGTTCGTCGTGGTGTCGCTGGTGGTCTACTTCACGGCAGGCTCGACTAGCCTTCTCTGGGCCCGCCGCAAGGGCCTCAGCTCTGAGGAACGGAGCCAGAAGGTGCAGGTCGCAGTGCTTGCTCTGTTTCTCGTGTCGGACACCCCTCTTGTCATCACGAACCTCATGCTCGCGCGCGATGTACGCCTTGTGTCCGTGATCCAGGGAGTCGACTGCGTGCTGCGCGTCATCTCCTTCTTCTTCGGCTTCCTCTTCCTCTGGATAGTCTACATGATGAAGTTTGCCGCCCTCTTCCACTCGCGGGGCTACAGCCGGAACCCCCTCGACGGGCCGCAGCTTGTGAACAACTCAGAGACTGCGCCCCGCCCCAGAGGCAGCTCCGCCCGCCGCTTGGGCAACACAGGCAGCAGCGCGATGCGCGGAGGCGGCGGCGGCGGCGGTGGCGGCGGCTATTTCCGATGGGGCGGCTGGGGGTCCCGCGGGCCTGCCAACCAGCAGCACCTCCGACATGCCTACAATCTGAATGCCGTCGGGGGGCTCGAGACATAGGGGGGGAGGGGAGGGGAGAGGGGGTGGTGAAGGGAGCTGTGTGTGTGAGTTCTTCTCGCGCACAAGGCATGTAAGGGGTGTTTCATGGGAGTCGTCGTGTTGGCTTCCTCGCCCCCCTCTGCTCTGCCCCCTCTCGAATAGAGGTCAGGAGAGGTGTCAGAGCAGATGCCAGATCACCGCTTGTTGTGTGTGTGTGTGTTGGAGTAACGCTCGAGGATGCCTTGACATCCTACTCCTTTCAGTCTCGCCTGCCTTCAGCTTCCCTGCCACAGCCATTCAAACACCCACACACGCACTGCCCGTGTTTTTTTTTTGCGCGCTGTCTTGCTTCCTACGTCTGCTCCGTATCTGGTTTGATTGTGTCACTCAGTGGGGGGTGGTGGTGGGGGTAAAACACCCCACCCCACCCCCACCCCCACCCACCACCCCTTTAGCAACGCTTGTGTATCTGCTGTTTCTACATAGTACCTTCGCCCCCCCCCTCCCCCTCCCCCATCACAAGCAGATCTTCTTGCCCCCCCCTCTCGGCGGCTGTATCCTTAGAGCTACGACAGCGTGATCCCCCCGCCCCCCGCCCCCCCCCCCCCCTCCGTTTTGAACATGCTCGAGAACAGCATTTGTCTTTGAACTTACCTATCGCCCCCCCCCCCTCTTCTTCCCCCTGCCCCTTTGCGACACGCCGCAGTCGTCAGCCTCCGGACTGCGGCCCCGGTGAGCCGAGTGACTACTCAAGTCTGCCACATATCCCATATGCCACACCACACCACACCACTGCAGGCATGGATGCTGTCAGCAGGCTGCTGGGCCTGCAGCATCCTTGTCTCTGATGGAGGAGGGGACGACCATCACACGGCTCACGGCAGAGGATGCTGTGCGTGTCCATGCCGGTGTGGTTATCGGCTCCCCATCTGTGGTTGTGAAGGAGCTGCTTGAAAATGCGCTCGACTCACGCGCGACCCTCATCACCCTCCGGGTCTCCCCCGACCTGTCCCGCATCAGCGTGGAGGACAACGGCACCGGCGTGGCACCTCCTTACGAAGGGTTTGGGCAGGCCGGCTGGACCTCGCGCACCGACACCGCCACACCCTCCCCTGGGTACTACGGCTACAGGGGGTACGCCTTGGCGTCCATCGCACGGCATGCCAAGTCTGTTGTGGTCAGGACGAAGCCTGCGCAGCACCCAGGCGTGGAGATCGACCTGACGGAGGGGACTCCCCCCTCTCCCCTGCCCAGCCTGAGGCGGCGTGGCACGGTTGTGACTGTGGCTGACCCGTTCAGCCAGGTGCCCGTGAGGGACAGGTTCTGGCGGGAGCCCTCCCGCATGCGGAAGCAGTGGGCGGAGATTCAGCATCTCTGCGTCGGGCTCGGCATCGTGCACCCGAGGCTGAAGCTGGTTGTCTGCAAGGGGGATACCACGACGTCTGCCGACACCGCAAAGCCTGTTGCGACGGCGGAGGAGAGCGTTGCGGCTGCATTTGGGAACAAGGCGTACTCTGCCCTGGACAGGGTGGAGGCGAGTGAGGGCGGCATCACCGCGGTGGTGCATCTCCCCAAGATAGGCGAGGCGGGGTTCGCAGCGACCCGATCCTCCGACGACCGGGCCTACTGCATCGTCAACATGCGCCCGGTGAAGTGGCGCCCCGCCATCGCGAGGGTGCGTGCGGCGCACCTCCTGCTCCGCCACCCCCGGGCAGGTTCGCAGCAGCGCGAGCCTGTGATGGCCATCACCCTGAGCGTGCCGCACGAATGTGTTGACGTCACGCTGTGCCCCCAGAAGACCGAGGTGTTTCTTTCCAACGAGGAGGACGTGCTGCGTGTCATCGATGTGGCGCTGTCCCGCCAGCCCGGCCTGCCAGCGGACAACGGTTGGTGCCCCAAGGGACAGGCGGGTCTGGCTGCGTCTCCGGGCAGCGGAGACGACCCCCGCGCAGGGGATGACGTGCTGTTCTTCACCAGCGAGGCGGGGGGGCTGTCGGGCATCGCCACACAAGCATATGAGTATGCGCCAGACGAGCAGCAGCAGCAGCAGCAAGGTGGTGGCGACGGGACACCAACACCGCATGCTACCAGCCAGGCGGCAGGCGCGCCGGCGGGTGGTGCGGCGGGCGCAGCCCGCAGCCCCCGCCCTGATCCAGCTGAGGAGGAGGAGGAGGGTGCCGCGGTGTCGGTGGTGGCGGCGGTGGCGACGCCCAAGAGCAGCGAGAGGCGTGAGAAGGCCAGCAGCAGCAGCAGGGGCAGTGCGCGGCAGAAGCGGGGTCGGAGCGAAGATGGTGGCGGTGCTGCCGCTGCTGCTGCCGCTCCGCCCAGCGAGAAGGCGCGCCGCGTGGAGTCCGTGAGGAAGCAGCGCGCGCCGCAGCTGCAGCAGACATCCCTACCCTTCCTGAAGTCTGCCCAGCCCCCCACGCCTGCCCCGTGCCTGCCTGAGCGTGTCGTGGTCCCCGCTGCCTGCCTGAGCGACGACGAAGATGAGGATGACGTGGAAGACACCGACACCCCCACCCCACCACCCCCGCCCCCAACCCACACCACACGCCGCGCGCCGCCCGCCGCGGAGGCCAACGGCGACGCCGGCATGGGGGACGACGACGAGGAGGAAGAGTCGCTGTTCGACTTCGAGATCCAGCCGCTCCCCACGCCACCCGCCACACCCCCTCCCGCGTCGCCGCCGCCTCCACCCCCACCGACACACCCCGCCTCCGACACCCAACCGCCTCGCGGTGGGGGCGTGGGGCCCCAGGCGACGGCGGGTGAATCAGACATCACCACCACCACCACCACCACCACCACCCCCTCGCAGCCAGCGGCACCCGCTCCTTCTGGCCATTCCGCCGGTGAGGGGGGGCGTGGTTGCCTTGGCAGTCCCTCGGCACCTTCAGCGCCCTCGAGTGGGGGTGTTGGCAGCACCTCAGGCAGTGCGCGGCGTGCTGCGCGCAGTGGAGGGAGCGAGGCGCTGCTGTCCGCCCCTGCGGAGGCGACGTCGCAGCTCAGCCTCTCGCAGGCGAGGGGGCGCTCGTTGGGTGTGGTGGCGGACTTCCTGGGGCAGCGCGGTGCGGTGCGCCTCCCGCAGCTCGACGTGACCCAGCGGGTGGCGCAGACGCTGGGCCCGTCGGGGCCCCTCTTCCGCGACGACCCTGCCGCAGACTTCCAGCTCCTGGGGCCGCAGCGGCTCCGCGTCACCCCGGTGCTGCTGCAGGGCCCCGCGACACCACCGCCCCTCGAATGCCTCATCGGGGGGACACTCAGCATCGTCACGCTGGTGGATCTGCCCGCGCAGAGCGCGCAGGCGCGCCGCACCATCGCCCTGGCGAGCTGCGCAGCACCTCCCGACGCAGCCACACCCGATGTCTGCTTTGCATTCGAGCCGCGTGAGGTGCACCAGCGGGCGGTGTTTGCGGAGATGGCCAGCTCGCACAGCATCTCGCGGACACCGCTCTCGGGGGGTCCCATCCGGCTTGCCGAGTGGAGCGCCCCGGCGGCAGCGGAGGAGGCAGGCAGCGAGGGTGGCGAGGGCGGGGGCAGTGCGGCAGTGCAGTTCACACCCGAGATGCTGCGGAGGCTGCGGTTGGAGTGCACAGAGCGCCCCTACCTCGCGGCGGACAACGGGTTCCTGCTGGGGATCGGCCCGGAGGGGGAGGATGACCTCCTGGTGACGGATCTGCACGACGGAAGCGGTGTCAGCGGGTACAGCATCCGCGATGTGTATGAGGTTGCCTCGCGGCTGTGCGGTGCGGTGGATGGGTCGCTTGCGGCGGCGAGGTCTCCGCGTGCCATGGCGCAGTTTGCGGATATCGCGCGGCTGCAGACTGCGGCTGCGTTTGCGCAGTCGCGCCTCACCTCTGCGAAGGCGTTGGCGGCACTGCAGAGGGCGGTGGAAGTGCGGGGCATCCCGCAGCACCTCGACCCATTGGGGTGCCTGCGCACCGTGTGCATGGTGGCCTGAGGGTGGGGTGGGGGGGGGTGGGGGAGGAGAAGGGAGCAGTGTGATGTCCTTGGAATGTTTGCGGTTTTGATTGCCGCATCACGGCTCCTTGCTGTGGGTTGTGAAAATCACTGCCTTGTCGGTGTCAGCGAAAGGGATAGGGAGGGGGGGGGGGTGTGTCGGTGGTGGCGGATTGCTTGCTTTAGCTTTGTTGCCTGGGGGTGCCCCGGGAATGGCACTCACCCTCGGCCTCCGCTGGAGGAGGGTAGGGGTCGTGACATTCTCTCAGGGTACCTCAGGTATCTTTTTTATATCCTGGTTGATTAGCGCATGCAAATGGCAGGGGGTGCTGTTTGCTTTCAAAAATATCCCCCCCCCCCCCACCCCCCCGGGCAACAGAGGAGTGGTCGCTCCTGGCAACGGGATCATTGATTCCTGCACTTCAACCGCTTCGCTTCCCACCCCCCGCCAACACCACCACTCACCCCCTCCGCATCCCCGTTGCTCGGGGGTGTCCTGAGACTTGCCTTATACCTTCATATCCGACAACCACGCACCCCCCATCCCAACCACCCCACACATCCCCGAGACCCATGCCACACACATGTCACACAGGTCTGTATACCCCACGCACCCCCCACACACACAACCCACACAAGCACACACGGCAAAAGGGAAATCACACATCTAAGAAGTTGGGCCCCCACCCCCCCCCCCCCCCACCACCCCCACACTCATCCTATACCCCCACTCCCCCACCCCCCCCAGCAGCAGCCAAGATGCGGAGTGGATGGGAAGAAGAAGCGATGTGCAGTGTGTGCATCGAGCTGTATACCAACCCGGTTCTTCTGGACTGCGGGCACAACGTCTGCAGGGGGTGCGCGGAGAGCCTGCGTGACTTCGACGCGAATGCGGCACCTCTGTCCGGGGCGGCATCAACCGATGCGGGGGCAGGGATGCTGAAGCTGACCCCCCCGTCACTCCGCTGCCCTCTCTGCCGTGCAGAGACAATGCTCCCCAATGGGGTGGAGGGCCTGAAGTGCAACATCACGCTCCGCAATGTGGTGCAGAGCCTGTGTGAGGAGAAGGCCCAGCGGCAGCACCTCACCTGTGGAAACTGCGAGGCCGCGGATGCGGCTTTCGACTGTGAGGACTGCAACTTCCAGCTGTGCCACGAATGCCGCGAAGGGCAGCACGCCCGCGGCGGGTATAAGAGGCACAAAATCCACCCCCTCGGCACCCTCCTCCGGTTGAAGCCGAAACAGTGCGAGACACACCACAAAGACCTCGACCTCTACTCCCCTTCGCGGAACGAGCTCCTCTGCGTCTACTGCCTGCAGCTGGGGTCGGGGGGGCACGACGCCTCCAAGATCATCCCTCTCTCCGACGCCGCTGCAGAGGCGATATCCGAGGTGCGCGAGGCGTTGTCCCGTCTGGATTCGCGCATCCAGGGCATCTCTGCGTCGCGGGAGAAGGCGGAAACCCAAGAGGGCGCGGCGCAAGGGGGAGGCGGTGCTCCTGCTGCGGGGGTGCCGCAGGGTGGGGGTGCCAGTGCCATGGCAGCCGCGCGGCAGGTTGTGAAGGAGAGGTTTGCCGCTGCGGCTGCTGCGCTGCAGGCGAAGGAGGCTGCGCTTCTGTCACACCTGGAGGTGTTCGAGACGCGCCAGGCGAAGGCGGGGGAGGAGGCCCAGCGGCGCAGCGCGTCACTTGTGGCTCACATGCGGGATGTGTCGAAGAGGTTTGCCGATGCGGTAGGGTCCTCACACCACGCAGACCTGGTCCGCGCAAAGTCGATGATGTTGGAGCGTGTCGCCCGCCTGACAGAGACAGAGCTCCCCGAGGCACCCATGCTCGATGCCCCTGTGATGGATTTCGAGGCCCCTCTCGAAGCAGCGCTGCAGTGCATCGGGAGGGTTTCCATCAGCCCTCCTGACCAGCGTTCCGCGAGAGCCGCGCGCCACTCCGGCGGCGGTGCGAGAGACCTGCTTTGGGCACCCTCCAGCAGCAAGACGGGTGTGTTTGGTGACGATGCAGGTGACCTGGCCCTGACGGCGGGGGTGGGTACCACGAAGGCGAAGGGCGCTGCCCCACCGGCGTCGGATCTCGCTTTGGGGAAGAAGCGGAAGCACGGCAGTGGGGGTGGCGCGTCCGAAGCGCCTCCTGTGAAAAAGGCGTCGGGGTCCATCTCGACGAGCAAGCTGATCTTGCGGATCTGAGGTGGCCACAGCCACAGCCATGACCCCCGGGCACTGTGCCTCGGGCGCTGCGTCGCAGTTGGAGTGGAGGGGGAGGGGCATATCGTATCTTCTGTACCTTAATTTTCTCATGACATCTTCTGACCTCCGCACCCCCCGTTCCCCTGACCGGCAGTGTCGGTTGTGTAGTGATGTGCAAGCCGACTGGGTCTGTGCTCTGCCACGCGTCGCAGCGGCTGCGCAGCAGCAGCCCTGACGTGACGTTTCTTGCCATTATCCATTATAAAAAAAGTTTTCAAAACGCGTCGTTCGATGCGTTCCATCTACCCGGGCCTCCCCGCGTCCCCTATCCCCCCCCCCCCCCGAGTTCAACGTGACATGTTTCCAACACGACATCATGGGGAAGGAGCCTTCAGCTCGGGGGTGTCGAAGAACAGCCACGTAGAGTGGGAGTAGCATAGAGGAGCTCGGTTCTCGCGTTGTGGGCTCTAAGCGAGGGAGGTGAGACCGGCTGCGCGACGCGGAAGATCTTTTTTTTTGTTAGTTCGGCGTAGCCAACTGGGGAAACTTTCTGTGCCTTTAGCTGGATCGTGCGTCCCCACGCACACCACTTCATCAGACCGGGGAGTGGTGTACACAAAGAGTGGGGTCTGCGTTCCAACAAAACAACTTTCGGCAGAAATTGGTTTGTTGTCTCGTTTTGCTGTCACTTTACGATCCAGCGGGGGCACAGATAGTTTTTTTTTTGCCAACCCAAAAGCTGCAATGCGAAGGAGATCGGGAAACAAGCACCTCACGCAACTGAGCACAGGGAGGTGGCGTCACGTCTTGACCCACACACAGTCGTACAGAGTGGGCGCTCTCCCCAACAATCCCCGCCCCCCCCCCCCCCCCCACGCCCCCACGTATTCTTTGGGCAGTCCAATCGGATGTCCTGGGGTGAGGCAGGGGTGAGTGGGTGGGCGGGTAACAGGGTACTCCCACTACACCCAGCACCCACGGTGTGGGAAGCAGTCCAGAAGTGCATGGTGGGGAGGGTGGGGGGGGGGGGGGCGCCTGGGAGGGAGGTCGTCGTAGTCTAACCTGCTGCCCCGCCTGGTCTGCTCCTCTCACCCCACCCCCGTGCCTTGCCCAGTCCCCTGGTCGGGTGATTTCGTTTCTCATTTATGTTCGGGTATTTCTTGTGTAGGAGTCACGTTGTGTTGTGAGGGCCAGATCAACTGATTACCTTCCGGTGGAGGAGGCGGCGGCGGAGGGGAGGCGAAACCAGAGCAAAAAAAAATTGCCGCTTTATTGCCAGCAGCACACGGCAGCCAAATACCCGGCCAAGTATGCAACAAACCAAAATGGGGGTGCAACCCCAGGTGAGCTGTGCGGGGTGTATCCCACTTCCCGTCCCACCCGACGCGACAGCAGGAGCTCGAACCCTCCTCTGGTTGGAGTGTGGGGCAAGGGCAGTGGCGGAGAGGTGGGGCGTCAGACCAGCGTGGTGTGGAGGGCAATAGGGCACCAGTGGTTTTGAGCTCTGTGTCGTGTCCAGGCTCTCGTGCAGGAGGGAGGGGCGTGTGATGGAGTTGCAGTGTTGGTGTACACTGCACCCACAGGCTGCACTGCCCGGCGCTTGCCGGCAGGGGTGAGGGCCAGTGAGGCGGCGCCCAGGCTGTGTCGGTGTCGACGTTCTGCCCCACAACCGGATACTGCAGGTGCTGTCCCCCACCCACCGCAACCCACCGCCACGTTGTGTGCCGTGGCGCCTTTGCGGCACCCCTGTGTCTGTGGCGCCTTGCTTCTGCACAACACACACCCTGCAGGCTTGCCGAATATGGTGTTGCGTGCAGCCTCGCTGTGCCTGCTCGGGGCTGTGCATGTCCAAGCAGCTGCAAAATGTGCTGGTTACGACGGGACTGTGTCTGGGGGTAACTGCAGGGAGCAGTGGTGCCCGCACCCGCTGAACGAAAAGACGTATCCAAAGTGGCACTACTGCAAGCGTGTGCCGAACGACCCTGACACGCGGTATTCGTTTCTGTGGGAGACGCTGCAGCCTGCAGATGTGGCGTACCACCAGTGTGGCAAGGGTGTGCTGCGGCACGACGCGTCAGGCCTGCTCTGTGCCGATTACTCCCTGAGCGACTTCCATGCCGGGGAGTGCGACGACAGGACCTGCTGCACGGCAGGAGTGTGCAGCGACAGGACCTGCTGCACGGCAGGAGTGTGCAGCGACAGGACCTGCTGCACGGCAGGAGTGTGCAGCGACAGGACCTGCTGCACGGCAGGAGTGTGCAGCGACAGGACCTGCTGCACGGCAGGAGTGTGCAGCGACTACAAGTGCCCTGACGGGTGGGCCAAGCGCGACAACGCGGACTCCCTCTCGTGCTTCTTCGGATGCGATGCGGAGAAGTGCTGCAATCCGCCGGCCTCGAAGCCGCTGCCGCAGCACCACGCGCAGGGGCTGCTGTTCGTCGACAGGGACCCAGGCAGGTTCGTGTTCGGAGGCAACGTCACCATCCTGCGTGCCTTGGACGAGTCAGACATCACACACTACAGGGTGTACTGGGGCTTCTCGCAGGTGCTGCGGAAGGTCCCGTCGTGCTCGGTGCGCAACCCTGTGTCGTGGGAGAACGAGAAGTGGCGTGACCCGACGAAGATGCTGGGTGAGTACAAGAAGACGGGTTGCGACATCACGTTCGAGATCCCGATGGGGACACGTGCAGTTGACAACTAACGGTGTCCCATCAACTGGGACCGCGCCAACCGCAACACAGCTGCGACAGACGAGTGCAACCCACACTACCTGATGGTGGTGACAGTCAACGAAAACGGGGAGAAGCCTGTGACGCGTACAAACGAGGAGCAGTTGGGACCACGCCATCCGATCTCTGACTACGAAGCAGACCTGGGCCTGACGTGTGCAGAGTCAGGTCTGACTGGCGGGCATGACTTGCCTGGGAGAGAAGACGTGGTGCTTGGGTCGTGGAACGACTGTCCTTCAGCAGCCGAGTGTGCCAAGCGGTGTCGGGAGTACGATGGTTCGAAAGGTGTGTGTCGTTACTGGACTTGGGCCTACAACAACGGCGGGGTCACATCCAAGACGTGTTGGCTGGAGTCACAGAGTGTGACACGCACACACTACGGCGTGCGTGTCATGGGACCTGCTGTGTGCCCGACGACAAGCGAGTCGAATGCACCCACAGGACGGGAGCGTCCCAGATGTGCAAGGTGGCAGCGGTTCCAGAACAAAGTCCCGTTCGATCCAGCGAACCTGAACAGTTGGCTGTACAAAGGCGTCAACTACGTGCAGCGCCCCATCCAGCCAGATTTCCCACTGGGACCGTACGAGAACGCAGAGTACTGCAAAGGGCTCTGCGACCAGGACGTGCTCTGCACCGGGTTTGTGTACAAGAAGAGCGTACAGTTGAACCGTTCCCCTGGTCCCCTGAAGAACTGCATTCTGGTGCGTGAAGACACGTTCCAGCGCAACGAGGTGCTTGAGGTGGATTCGATGCTACTGCGCAACGGAGGCCACCTGTACGACACGTGGGTGTGCACACGCGAGGGAATGGCACCGCTCATCAACGGCTACACCTTCCAGACACACCGCTTCGGGTACAAGACGTGCGGTGCAGAGCAGGCGTACAGCAAGGCACAGATGGAGACTCCAGACTGCTGTGCAAGTGCGTGCGATGAGGACAAGACGTGTGCTGCCTTTACCTTCTGGAACGCAGAGAAGCGGTGCGACCTGTTCCGTACGTGTGACAAGACGGCGTCTGTCGACAAGGTGGCGGGGTGTGCGTATGAGTCCTGTTACGACGGGTTCGGAGCAGCCACGTACCTGAAGGTGCAGACGCGTACAATCGAGATCGTCGACCGCTGGCCCCGCCAGGGGACGAAGGACGGGATCCCTGTGCGTGTGCAGACAAACGGGATGATGGACGGGGCGGAGGTTGTGTGTGGCGTGAGGTATCAGAGCAGCACACGCGAGGCGCTTCCGAACACAGCAGAGGAGATGAAGTCTGATGCAAGCTTGGCAGGCGTGGTTGTGTCAGCCATTGTGGTGAATGACGTCGCATCGCTTGAGCTGAAGCGGGAGAAGGCAGGGTCACTCATTAACGGCATTATGTACCACGTGCGGTGTGCTGTGATGAACCACACACAGTACAACGGGCTGCCTGCCGTGGTGGATACACACCGCACCTTCCAGCTTCAGGAACCAGCTGGGTACAGGTTCCTTCGTCAGGGGAGATGCACAGCAAGGGGTGGGGGTTCGTGCAACGTCCAGACCAGCGACAACGGAAGGGGCCATACGATGGACAGCTGTAACGCGATGTGCGATGCTGACACCGATTGCAAAGGCTTCTCTTTCGGTGTCATGGACGGGTGGTGTCGCCTGTTTTTTTCCAACTGCCCCCTGATCGCCACAAGTCCTGCATCAGAAATCTACTGCTTCGCAAAGGACCCAAGCTGGGACAAGCTGAACGACCCTGGGAATGGTGTGTGTGATCAGGCATGTCCTGGGGCAGACACATGCAGCTTCAAGGGGCGGCTGGGTGTGTACGACCGCAACGTGTTCACCCCAGCGCGCAAGCAGTGCGCTTCTCCCACAGCAGCACCGCCCACAGGAACACCCACAGCAGAGCCCACATCAGTGCCAGCCACACCCTTCCCAGACACGTCATCTCCAGTACCTGTATTGGAAACACCGATGCCCGCAATCACCACAGACACGCCGGGGTCAGTGTCCACGACATCAAAGCCACCATCATCAACAGCAACACCTGCACCAAGTGGTGTGGATGGTTCCACTCCGGCACCTGCACAGACTTCAACGCCGGTCGGTTCAACAGACAGTCCAGGACTGTCGACCACGACCTCTACCCCACCGACCTCCTCAACAGCGACACCTGCACCAAGTGGTGTGGGTGGGTCGACACCGACACCAACAACAATGCCTGCCACACAAGAACCTGAGCAGACGTCAACGCCCGATGGTCCCACAGACACGCCGGGGTCAATGTCCACGACATCAACGCCACCATCATCAACAGCGACATCTGCACCAAGTGGTGTGGGTGGGTCAACACCGACACCGAGTGGAGCACCTGACACACAAGAACCTGCACAGACCTCAACGCCCGATGGTCCGCCAGACAGCCCCGGACCGGGGCTCACACTGACTCCACCGACATCATCAACAGCGACACCTGCACCAAGTGGCGTGGGTGGGTCGACACCGGCACCCAGTGAATCACCTGACACACCGACGCCTACAGGCACCGAAGCTACCCCCGTGGTGTCGATCGAAGCCGCCGTGCAGAAGGGTTGGTGGAGCACGTCAGGGGGCAGCATTGCGGAAGGGGAGGGACACACCACCGCCAAGGCACTGGCCGTCACCACAGATGCGGGCCAGCAGGCGGGTGCTGTGTTTGCCCCGACGAATGGGCAGGCCTCGCTGTACATCCGGGACGTCCTCGCTGACGGGGTGCCAGCAGGTGTGCTGAACAGGCTGGCGCTGCTTGTGCTGATCCCGCGCGGTGTGGCGGACGCGACGCCTTCCGGCAAGAACATGGCTGTGAGGCTCACGACGCGCCACCCCAGCCCCGGGACCACGGGGTCCGGCAGCGGGAAGAGCTTCGAACACCGCTTCACGGTCCCGTTCACCGGACTGTGGCAGAAGGTGCTGGTGGACCCGCACCCCGACACCATCACGGGGCAGCCGCTGCCGGCAGGGCGGAAGGACCACGGCGTGGTGACAGACCCTGTCGAGGGCCTGCCTGCAGCGTACCTTGACTATGTGGCGCGTGTGGAGATTGTGTTCGACGGCACTGCCACGGCAACCCGGGAGGCCACTCCACTGGCGGTGAGGAACGTGACGTGGCAGGTGGACGCGGTGCAGGTCTACGAGATGCCGCACGTGGAGAACGAGACAGACGCCTTCGGGCTGACGGGGCTTGCCTACAGGGCTGGCGAGGGCGGTGCGGGTGGCGTCCACATCGAGGTGTGGTGGACGCGCAACAAGCACGACAGCACCACGCCGCACGCGGTGCGCTACGCCTACAGCAGCCTGCACGTCACCGGGTTCGACACCGGCGTGCCGCACAGCACCGCCACACCGGCACCAGACTCGCACGTGATGCACGCCTCTGGCATGCTGGGCACGCCCCCACCCTCCCAACACACCGTGTCGGTCTTTGTGGCCGTGCGTCCCGAGGGCAGCACCACCTTCAAGCAGATCGAGCTGCCGCTGCAAGACGGCACACGGCTCTCGCTGGCAGCCCCTTCGGACAGCAGTGCAGGTCTCAGCGGGCTTGCAATCGGGCTGATTGTTGGCGGTGCCTTCGTGGCGTGCGTCGCTGCCGCCTTCCTCGCATGGTGTGTGGTGAGGCGCCGCCGCGATGAGAAGAAAATCTCCTTCGACCAGTACCTCGCGTCCGAAGGCAAGCAGGAGATGGTCTCGAGCCGCAGCGATCCTGATACGTACTCGCTTTAAGTGCGTTGCTTCTCGTTATGTGTGCTCTTTCGTCTCACCGCATGCCCCCTTGTCGTCTTTTTTATGCCCCTGTGTGCTTCTGCTCCGCGCCCCAGTGTGTATTGAGGGAAGACGGAGTAAACTTCTGGCATATAACCTACTTTTTGAACGAACATCTTTTTTCTCTCACCAGTACTAAGCCCACATGGTCTTTTTCCAAGAGGACTGTCTTCAACTCTCTTCATTGCTTTCATGCTCGCCGTTTGCATGTTTTCCTGTAGACATCGTCGCTTCCTATTTAACTCGCTGGACTACCTTTTCGACAGTGGTCATTTCCTGAAAACCCCCATTTTGCGACCGAGCCAGGAGCCTCGACTTGGGTCCCAGGACCCCAGACATTATCGGGGTGAATACGGTCACAAATGACCCTAAATGGGCTCCTGGTGGTCTCGAAGAGAGCCAACCGGTGGGACCTGGGTTCTGGCCCCTCTCAGAGGTGAAGACAGTCTCCCTGGCCCCAAAACACCACAGCCACGCTTCCTTGGTTGTTCGTTGGCCTGTTCTGACTGAAGAACTGGTCTCCGTCTCAACGAGTCCCCCGACTTGCCCATCTCTATGGATTCCCCGATCTGGGCCCCATCTCTCCGAGATTCCCCCGGTCCGTAGGTGTGACATCGGGGGGTTCTTGTCGAGCTGGGGATCAGGGTCGGGGTCATCCCGTTGTGGTTTCGGACCTCTCTGCGATGCCCCCCTCGGTGTGTTGGCTTCGCCTCAACGTGGTTTGCACCGATGTGTTCTTCTACGTGGTGGCGATTGCCCCGTTCGTTTTGTATTGTGGGGATTACCCTTCATGCCCCACGCCGGAGCAGAGGTGCCCCTGTGGGGTACGTTGTGGGTAGGCAATAATCCACTCCCCACTCCGCCCCCTGGAAATGTGCGATTTCGTGTCTGTCCCGTCTTTGGTGAGGGCGGGGTGCCGGGACCGAATTCCGACATGTGTCTGGTGAGGTCACAGAAAGTGCCAAATTTTGCTCTGGGTTCCCTCGCTACCAGATGTGACTGAGTGAGAAAAAGTGAGCGCCAGCCCACTTCCCCTCACTGACTGACGAGCTGTGACTGGGAGCGAGGGCCCCCTCTGAACGTCACCAAATGAGTCAATGTTTCGTCTGTGGGTGTGGGGTGATCGAAATCCCATTTTTGAGCCACATACCATAAACCTACACGGAACTCGGTTCTCGATCACCCCAGTGTCAGATTATATCAGCGACAACGCGGGGCTGTCTGCCTTGCCTAATTGCTTCTCGTTATGCCGTGCTCTTTCGTCTCACCACGTGCTCCCTTCTCGTCTTTGTTCCCCCCTGTGTGCCCCTGCTCCCCCAACTATTATCATTGCTGCTTCGGAAGGAGGTGTTTGTTTCGGGCCTGCATTCCAACACAATCATATTCAGCACGTACTGGTTAGTCGCCACGTTTCCCTGTCACTCCACGATGCAGCGGGGGCACCGTCCGAGGTGCCGTGCCTTCACCCCATTCATTGCGTCAACGTGTATGAGTGATTCCGATGCTGTGAAGTTGCTGAGCTGCCGCTGCAAGACGGCAGACGGCTCTCGCTGGCAGCCCCTTCGGACAGCAGTGCAGGTCTCAGCGGGCTTGCAATTGGGCTGATTGTTGGCAGTGCCTTCGTGGCGTGCGTCGCTGCCGCCTTCCTCGCATGGTGTGTGGTGAGGCGCCGCCGCGAAAAGGAGAAAGTCTCCTTCGACCAGTACCTCGCGTCCGAAGGCAAGCAGGAGATGGCCCTGCCTCCAAACGAGCCGGCGACCTATTCCCTCTGAATGCACTGCATGTGGCAAGACGTTATCCAGCATCCCCCGCTTCGCGCACCCGGAGCCTCCCGAACGAATTCCTCCCAGCCCCAGCACCCACCCGAACCGCTCGATCCGTTCGGTGGCTAAACGATGCAGCGCAGTGCGCGTGGCACTTCTCCTGTTATGTTGGGGAAGGTGCCCACTCTTGACAAAGCTTGTCGTTTAGCAACGTCCAGCTCTTTCCTCTGTGACTCTTTCATTTTTCTGTTCGCTTCCAATCTGCAGACACCGGCGTGTCGCGTCACCTGCTCCATCTCGCTGTCAGCAACAATGATGCTCTCAGCAGGGCCTGTCTGTGCTGACTTGACTTTGATATTTTCCTTTGATTGCATCTCGTCATCCTTGTGTGTTGTCAGGTTGTCAAGTGGTCAGAGTGGCGTTGCTGAAAGAATCGTTTTGCACTCCCCTCCCACTCACACATCACTGCCCCCTGGCGCCAAACGGAAACGCGATACTGCTGGCATCTGCATTCGAATACCCGCTGCTCGGACTGCCGTCCCCTGCGCATCCCGGAGGACGTGTGCTGTCGCGAGCCCACCGGGCGGACTCTGCGCGTCAGCGGCTTCTGCTGTACCGCAGGGATGCGAGAGCAGTGGGCACTGGTCCGTTGTGATGCAGACGCACACACATGAAGTTTCCAGGTGTGTGTGTTTTTTACCACAACAGGGAAACTGTCAGTGTCAAAAAGATAGTAGGCAGCGCTTTGGGCAATAAATACAGCCTCCTCATCAGGCTGCGGAGTTGCTTTTGTTTTGCCCGGATTTGGCGCACAAACAAACCTGGCTGGCTTTTTCTTTTGGATCTTGCCTTCCCGCACCCTACTGCACCAGGTTGGGGCTAAGCAGTGAGCAGGCCTGCCTTCTGACAAAGCCCCCGGGTCACTCTTGGTTGGTCTTGGTTCGCTTGTCACGCATGGTGCCTCTGTGGGTTTGTTGGAGAACAGCCAGGGCTTCAGAGTTTTTCTTGTGTATCCCCACCCAATGAATGAGGAAATGGAACACGGGGACGCAGGTCGGTATGAGTCAGCGGCACGCGCAGATTCGTTGTGAATTGCCAGGTGTGTGTGTCGTTGAGTGGTTTGATGTTCCTGTTTTGGCAGAACCTGGCTGGCTTTTGCTTCTTCTCAGTTATGAGCGCGGAGCGTAGCGAGGTCGCGAAGTAACGAAGGAAATGACGACTGCAGCCGTATATGCATCACCTACATGCCACATCACAGGTACACGGCCTCGCAGTCAACTCACACAGAATCTGTGCGTCACACGGAGGATGGTGCGGGAGAGGAACCGTGGAAGGACCCCATTGTTGCGGTACAACACCCAGAGCCCCCCAAGAAAAATGTTGCATACCGAGTGGACGGAGCTCGTCATTGTGCTTCCCTCTACTTCTACTTCTCTACCCACAAAGAAAAACTGAACGTCAAAAATGAATTTTGTGGCGGCGTGTGTGGGATATACTCCTGCGACACGATTCCGCCAGAAGGGGGGCGGGAGGAAGTACGACAGGCACTGCTGATCGTGATGTTGTGTTCAGTCATTCTGTTCGGTGTTGCATCGTATCACCCACCTTCCCTGATACCACGGACGGGACGCACATTGTCAGAGGGTGTTCGGAGACTTGTTTTGCCTTCACTCTCGAAAACTGTGCCCCCCGCCCCTTTTTACCGTGGATCAACTGATTAATATCCCCCCCACCCCCTGCCTAACGAGTGAAGGGATATCATCCTGGTGATTCCTTCTAAACCCCCCCCCCCCCGGCAGGGGTGTAAATAAGGCCGACTCCCGACTCGCGCCGGATTTTTTGGGATTGGGAGGGTTGCCTTGCTTCCCTTAGGGAATGTGCGGTATTAGGCACCCCATGGCCAAAATGACCCCACTGCGATCCGCACAGACTCCAAATATTCAAAAGAAAGGGTTTTTGGAACACCCGAGGAGGGGGGGTCCCGATGGGTGGGTGGGGGTGTGGGGGTCCCGCTGGGTGGGACATGGTGTGTGCCTCCCAGTCATCTTCTTCATTACCGGTCTCTGAACTGGGGTGAGTTCATTGCCAAACCACTGCTGTGAATACGGCGCCCCTTTCCCGCCCCTTTTGCCAGATCCTGGCAGCTCCCAAGAAGAGTTGTGTTCCGCCCCCATCAGGTGGTTGAGCATACCGCAGCGCACACGTGCACACCCACACACACTCCACACAGATGCGTCACACATGTGACGCAACTGTTGCGACACAACATGCCTCAGGTAGAGGCAGTAGTGTTTGACTCACAGCCAACATAGCTCTCAGTGGGGCCGTGGATGGTGTGGATGCATCCATGCATGCATCCACGGCATCCAGGGATGCCCGAAAATGTCAAAAAATGGATTTTCGATTTGGCATACAGGCATTCATCCACTGCAGGCAGGCCTGCATGCAGGGCTTCGGAGCTCCAGGCTGTGTGTGGATGCATCCACAAAATTTGTGGATGCATGCGCTGCATGCACGGGAAATACTGAGAGCTATGCAGCCAAATACTGCTGCCGTGAGTGAGGTGCTCGCAGCGTGTGGGGCGCTGCGGGCGAAGTGGGGGGTTGGCTGGGACAGCCAACAGGGCGCTGTGCGTCGCGTGCTTCTTCGCGGACCACCTCGCACGCGGGAAGACCCCGCAAGCGCCGAGTCAGTCCGCCCTGACCGAATGGTGGGCGACTGCTGGAGGGTCCATGGGACTCTCCACGGCAGAGGTGGCCGTACTACAGGATGCGTGCAGGATTGAGTAGGGTTTGAGACCGCCCGTCCCCCCCAGCCCCCCACCCCAGGTACCTTAGGTGACTGTAAATAACCGACTCCCGACTCCCGACTCCTGACCCCCAAACCTTATTTACAGCCCTGCCCCCCGGGTTAATATACCCCGGGTATATTAACAGGTTGACCAAAACCCAGTTTTTCTCCCGATCAAAACGGGTATATTAACCCGGGGGGTATATTAATCCGGGAGGTATATTACAGGGGGGGGTCAAATAAACGTACTAAGTACTACTATTCGGCGAACGGGCGGGCCTAAATCGACCTCGCCAAAAAAGGATAAAATACTTCGCGAGCGAATAGACGTACGTAGTACGTCTATTCAACTTTTCCTAAAAACACTGTTTGCAGGGGCTCTGCGGGGCTATTTGGTCCACCAGGGGCGCGCTGGTCACTGCTGCGTGCCCTGACCCGGATCACTTCGTTGAAGAAGGCCGGGGAGCGCCTGGCTGTGGCCCATCCTCTTGAGGCATTCCGTGAGCAGATGAAAGCATCGGACGTCGTCATTCTATCGGACACCAGCCGAAGATATTGGCCCTGTTGGTGGATGTCACAGGTCTACGGTGAGCTTTGTCTGGGGCCATCCGTTTACATCTTCTCGGTGGTGGTGGGGACTGCGGACGCCGTAGCTGAGGGAATGCGCGGCGGGATTCAGCAGTGGTTCTGATGCCTCTGGACCGCATGAGCTTGCGGGTTTGCGGGGCCCGTGCACCCTGGTTCCCCGAAGTGGCACCAATAGACCTTGTCCCTATTCCTTGCCCCAAAGTTTGCGGATTTGTGTGCCCCCTCCACTGGCAGGCGGTCCTCCAAAAAGAAAATCTCAAAAAAAACGAGATATTTCCCAAAAAACGGGTGTACAAAGTAAGTACTTGTATTCAACGGCCCAACGTGCCCCAGGGCCCCAAAAAAATAAGTACTACCGTATTCGGAAAAATACTGGAACGGAATAATGTTCCAAGTTCCAGCCGAGACCCCATTTGTTCCAGTTATTTTCCGTTCCAGAATTGTTCTGGGGGGTCTGCGCGGACTTGGCCGTTTTCTGGGAGTCGGGTACTTTCCCAAGGGTATGCTGGCCCACCATCCTCCACCATGGCATGGGGTGGGGTGAGGTGGGATTCACATGTGCCCGAAAAACTGACAAGTACCCGCCAATTTCCCCCATACTCTAATTCTGGAACGGAAAAATACTGGAACGGAATAATGTTCCAAGTTTCGAAAACTCGGGTTTGTTCCAGTTATTTTCCGTTCCAGAAAAAATCCGTTCCAGCATTTTTCCGTTCCAGTATTTTTCCGAATACGGTACTATTCGTGGTGTAGCAGAAAAGAAGGTTTTTGACTACGAACGTACTACGAAATATGGGTGTGGGGTGTGGGTTTTTTGCCCTGATTTTGTGCGATGTTGTTTGCCCTTTTTTGCCTTGGTGAGCAACTGTTTTCCCCTTGGAAATGGCTCTGTGATGCTTCCTGGGACCCCAGTGGGAGGGAATGCGGAACTGCAGTGCATGCTGTATGTGGGGCGGGAAGTAGACGCTGTCGGGGACGTGCCGTCGCCCTCAGCAGTGGTTATCACTATTGACCTGTTTGTCGCCACGAGAGACGCAGCCCGGCAGCAGGACGTCCTTGCCTGAGTGTCGCAGCATACACGTGCTTCTTCCTGCAGTTCCACCGTGAGTGACTACCAGTCGTCGGCCATTCGATCAACACCTTCAGCCAGTCCGTTCCCGCAGAGGGTATCTCACTTTATGCAGTGTCGTCGGAATCAATTCTCCGAAAAGTGCAATGGAAGAGGAAATGACGAGCGAGCGGCGAACCTACCGCGGGGCCCCAGGTTGGCCCACCACCCGCCCGCCCTCGTGCGGTCACCGTCGCCCGCCCTCGCCCACGCTCGCCCAGAGGCGGCTTGTTTTAGGTCATCACGTGTCTGTCAGCACTCTTGTCCTTGGCGGGACCAGGTCGTGGAAGGAACGGGCCCCCAGGGCAGCTTCCGTGCGGTAGAGGAATAGCGCATCTTGTTGTAGAAGCACCCGTTGCCCGTACCACCCGGTGTTCACGGAGGACAGCTTGAACATGCACGCAGCCTGGTGCACAGCACCCCTGGCGCAGGTTAGAGGTGCACTCCGCACCTGTCCGTTCCCACAGCTTCCGCATTGCGCAAGACAGTACGTCCCTTCTGGAAACAGGGGGGCGTTTCCTCACTGGGTTGATCTCAGTCGCACATGCACTTTATTTCCTTCAGACAGCGGCTCGCGAAGGAGACCAGTGAAGTCTTTTTTTAGAAGTTCGCAGCATGCCTCAGTGAGGGGCATGCTGCGAACTTCTAAAACCATAAGGGGGTCTTCGCTACGGGGTGACCGTCAGTGCATTTTAGTGAGTTTCCTGTTGAATTAGCTGAAAACTGACGGAGATTGACGGAGGATAACGGCCAGCGAAGACCCCCTAAGTGCTCTTGGAGTACCCTCCAATGGGTCAATCTCTGTGCTTCCACAGAGTCCCGCAACTTCACCCGATCGTACCCCCCTTGTGCCAGGTTGTGTTGAAGGAGTGGTTAGCCACCTTCAGGCAGCCATGGGTGACGGCGACTCTGTGCCGTTGGTCGCCTATCTGGGGGCGTCAGCATCTGGGATACAATGACTGCACAGTGTGCCCTCTACGACCCCACAGGGGCCGCTCGTGTCCGACATGGCCTTGTCCCCTGCGCACGGCGGCTTGCCGTCTGTGCGGGGGCTCTGCTGCTGTACGACAGAGGGGATTGGGGTGCGCCCCACGCGCGTACGGGATGAACCCCTTGCGGATATACCTTCAGCATGGACTCACCGAGAACGACAGGACTTCCCCAGCCAACTAACCCGGAACTTACCATAGATAGGAAAGGTCATGGAAAAGCAAAGCTTCCAACTGGGGGATGTCAATCGCGGTGTGAGGCAGGCACAGGTGCCTGCTTCACACTGTGTCCCTCCTGGTGGCTGAAGAGCCACAACTCAGGTTTCCCAAGGGCCCCAAAAGGGTACATAAAACCGACACCCCCAAGGAGTTTTTAACTATGAACGTACTACGAAATATGGGGGCTTCTGCTACACCAATTCGGGTAAGTGGGGGTATGGAAATTTAGTCATTCTTAGTCACTTTTAGGCGATTTACGCGCGGTTTTTCGGCTGGGGAAAAGAGAGTAAGATTTTCGAAAAAAATCGATTTTTTCGCAAAAAATCGCATTGTGTCGTAGTCGCGCGTAGTCACCCGTAGTCGCCAGGTCGAGGTTCCCAGATTCCATACCCCCCCGGGGTACTGAATTACCGATTTTTCGACATGTCGAAAAAAAAATTTGGCCGAAAATGGTGCCCCTGATTTACCCCTTTTTCACTACGCACAAACTACGCAATCTGGGGGGGGGGTCTCGCTTTTTGGTCCCCCCCCAGTTTTTTTTGGTCCCCCTTTCTGTGTGGCTACTGAGACAGGACTGGAGGCACTGCGCTGACCGAGCAAAAAATTATTGCCAGAACTCACTATACACCGTACGAAAGAACGCACGACATGTGGGGCGGGACTCCAGAAACACCTGGGCAAGGTTGCCCCATGCCCAGAAACACCTGAGAAGGAAGTGAGTTCCAGGAGCCGCGTAGAACACCCTCGAGATTGTGAATGATGATACGATCACAGCCTTCAGGGCGATGCGAGGTGCCACCCTGAAGGTGGCCCTTGACATCAAGGAGAGCGTCGGCCGAGGGGTCGACGAAAAGCTGAAGAAGGCGCTACTGGCACTGGATCCCGCGGGGTATACGGAGGTCACCGCCACACAGGCAACCTCCGCTGACAACGTCCAGGAGACGTTATCCGAGGGGATCACAACGGCACTAGAGATCTGTGTCACGGGATCCAGGCGCCCACTCTCCCTCGAAGGTCTGGGGATTGTTGTTGGGTATGGTGTCGTTTCCTGCAGCTGCAAAAAAGCGTAGCAACTGTGCTTCCTTCTTCCTTAATGATGCGTTGACGCTTCCACCCGGAGGAGCTGAAGCAGGCACCGCTTAATGATGCGTTGATGCTTCCACCCGACGAGCTGAAGCAGGCACCGCGCCAAAGGGCACCCCCAAAGAGACCTGCAAAGACTGCGTCGAAACCCGCACCGAAGGCTGCCAGCGCTGCAGCACCTGAAGAACCTGCAGCACCTGCAGCACCTGAAGCGCCTGCACCCTCACTGACCCCGGAACAGCAAGAACTCCTTGAGTTTGGGGTCCCGGCATAGAGACAGAGAATGGCTGAGTAAATCAAAAAATGAGACCCCCCCCCCCCCTTTTCACTACGCACAAACTACGCAATATGGGGTCGTCAGGGGCACCAGGGCCGCGTTGCTGTGTAGCAGCCTGGGTACTCCGCAAAGCCGTTGCCGCGAAGTTGAAGTCCATAAGATTCACCGATTTGTTAAAACTTCCGTATTCTCCTGTTCCTACTCTCATCCTAAATTATGTTGAATCCTACAGCAAAGAAGGCATAATAAAAAAAGAAATAGCCGCTTACAACACGGTTGTGGCGGAGGCGGGAAACGGGGTCTATCAGGTTGACAACCGGTTTTTTAAGTCACTTGCAGAAGACGACGCCCCAAATAAATGGAAGAAGGCGTTGTCTGACCCAAGATTTGTGTCGCTTAAGTCGCCGGGAACTGAAAAGGCGAAACCATACCTCCTTGACTTTTCCCTTTACCAGACAGAAGCCAAGGAGGTAGGCGACCTGCCTGAAGATTATTTTGAGCGCAATAGCACAGCCCCACTTTGCAACCGCATCCTGACAGGCGAAGATGTGGACATTCTAATTGAACATTTTTTAAGTAAAGAAGATGCTGCCCTACGTGCCACCTGTAGTGGACAAGCGATTCAGAACATGCACTGCATGCCCCCCGATGTTATTAACAACATCGGATCATTCATCGCCGATGAAATGAAGTCACAGGACTACTTCATTTGGGCTGCTGAATGTTGGTACATAGCCAACCTCACAGGGATGAGTTTTCGGGTACTTGCAATAGACTCGTCCCAGAATCAGAAATCCTGCATGTTTTTCTCCCCTTCTCCCGATTGCGACCATCTCCGTCTGGATCCGTCCATTTTTCAGAGGGCTGACCTTGACCATATTCCTGATCTCATCGAAAATAGTAAGACGGACCCCCCAACAATTCACCTGGAACATAATCATTATTCGTTTGTCAAAACATCGCCGGGTTTGTATGATGAACTCCTCCGCCGGCATGATACCGTGCTCTGTGAAGACCGGGGTGAAGCGTGGGTGAAGCAAAAGGAACTGTTACAGTTCCAGCCAGCAGCTACCGAGCTTGAAAAGCTTAGTAGTGAACCTCCAGCCCACAAAAAAAGCAAGAAGCCTGACGGGGACAACACGCAAAATACCCCAGCTGGAAAAAGGCGGAGGAAGATGCCCCTTCTCGAGGAAACTGACGAAGAGGATGCAGGGGGGAAAGATGTCCTGATGGCCGATCAGGAAGAAGCCCCTGTTCATGCAGAAGTTGGTAAAGATGTTGATGAAATGCCTTCTTCCATTTCAAAACAGGCAGAAGGAACGTACTCTGCAAAACCTGGGAAGGGCGGATTTGGGCACGATTGTCCCGGATTTCTCCTGGGGTTAAATAAAGCGTTGTTTGGGGATAAGCCACCACTCAACCCCTACGCCACGATGGCCAATGTTCTGATGGAGAAGCCTTTCTGTTGGGACTCTGATACTACTGACACAGATGGCGATAAAATAAGCAAAAAGAAAAAATTGAGGCAAAACTTGAGGAACTTTTATGTTGGGTTCGAGGCTGATCAAAATAAGTTTGGGGATGTTCAGGAGGTGGAATTTCCGCGTGGCTTCGTCAGCGCCAGTGAGGCTCCACTGAGTAGACAGAACCTGCTAGTTCCGTTTGTTGCTGCACGGAATGGATTCTCCGAAGCGGATACGCTGGACGAGTTGGTCCTCAAGTATCGGTGTGTGAGAACCAACGCACTCCGAAAAGTGGTCAAGGCTGCTTACGACACGAGGAACAAGGGCCCCAGGAAAAGGGGTCATTCCTCGCAGGTTGCATCGCAAGCGAGTTCTTTGAGTTTGGGGACACCAATGAGTCAACCCTCGTCCGAAAGGGAAGTAATTTACCACCTCACCGAAAAGCAGGCACAGGCACTGATTGCAAGTGCGATTGCACAAGACAGGGCCACCCGTCCGACACATCCAGGGAATGACCCACTACCAACCACGGACCTTTCTTTGCCACCTCAGGACAATGACACAGCAGAGACCAAGGAGGACTATAACTGGACTCCAAGAGCAAGGAAGCAACCCCGCCGGGGTGACAAACCAAAAACCAAGAAAGAGAAGGTCCCCCAACACCGTAAAACAGCAACAGCCCCCGTCAAACCTCAGTCCAAAGAGGTGAAAATAGAGGAGAGTACCAAGGTACTTTCAGAGGCAGAGGCCCTTGAACTCAAGGCTGCCGGCGTGGTGTACAATTATTTGGACGACCTTGCGGATGTGGATCGGTTGTATGCTTGTCATGACGCTGTAAAGGAACAAATGGCGGTTTATGACCGGCGTCATGCCAAGCTTTGGGATGATTTTTTGGGAGGTCTTCCACCTGCCGAACCCCCCACACCTCATAAAATGCAAACCGGGTTTCACTCTACCACTAGTAAGTTTTATGACGAGTGGCGGACAAACCATGTGACGATGTGGGATAATATTACTGACCCGCTATCGCACCTCACGACTCACGAATTTCCATCGGGTTCGTGGCTTGCCTTGCGTGCTGGTCAGGGACATAAAGACGTGGCACATTTTAAGAAACTGGAAGCCGCAAGGATAGAAGCGGCAGGGAAAGAAACAGAAGTTGGGCAAGTCGACCACCCTGCGACATGCACTCCTTATGAAATTGAATGCGAAATTGTTCGCGATCAGCGAATGGCACGGGCCAATGATAAGGCCATTCATAGTGCATATAAGAAAAAAGCCCTTGCAGCACAGAAGGAGAAGGAGGAAATGGAGGAAAGCGACGAGAGCGAAGAAAGCGAGGAAAGCGATGACAGCGATGACAGCGACGAAAGCGAGGAAAAGAAGGGAAGTAAGAAGAGTAAGAAGAGTAAGAAAAGTAAGAAGAGTAAGAAAAGTAAGAAAAGTAAGAAAAGTAAGAAGAGCAAGAAGAGTAAGAAAAGTAAGAAGGGTAAAGGTAGTAAAGAAAGTAAGGAAAGTGAGAAGAAAGGGGGAAAGGATGTGTTAAAATTACCGAGGGGGAGGCGGGGCCCTGAGTTGGCAGGGATGTATGATAAGGCTACCCAAGAAGTCCAGAAGACGCAGTACCCCTCCTCGTCTAAAGGGGAGAGTTCCAGCATGTCCCAACGTGTGCAGAAAGCACTGGATACGATAAAGGGTGTCCTCAGGGAACAGTACCGCGCAGAAAAGGGCATCAAGGATATTGTGCATCCTCTCACCGGCAAGCCCCTAAACTGCAAGCTTCTTCAAGACTGGAATGCTATTTGCCGCGGAAAAGTACACATCCTGACAGGGATGCGCCCGCATATCTTGGATATGTTTTATTCGAAATATGGACATCAAGAGTTTTTCACGCCGACACAATGTGTCTTATGTCTGCATTACTTGTATCGGAGGCCTACTGCAAGCCAACTTCCGATCAACCTAGGTCTTAAAGCCTGCGCAAAATCCACAGGAATAATACTTGAGGAAGGGCTGGTGTATTTGCATACGTACATGAACGAGATTGACATCGTCTATGCGAAACTCAGGACCGATAAATATAATCATGACGCTCTCTTTCCTGACGTTACCATGATCCTAGATGTGTTCCCTGTATACATCAATCGCATGAAGGACTTTGATATCAACTACAGTGGATACTATAAAGAACCCGTCTTAAAGTTCCAGGGTGCGGTTGATATGAACGGTTCATTTTGTTACATATCAGGTGGGCATCCAGGATGCAGGGCCGACAGCAAGATCTGGGGCTCGTCAGAAAAAGATCCGTACACCAACCACCCAGCCCTTACAAATAAAGATGTGATTCTTGCTGACGGTGCCTACTCCGGTGCCTGGAAATGTGTCATTGGTTCGCGTCGGTCCAAGATGCCTGGTCCTGACGAAAACCGGGAGGGCGAATTGCCCAAAAGTGAGATGAAAGATGCGGCCCAGTCAGAGTATAATTCGGGTCACGGCTTTTCTCGAGGAAAGGCCGAACGTGCATTCGCACGTCTTAAAATTTTTGCTGTTGTTGGGGAGCCTTGGAAATGTGTTAAAGAGATTTAAATGGAATCCGGAAGGTCAGTCGTGCAGTCATGATCGCTGCGAATGTCAGCAACTTTACTTACCGCTTAGGTATCGGTGAAATACCAGTCGGGCCTTTTGCAAACATCGTGAGTGACGTTGTCGCCGAACCCGCCAGAACGCAAAAAAACCCAGAAAAAACAGAAGAAGTCACGGAACCCACGCAGGATGACAAGGATGATGAAGAATGGAATAACGCCTAGTGGAGGGGAGAGGGGGGGTGGGCACGGAATACGGGAGGACTAAAGAAGATCTGCCTGTCACACTTCTGATTCACACACGCGGTTTTTTGCGTCGGTCGGGAGCAGTCCGCCCCCCCCCCCCCCCCACCCCTTCAAATTCGATTTCACGACCCCCCCCCCCCCCCCCGAAACAACCCTCGTTTACCTTTTCCATCTCAAAGGCCAATCTCGACTAAATGGCCAATTTCACGCAACACCGCACAATATCTCCAGGAAGTTTCTGGTCTGGCTGACACCGGGGGGGGGGGGGCTTCGAGGACCAAAAAATCACTCTGCGGGCCAAGCCGAAGACTTGTCTGGGGACTTTCGGTGTCCCCAATTTTTCAAATTTTGAAAAATACACTCACTTTGCTAAACTGGACCCAACTCCCCACACTCTTTTTTTAGCGAAAAACAGCAAATTTCGGCCGATTTTTTCTCATTTTTTCTCATTTTTTTTCACCGACTTTTCCATACCCCCAGTACTACTATTCAACTAAGTACGTTTATTCGACCCCCCCCTGTAAGCACCTTCGGTGCGACTAGGGAGTCAAGGGAGGACTAGAGAAGACGACTTCCCTGTGCGTATTTGTTTTTCTACCACTTGCAGCAACAGTTTTCTTGCAAGGTTGGAAGGGGGGCGAACGGAACAAACACCACCCTTCATCAGGCCAACGAGTGGTGTTTTGCTCCCTGCCTTCGCCCCTCCGTACGTCAGCTTTTGCACTGAACGGTGCCTAATGCAACGGAAAAGCGGTGGCTGAGTCACCCCCATCTCCCACGAGACGCGTTTTTGATATTGATGTTTTGTGTCTTATGTCCGACCGAAGACTCCCTCCGTACCGCACCCCACCCCACCCCACCACAAACTTGTTTGAGCACCGTAGGTGCGTAGGGGGGAGTCGTGAGGTCGAGGAAGGACGGGCGCTCTGACCTGTCGTGTTTTTCTTTTTACTACCACTTGCAATACGCAAGGTTGGAAGGGGGGCTGAGGGGAAACACCGCACAACTCACAGCAGGATTTGTGTCTCTTTGTTCCCCGCTCCAGCCCCTCCGCACGCGAACTGATACTACAAGCAGACCTGGATGAACTGACCTCCCCCTCCCCCTATCTCCTTTGTATCCTCTGACCGAGCAAGACTCCCCCCCACCACACCACACCACACCCCGTTGTCTGACTGTCGAGGGTGCCTTGCCTTTTTTGCGCAGGAGCTAGCGTGAGTGTTGTCAGGGCCTGGGTGGCTGCAGCACGCTTTATGTTGGCTGTTGGAGCCTCCACAGGCCTGCTCTGCACTGTGATGTGCTGTGCTGCGCTGCCCCCCTGAAGGGAGGGTGTATTGGGTGGGGGTTGGGAACCAACGCCTGCCTAGACACACCCGTCGCTCAGCTACGGAAGCTTGACTGCACTGCGCTACACAACCTGCAGGTGTGGGACACGACTGCCTTTGCAAGCAGAAAGAGTCATGTTGGTGTTCCTGGCTGACAGGAACACTTTCCGAAAAAAGTCGAAAATTTTGGCCTTTCCTGGCCTATGTGGTCCCAAAGTGCCCAGGTTTGGACCGGAGACACACACGCACACCTGATGAGAATCGTCTGTATGACCATGCACCACGCTGAGCGGGCGCATGCCTCCTGATTGATTGCAACACACACACAGAGCCACACCACCCTGCAGGGCGCTGCTAACTTTTCACAGGCGTGGTTATGGACGTGTTCCTGACGGATGCGGCGACAGGCGTGACGCACGCTGTCGACATCGGGATGAACGAGAAGCCCGACAGGCTGAAGCGCCAAGCACGCGAGGCGTTCCGCTACCCTGATGGTGTGGAGGAAGAGGACCTGCATCTGTCGGTGGGGGGCAAAGCGGTGTGTGACGACGAGCCTCTGTGCAGCCATGCAGGTGTCGAAGCCGGATGCGTGGTTCACGTCACCCTCCGTCCCGACCGTCACCTCGATGCGGTGCACAAGGGGGAGAAGCAACTGTGGCAGGTCCCGCTGTGGGTGACGACACGCGATGAGGTCCTTCAAGCCGTTCGGGACGCTTCCGAAGATGAGGAGGACTGGTTTGAACATGCGCACACCACCGTGAAGGGTGATCGCGAGATCGTTCTTGCTGCAGTTCAACAAGGTGGGCGCTCACTCCAGTACGCAGACGACAGCCTGAAGGGTGATCGCGAGTTCGTTCTTGCTGCAGTTCAACAAAATGGGCACTCACTCAACTACGCAGACGACAGCCTGAAGGGTGATCGTGAGATCGTTCTTGCTGCAGTTCAACAAAATGGGCACTCACTCAACTACGCAGACGACAGCCTGAAGGGTGATCGTGAGATCGTTCTTGCTGCAGTTCAACAAAATGGGCACTCACTCAACTACGCAGACGACAGCCTGAAGGGTGATCGTGAGATCGTTCTTGCTGCAGTTCAACAAAATGGGCGCTCACTCGAGTACGCAGACGACAGCCTGAAGGGTGATCGTGAGATCGTTCTTGCTGCAGTTCAACAAAATGGGCACTCACTCAACTACGCAGACGACAGCCTGAAGGGTGATCGTGAGATCGTTCTTGCTGCAGTTCAACAAGATGGGCGCTCACTCAACTACGCAGACGACAGCCTGAAGGGTGATCGTGAGATCGTTCTTGCTGCAGTTCAACAAAATGGGCACTCACTCTACTACGCAGACGACAGCCTGAAGGGTGATCGCGAGATCGTTCTTGCTGCAGTTCAACAAAAAAAATGGGCACTCACTCAACTGCGCAGACGACAGCCTGAAGGGTGATCGTGAGATCGTTCTTGCTGCAGTTCAACAAAATGAGGGCTCACTCGAGTATGCATACGACAGCCTGAAGGGTGATCGCGAGATCGTTCTTGCTGCAGTTCAACAAGGTGGGCGCTCACTCCAGTACGCAGACGACAGCCTGAAGGGTGATCGCGAGATCGTTCTTGCTGCAGTTCAACAAGGTGGGCGCTCACTCCAGTACGCAGACGACAGCCTGAAGGGTGATCGCGAGTTCGTTCTTGCTGCAGTTCAGGGGTGATGGGTCGTCAGGGGAGCGGACCTGGCGACTACGGCTGGCACCTCCACGTGGTGAACCCTGGGGGCCTTTGCGAACAGACCGTTGAGGTAAGCTACGCTGCACGCTTTGGCTTAAGGTAGCGCATTGCGTGTAGGCTGGATGTATCCCTCTGGAGACCCGGTGTTTCGCTTAGGCCGCTAAGACCAGTCAGGCTGCACGCGGCGCTCATGAAGCGCGCCGCGTGGCCAGAAGAAACTGTGGGCGGCAACCGTGTTACGTGTTTTTCACCGGGGCGCGTGGGACAAGTTTACCGCACACGCGCACGTGGGACAAGTTTAACGCACACGTGGATCCCCCGGCTTTGCCTTCTTTCGCCTTCCTACTTTTAGTTCTTTTCACCACGATCTTTTGCCCGTCACCTGTTGTTCGATCAGTCGAGCCGCGACCAGGAACGCCTCTGGAATACCCTGTGGTGGTGAGTGTCCGTTCGTCCTGTTTAGACCAGCCGTTGTTCCCGTCTTCTCCTTTTTACGCCCACTGGGTTGGAGTTGATCAGTCAATCGTTCATCCGACCGCAGCATTATGCGACCGGCGCGGTGTTAACAAACGAGTGCATTAATCGTATTTTGTTGCACATTGCTTCCTTCCTTTCTACCTTTTAGCCTTTTCCCGCCAGCCCACAGAGATAGGAGCACGCTCTCCCTTTTAATTGCTGTTCTTGCTGTTAGCTTTTAGCTGGGTCCGCCCCGGCGAAGACCGGCGTCTTCTGGCCGTCTGGGGGGTCTGGCAATTGCGCTGGGCTCCCTGGATTCTCTGGATGAGTCAGTCTTTAAACAAAATCAATACCGTTCTTGCTGCAATTCAACAAGCTGGGTACTTAATCAACCACGCAGACGACAGCCTGAAGGGTGATCGTGAGATCGTTCTTGCTGCAGTTCAACAAAATGGGCGCTCACTCGAGTACGCAGACGACAGCCTGAAGGGTGATCGTGAGATCGTTCTTGCTGCAGTTCAACAAAATGGGCACTCACTCAACTACGCAGACGACAGCCTGAAGGGTGATCGTGAGATCGTTCTTGCTGCAGTTCAACAAGATGGGCGCTCACTCGAGTACGCAGACGACAGCCTGAAGGGTGATCGTGAGATCGTTCTTGCTGCAGTTCAACAAAATGGGCGCTCACTCAACTACGCAGACGACAGCCTGAAGGGTGATCGTGAGATCGTTCTTGCTGCAGTTCAACAAAATGGGTGCTCACTCGAGTACGCAGACGACAGCCTGAAGGGTGATCGCGAGATCGTTCTTGCTGCAGTTCAACAAGGTGGGCGCTCACTCCAGTACGCAGACGACAGCCTGAAGGGTGATCGCGAGATCGTTCTTGCTGCAGTTCAACAAAATGGGCACTCACTCAACTACGCAGACGACAGCCTGAAGGGTGATCGTGAGATCGTTCTTGCTGCAAATCAACAAGCTGGGTACTTAGTCAACCACGCAGACGACAGCCTGAAGGGTGATCGCGAGTTCGTTCTTGCTGCAGTTCAACCGAAGGACCACGGCGTGGTGACAGACCCTGTCGAGGGCCTGCCTGCAGCGTACCTTGACTATGTGGCGCGTGTGGAGATTGTGTTCGACGGCACTGCCACGGCAACCCGGGAGGCCACTCCACTGGCGGTGAGGAACGTGACGTGGCAGGTGGACGCGGTGCAGGTCTACGAGATGCCGCACGTGGAGAACGAGACAGACGCCTTCGGGCTGACGGGGCTTGCCTACAGGGCTGGCGAGGGCGGTGCGGGTGGCGTCCACATCGAGGTGTGGTGGACGCGCAACAAGCACGACAGCACCACGCCGCACGCGGTGCGCTACGCCTACAGCAGCCTGCACGTCACCGGGTTCGACACCGGCGTGCCGCACAGCACCGCCACACCGGCACCAGACTCGCACGTGATGCACGCCTCTGGCATGCTGGGCACGCCCCCACCCTCCCAACACACCGTGTCGGTCTTTGTGGCCGTGCGTCCCGAGGGCAGCACCACCTTCAAGCAGATCGAGCTGCCGCTGCAAGACGGCACACGGCTCTCGCTGGCAGCCCCTTCGGACAGCAGTGCAGGTCTCAGCGGGCTTGCAATCGGGCTGATTGTTGGCGGTGCCTTCGTGGCGTGCGTCGCTGCCGCCTTCCTCGCATGGTGCGTGGTGAGGCGCCGCCGCGAAAAGGAGAAAGTCTCCTTCGACCAGTACCTCGCGTCCGAAGGCAAGCAGGAGATGGTCTCGAGCCGCAACGAGCCTGTTACCTACTCCCTTTAATTGCATTGCTTCGTTGTGATGTGCTCTTTCGTCTCACCACGTTCTCCCTTCTCGTCTTTGTTCCCCCCTGTGTGCCCCTGCTCCCCCAACTATTATCATTGCTGCTTCGGAAGGAGGTGTTTGTTTCGGGTCTGCATTCCAACACAATCATGTTCAGCACGTACTGGTTAGTCGCCACGTTTCCCTGTCACTCCACGATGCAGCGGGGGCACCGTCCGAGGTGCCGTGCCTTTCACCCCATTCATTACGTCAACGTGTATGAGTGATTCCGATGCCGTGACGTTTCCTCGCTTCGTGGACTTCTCTTTGGGAGTATTTACTAAAAATATGATTCCCAGAATCCTGTCGTCCTGACATAGCTCGACACATAATGCAGATCCCCGACACTTCCTGCCCAGATGTCACGGGTGGTGACAGCGTGTATGTGCACGATCCACCGCACCCTTTCCTATTGACAATCGATGAAGACAAGAGAGGGTCGCCCTTTGGGGGTGGGGGGTTTTTTTGTTTACTGCAAACATGTTGTTTTAATCTTCCGGAAATTCGCGTTTCTTTCCACACACCCCACTCCCCAACCTAAGAACCCACCCATTTCCCCCGGTGTGTGCGTTGACAGAACCCGCCCCCCCCTCGGCATTCCAAAGTGTATGGTGTCAAGGAGAGACTACGTATTGCGTTCAGACACCCGGTCGTGTTTTAGTGATACTGTGTTCAACACACCCTCCCGTTGTGCATTGATCTGCCTTGTACAACATATCTGGTGTAGTGGCTACAAAAAGGACTAACATTGCAAGAAGGTGATGGGCGACTTACTTTTCCATTCACTCTCGACGATCAAACCCCCCCCCCCCCCCTCGGCGTGTGCCTCACGCCCAACAGCGCACCCCAGAGGTTGTGGCGGTGGTGGCGGCGTGTGTGGGATATACTCCTACAGTTCACCTGCCCCGCCGCCTTGACTTTTTCAGATCAGCTTCATCCCCAGCTGGCAGGGTCGCCACTCCCCGTAACCCGCCGTGTGGTTCGCGTAGTGTGGCGACACACCTTGCCCCTGGGTGTGGTGAAGTTGCATGGCCTTTGCGTGCCTCACGTACACACCCCACATCTTTTCTGGTTCGGCTCTATCTCTCACCCCCCCCCCCCCCCCCACACATTTTTTTGCGTGCAGGCATGTCGCTAAGCGTCGACCGTCGACCCAGTGATTTTGGGTTTCCCCCCCCATAAAAAAGCGTCGACCCAGCGTCGACCCAGTGGACTGGGTTGACGCTTGGTCGAGGCTTGGAGCGTCGACCCAGTGGAACTGGGTTGCCATTCAAGCCTGGACCAAGCGTCAACCCATTTATTACACTGGGTCGACGCTAACCTAGCGTTGACCCGGTTACACTGGGTCGACGCTCACCAAGCGTCGACCAAGCGTCAACCCACTTTCACTGGGTCGACGTCGAAGAGAGTATGGTTTTGCAGGAACAGATGATCACTACCGTGGCCTCCGGCGGCTGGGGGGCTCCGCCCCCCAGACCCCCCTGTGGCGTGTGTCTCGTACTCAAGTCATTCGATTCCCACCGGGTCAGGGAATCCAACCACTCCAGTCGCCTCAGGGGGACACAGCCAACTCACACAGAATCTGTACGCCCACAATGAACAGATGTTCACTACCGTGGCCTCCGGCGGCTGGGGGGCTCTGCCCCCCAGCCCCCCTATCTCGCGTGCCCGTCTAGTAACCAAGTCCTTGCGCTTTGACGGCCGTGGCATATCAGGGGGCAGCGTCGAAACCATGGTCCCGAAAGCCATTTTTTGGTTTCCTCCGGCACCCGACGGCGCGAGCGGGAGAGGAACCACGGAAGGAACCCAGCGCCTCACACCGTGCCCACCTAGTGGTCCACCGATGGGAAAATTTGGCAACAACACGAGCGCGCGCGAAGCGCGCGCGAGAAAAATTGACCCCTAGTGTTTTCCCCCCTGACCCCCCCCCAAAACAGGAGCGTCAACCCACCAAATCTCCAAAATCGAAAAGTTAGCGACAGGCCTGTTTTGCGTGTCCCGTGTCTGTCTCTATTAGTACTGCCTCCGGGCAAGAGGGGTTCCCGTTTTGCTGGCCCTGCCTTTTGTTTTCGTGTGACATCACGCCATCTTACCATCATCCAACCACCTCCGTGTATGGTAGCCCACATTGAGATTCCGGAAACTGAGTTGCGGTTTCCTGCGTGTGTTCGCCCGGCAGTGCGGGGTTCGCCCTGTGCCTCCCCTTGACTAACCGAGAGGAGGCACAGGTGGCTGCTTGCGTGGCCCGAACCCCCTGGGTGCCGGTGTGGCACGACAACCTTCTCTGACAGCCCTCTGATATCCTTCGGCGGGCAACTCAGGGGATCTCGTGCAGACACCGCCACTCGCCACAAGCCTGCTGTGCGGGGCAGATTTCGGGGTAACTCCGAGAGAAATGCCGGAAATCAGAAGCCGTCACGTATATGCCCTCCTTTCTTCTGTCACCCTTCCTTTGGATCAGAAAGAGCTTTCGGCTGCGTGCTTATGCCACAGCCGGCCTTGCGCTTTCTGTTTCCAGAGACACTTTGCATTCACTTCCAAAGCTATCCCTCAAGGTGGAGGAAAATCCTGCAGCGGCGAAGTCTGCATGTCCCCAACTCTTCTGCGAGTCGAGAGCTGTCCCTGGGTAGGGTCCCGCATACAACTGCGGGGATAGGGGGGGGGGGGGGGGTGTTTTTCCCACACGGTGGGATCTTGTAAATTTTACATGTATAACTACAAGTATAATACATGTATTATACATGTATAATACTTGCATGTCAACTATTATACATGTATAATGGGGGTATGGAAATTTAGTCATTCTTAGTCACTTTTAGGCGATTTACGCGCGGTTTTTCGGCTGGGGAAAAGAGAGTAAGATTTTCGAAAAAAATCGATTTTTTCGCAAAAAATCGCATTGTGTCGTAGTCGCGCGTAGTCACCCGTAGTCGCCAGGTCGAGGTTACCAGATTCCATACCCCCCCGGGGTACTGAATTACCGATTTTTCGACATGTCGAAAAAAATTTTTTTTTGGCCGAAAAAAAAATTTTTTTTTTTCGGCCGACTAAACCGAAAATCGGGCCCTCTGGGGTGCCACACCGATATTTTTCGGATTTTTTTCGGATTTTTTTTCGATTTTTTTTGGTTGGGGTGGCCACCAGTCCAGGCTGCTGCCCCAGGGTGGCCGGATTTTCGACATGTCGAAAAAAAATTTTTTTTGGCCGAAAAAAAAATTTCCGGGGGGCTTCGCCCCCCGGACCCCCCACGCCCCCCGCCCCCCCCCCCTAGGCATACAGTGCAAACGATAATTATTATCGCATACGATAATTATTATCGTATTCCCATTATCGTATATTATCGTATACGATAATATACGATAATGGTGCGATAATTTTTTTGAGATTTTCGGAAAACCAGAAATCAGCCCAGAGCACATTGAAAAAGTGGTAAATGTGGAGCCGGAAGCTGCCATTTTTGCTTCTTTGAATTATTGGTGACGGGGGGCTTCACTCAGAAGTGTAGAATGTCCCTCACAAATGGGTAGCAGAGACACAACACACATAGTGCCATGACATGCACATCACTATGTCTGTCTGAAGAAGTTTCAGGCACAGTGGGGCGGAGAGGACTCTGGGGATTGGGCAGTGGCCGTTCCACATGCCCTTCCCCTCGTGACTTACACCCTGTCGCCACCCCACTTCATGGAAAACATGACTACGCAGCAACAGGGTCATACTTGCGGCGGTATGCAACCACCAGTACAGCCTGTTGCGGGTTCGCAAAGCCGACTGGTACGCTGCCTTGCCGTCGGGACCCAGATACTGAGGACACCCCTGTGAGAACACTGAGGGAAGACGTTGGACTAGCCTAGTTGAAGCAGGTGTCGGGGTGACCGAGACAGAGCACCCTGCCCAGAACATGAACAAGAAAGACTGTTCGACTGATGGGGAAGAACCTGATAGGCAGGTGTGGTCTTCGGTGCAATGTTTGGAGAGATCAGGAGATTTCTCTTCAAGGCTACCACTTATGTTGGACTTGGCCTTCGCTCCCGTGAGCAGTGAAAAAGTGAGGAACACCGTTCTTCCCCTCTGACTGACGACCAGTGATGACATAGCGAAGGACCTTGAATGGGGTTTGAACCCGAGAGAGTCAATACTCAACCAAAGGTATTCTTCAGGACCTGGCACGGAACGGGCGATACGAACGCTCCCACCGTGCGCACGGACCTGTCTGCAACTCTACAAGGAACCACGGGATGGCGTGCGCACATCACCTCGGAGGCCTCAAGGAGCCTGCCTGACCTGCACGACTCCGCTGCGCTACAAGGCGGAGCTCGGGCGCCATCCTCACCGACAGCAAGGCAAGGGGTGATGATCATCTGGAGACACCTGAGCCCATGCAGGATCGGAGAGACGCGATCCACCTGAGGGAGACCACCATCCACCTCCTTCGGACAGACCACACAGCCTTGTCGATGACCACAGCAGCCCGGACACAGACCAGTACGCGTACCCTGCCTGCAGCACCGGACCCCACAGGCTCATCTTACCCTTCCTGGTGCTGGGAGAATGGTAGTGATCTCTATTTTGTGGCTGATTGTGGCCCTTGGCGGGGTTTGGTGGCGTTTGGCGGTGGTAAACTGGAGATTTCGGTGATTGGTTTCGGGCAAAATCAGGTGGGTATCGCATACGATAATGGGATTATCGTATGTTATCGCATACGATAATAATTATCGTATCCGGTCGTATACGATAATGGGATTATCGTATACGACGATTATGCCTAGGGGGGGGGGGGGGGGGCGGGGGGCGTGGGGGGCGGAGGGCGTGGGGGGTCAAATGCCCCCCCTTTTACGTGGATAAACACGATTTTTCAAAAAACCGGCGCAGAGGCCCCAAAGCCCCCGTAAACCCTCCAAACCCCCCCAGATCGGTCCGGAAACCCATCGAACCCCACTTTTCCACCATTCCGGGCACCTCAGGTGCCCGAATTGGGGTACCTAAATTTTGTGCCACCGTTTGGTACCGTACAGTGCCACTGTGTGGGAGGTTGGAAAAGAAAATGCCCCAACACACCACATCTGAGGGTTGCAATGCATGTTGCTTGCCAACCACGTCATCCGGTGGGTGTCAGGCGCTATGTAGGTGGCATCAGCCAGGTCTTCGATGTGTTCTGGCTTGTATATGTACCTCCCTGGGCACAGGCACTGCCTTTGTCGCATCAGCCAGGTCTTCGATGTGTTCTGGCTTGTATATGTACCTCCCTGCGGCACAGGCACTGCCTTTGTCCCCCACACCAGCCACAGAGAGCGTATTGTACTCGGTCCACGGTTGCTGATTCATTGTGATGCGTTGTATCCTCGAGTGAACGTCACACACTAGTGGCACCACCACCCGCCATCCGAGAGCTGTATTGACTTTGCGCCCTTCCGTTGCATTCACCTCGCCACGCATATTGCACTGTTCAGTATCAGTGCTCTTGGGCCAGGCAAAGTAGACCGCAGCAACTACCAATTCTGCACAATGGGTACCACGACAGCGCACTTCGTGTGTTCCCGGAATGTACAGCTCGTGTTGCAACAGTCGTTGTCAACACATCCCGGTTGTGGAGCACTGCTGCACAGGAATCACACGACCATCTGGACTTGTTCCGTACCTACAGGCAGCCTCCCGGTGCATGGTGACAGGGAGGTACATATACAAGCCAGAACACATCGAAGACCTGGCTGATGCCACCTACATAGCGCCTGACACCCACCGGATGACGTGGTTGGCAAGCAACATGCATTGCAACCCTCAGATGTGGTGTGTTGGGGCATTTTCTTTTCCAACCTCCCACACAGTGGCACTGTACGGTACCAAACGGTGGCACAAAATTTAGGTACCCCAATTCGGGCACCTGAGGTGCCCGGAATGGTGGAAAAGTGGGGTTCGATGGGTTTCCGGACCGATCTGGGGGGGTTTGGAGGGTTTACGGGGGCTTTGGGGCCTCTGCGCCGGTTTTTTGAAAAATCGTGTTTGTCACCCCCATTTGACCCCCCCTACCCCCCCCCCCCTAGGCATGGGCCCCCAAACATATTTTTCATAAACATATATTTTTGCCAAAAATATGTTTCATTTTCGCATAAAAAAATATTTTTATATTTTTCGAAAATATTTCCAAAATATTTTTATATTTTGGAAATATTTTGAAAATATTTCGAAAATATTTTTATATTTCGGAAATATTTTGAAAATATTCCAAACATAAAAAAATATGTTGAAAATATTCCAAACATAAAAAAATATTTTCAAAAATATAAAAATATGTTGGAAAAAACCTTCCTAATCCGGCGATTTATAGGGGGACCCTTTTCGAATTTTTTTTGGGGAAGGGGTAAATTGAACGTTTTTGGCCATTTGAAGCCACTGCGAGCATTCCCGGGCCTCGGAAATCAGATTTTTGCCCCTGAAATGCGGTACCGGTCCGGACGAAAATCCGAAAAATTCGCGCCAAAAAATGACCCCCGAAGCTGCGGTCTGGGTCCAAAGGATTTGTGCCAAGGGCCGTTATGGACACCCCGTAAACCCTTCTGGGACCAAAAAGTGCACGAAAGGGGTTAAAACGGCCTAATTCGTTGATTTGTTGCATTTCCCAGCCAAAAATCGATTTTTTGGCTTGGCGAGTAGTTGGCGAAAATCGCGAAAAATCCCAAAAATATCGATTTTTTACATGGAAAATGGGACCAAAAACCGGGTTCTGGCCATTTCTGGGTGGTTTTTCGGGGTTTCCAGACAATGTTCGCCATTTTTCTGCCCGAAACCCCAGCCTGCTTGCATACACGTTAAGTCGAATAAATTAGACATAAGCAGAAGAGCAACATCATCATGTTCGTGAGAATGTCACCCCCCAAGCGGAGGCCGAGGGTGACATTCTCTCGGGGTACCCTCGGTAAGTCTAATAAACTAGACATAACCAGAAGACCAACATCATCATGTTCGTGCTAGCACTTTGTGCGCCAAAAAACAGGTTACGCTCTTCATTTGGCTGCGTTCAACGAAAAAAAGACACTTCTTTCTGGAGTTTAGCTAGCACGATTCAGTTGGTCAAATCATGTGTCTGGTTTCTTCTGCCCCCCACCCCCGTGCAAGGTCATGTGCCCCATCCCATCGCTTGTTGTCTTGATTGCAGGGCTCCGCACTTTTTTGCTGTGCATGCTTGCGCTTCTCGCCTCCACACACCACCCTGGGGGGAGGGACAGAGGGCGGAGGGGGCTACACACTTACACAACCGATTCGGTCAAACAATGCCACGTCATCCCCATTGGGGTCCTGGACCGCGGCGTCTCTCCCAGCGAATTGGTGTCGTCATCAGGCAGGCTAAGTAGTTGTCTACACAGGACATTGGTTTTAAGGGGGTCTGAGTTCTGCGGAACTGGCTTCAAGGGACGCCCCCTCGTAATGACTGGGTGGATGGAGCCAAGTAATACCAGGTGGTCGGACACCGGAACTCTCGGCATTTATTAGTCGCGGGAACTGTGTCCGTGTGGTAGGTGACCCCTTCCGATTCCACTGATTCCACTCTTGAACATGTAGTGTTGAAAGATACTTGGTGTTCTGATGTTTTACAGGGTACTTGACAAAGGAAAGAGGGTGGTCAGTCTTGTGATCCACCCTGAATCCTTCCTGTGAGCAGCAGATCCACAACACCTCGACTTCTTTCAGCGGCTGTATTGATATTGCCTGACACAGCAAACATGATTCAATTGGAGGAACAAGCCTCGTACACCAGCGGCCCAAAAGGTGGATTTCATGTATGGTTTTAGGATTTCCCTTACTACTGATGGTGTAGAGACTACAAAGCCTGACCTGATGACGCCGCCATGAACCTGGGAGACACGCCGCGTGAGAAGGGACCTCGGTGCGGGGTGGCGTGAAGATCCTGCCTGAGTGCCCTCGTCGGGACCCGCGGTAAACCGTGGCGTTCCCCCCGAGGCAAGTCCAGGACGAAGGTTGCAGATAACCGCTGCACCTCTTCGTCCGAAAGGAGCTCACAGGATAGGGGAACTGCCCACACCCCACTCACGACAGTGTATCCGAAAGGTGCACTGCGCGTGTGGTGGCGGTGTCGGGTCCAGACCCACCTCGTTCCCCCATGCCCGTCAGTTGTTGCCCCTCCAGGGGTGGCTGCTGTCTGGCATGGGGGGCGCCCTCCCTGCCTTGCAAGGAAAAATGTAGAACGGCATGCTGCCCGTTTCTTCATTTTTTCACCTTGCCTGGCAGGGGGGGGCCCACCCTCACGGGGGGAAAAAGAGGAACGGCATGCTGCCCGTTCACTCTTTTTTCCTCCCGTCGTGGGTGGGCCCACTTCCGGCCATAAAATTGGCCGGAAATTTTTTTCAGCAAAAAATCCATTTTTTGCTGAGCATAGAAAAAATATTTTGGAATATTTTTTGGCAAAAATATTTTTGAAAATATTTTTTGAAAGTTGCAAACATAAAAAAATATTCTGGAATATTCTGGCCCAAAACATATGTTTGGGGCACTATGCCTAGGGGGGGTCAAATGCCACCCTTTTACGTGGACAAACACGATTTTTCAAAAAACCGGCGCAGAGGCCCCAAAGCCCCCGTAAACCCTCCAAACCCCCCCAGATCGGTCCGGAAACCCATCGAACCCCACTTTTCCACCATTCCGGGCACCTCAGGTGCCCGAATTGGGGTACCTAATTTTCGTGCCACCGTTTGGTACCACACAGTGTCACTGAGGGGGGGTTAGGAAAGGATACGCACCACAGACACCCACAATCATCTGCAGAGTGCTGTGAATACCGCACAAACACAAGAATGGGCCGCACGGTTGCTCGGAGTGCGAACGCCATCGCCGCGGCGAGGAAGTTCGTCGGCCAGCTGCCCGTGGAGCTGTGTGGGGCACGGTGGTGCGATTTGAACGCGCAGCGGGCGCGCATACTCAGGCGCACGCGCGGGGCCCCCACGAAGGAGGCCTTTTTAAAGGCCCTTTCGCGGATCGGTGCGCGGAAGACGCGGGTGCAGTGCGAAGGGAAACGAGAGTTCCGGTGGTGTGTGAACTGCGATCACACAGTTCGCCCGATGGCAAAGGGCGCGAGCGCGGGTGAGGGGCCAGTGGAGAATACAACCGATGAAGACAGCGACAGCGACAGCGACTGTGACAGTGGCAGTGTCAATCAAAGCGACAGCGACAGCGACAGCGACAGCGACCCCGAGGACGCTACGACTCCGAAAACCTCGAGTCCGGGAGTGTACTCCGCAAGCGCGTATAGACGATTACACGCCAAATATAAGCGCTTGCGACAGCGGTGTCTTGTGACACCGACCTCCCTCTACAACAAGGAGGGGGGCTACAGCGCCGGTGTGGCAACGGCGCTGACAGTGCTGCGAGGGTGGGGGATCGGCGCGAAGAGCTGTGGCGAGGCTCTGAGCGACATCCTGGAGTGCATCCTTGGCACTCGTGGGAAGGGGCGCAACATCAGTGCGGCGACAGTCAAACGCACTGATGCGTGGGCAGGTCCAATGAGTACTGATCGGTTCCTGACGAAGCTTCGTGAAAAAGGAGGGCAGGTGCAGACGTGCATGGACACCTCGTCGGGTGCGCGCTCGCAGCAAGGGGTGAAGTACTCGCAGGTCTCGTTCTCTGCTGCAAGCCCTGAGACCGGCAGGGTGCTCCAAGTCGTGGCCGACAGCTCCGTCGGGGAGGGAAGCCGTGCCATCGACAAGGTGCCCCAGATCCAGCGTGTTCTGCTGGCGGCGACGGAGGCCGGCTTTCAAAAACCATCACTGTGTCTGACTGATCACGAATCAACGGCCAAAGCTGCCTGTGTCCTTGGAGGGTTGATACCTTCGGGGTGCTCGTCGCACAAGTGGAAGCACACCATTGAATCGGTTGATATCAACACCACCACCCAAGCTGCGATCGAGACGCTTCACACCGCTTGCTGTCCTAAAAGCACGAACGCCACCACATCGACGGGAATCAAGATGGTATCAACACTCTTCGCAACAAAAGGAGGCATTCCAAAGGGGTTTACGTTGGGAAGGCAGGTGGGAAACAAATATGGGTGGCTATGCCGTTCCTGCGCGGCAGTGCTCCACAACCGGGATAGTATGTATGTACTGCTGAAAGGGTGCAAATTGCGTGGCGAGATGAATGTCACGGAAGCCCGCAAACTCTACCCGACCCTCCGAGGGTGGCTCGTGACTCTTTCGCGTGTGAAAAGCAAGTTTCCACAGTGGATATTTGAGACGGCAGGGCGCAACCCCCTTGGCATGCAGCAAGCCCAGGAGCACTTCGACTCTACATGCGCAAGCCGCCTTCGGGGATCAGTGGCACGCATGATCGAGACTTTTGATCGCTTTGTGGCTCATGACACGGATCTCCCGCCAGAGGCTGCCAAAGACCTTCCACACTCGAACGACTTCATTGAGGGAGCGCATGGTACAGTCGGCTTGCTGAGTGAGGATCTTCCCGGCTGCAACCCAGAGAGGATTGCGAGCATTGCGCAGCGAAAACACAACCGCAGGGCACTCTTTGAGATTGGGGTCCCGCTTGTGCCGAGCGAAGAGACGTACTCATCCTACAAGGAGAGGAAATTGAACTCAGATGAGGACGTTCACTTGAGGATACATCGCACCACAATGAAGCAGCAGCTGCGGACTGAGTACACCAAGCTCTCTGTGGCTGAACTGCGGGACAAAGCAGCTGAGCACGACCTGCCTGTGCGACAGGGAGGGAAGTACATAATCAAACCAAAGCTCATCGAAGACCTGATCGATGCCACCTACATGGCGCCTGATGACGAGTTCTAGCCCGTCAGAAATGTGGTATTAGTGCGTACCCTTTCCTAACCCCCCCCTCAGTGACACTGTGTGGTACCAAACGGTGGCACGAAAATTAGGTACCCCAATTCGGGCACCTGAGGTGCCCGGAATGGTGGAAAAGTGGGGTTCGATGGGTTTCCGGACCGATCTGGGGGGGTTTGGAGGGTTTACGGGGGCTTTGGGGCCTCTGCGCCAGTTTTTTGAAAAATCGTGTTTGTCACCCCCATTTGATACCCCCTACCCCCCCCCCCCCACCTCCCACCTCCCTCCCGGCCGGGGGCCGGTACGGTCGGTCGTCGGCTGCGCCCAAAGGGCGTGCGGTAGCCGACGCCCTTTTGTGCTCGCCTCCTCCCTCCCACACCTCTTTGTCCTCTTTCATGACGCGTCACCCTGCCTCCACGCTCTGACTTCTGTGACCCGCATGCCGCGTTGAGAGCAAGTCTTCCGTGTGCTGTCACCGAGACCAGGCCACTATCTGCTCTCAGGTTGGTAGCAATGGCCTTTTACCTGATGTCAAGCCCACGTGACAAAGACTCGTGCAGCTGAGGTCCTGGCTGGTCTGTCCTGTTGTCTGGGATCCTGTTCCCCCCCGCACCCCCCCTTCCCACACATGTCTGGTGCGTCGGTCGCGGGTTTGTGGCGCATCGGTCCTTTGGCCTGCCGGGCCTCCCCCCCGCACCCCCCCTCCACACGCGAACCGGTCCCCCTTTTTCAATTGCGACCCGGTTCCCGTGTTGTGTCGCGGCCCTCCCCGCCTCGCCTCCGACAGACTCTCCCCACAGTTGACGACGTGGGCAAACGGCGCCGACATCCTCTCATCACTTACCGTATTCTCATCAGGACGGTCGGTTTCCCTGACGCCACGACCACCAATGTGCTCCGATGCTTTTTGAAGGAGGTAGTTCATCCCCGACTCAGGCGTTTGCGGGAATGAGCTCGCCCACTTCTCCTGGAGGAGTACGCACCACCCGGTCGTGGCGCACCCGCACCCGCTGCACACCGCACATGACGAGTTGCGGTAGCAGCCGTACCCCACACAGGTTCGAGTGGTTTGCCATGGTCCTGCTCACGACGACCTGCAGGTCACCCGTTCCTGTCGTGCACGGGCAGGCAGTGCCAGGAGGTGGTGGCCTCGTCAATCTGGCAGGGTTTGAGTTTACCGGGGCGAGGCACTCCACTCTGGGTCTGCTGTTTGTGATGTAACAAGCAGGTCTGGCGGGGTGTTCAGGGTTCGGAGTGGCCCTCCTCGTTGGCATCCGTGCAGCAGCGCTATCGCGTCCCGGAATGCCCCGTGTCACACCGGTGGGAACAGGGGCCAGCACCGCCATCTCGAGGAGGACCCGGGCCGTTCTTTGGATTCTTCACAGTCGCAGCCTCCGGCTTGTCGTTGTCCGTCAGCGTAGCGCCCACCCAGCCTGCAGAGATCTTGCACCGTCTTCAACAGCAACTTTTGACCCGACAATTTTTGGGGCATTTTTTCACCAAAAAAAAATCACTCTGCGCGCCAAGTCGAAGACTTGTTTGGGGACTTTTGGTGTCCCCAATTTTTCAATTTTCGAAAAATAAGCTCACTTTGCTAAACTGGACCCAACTCCCCACACTCTTTTTTAAGCGAAAAACAGCAAATTTCGGCCGATTTTTTCTCATTTTTTTTCACCGACTTTTCCATACCCCCAATACATGTATATGCCTGAAATATACATGTAAAATACATGTATATCAAGTAAAAATACAAGTATAATACTTGCATGTCAACTATTATACTTGTATTTTTACTTGATATACATGTATTTTACATGTATATTTCAGGCATTTACATGTATTTTACATGTATAATACTTGTCATGCAAGTATTATACATGTAAAATACTTGCATGACAAGTAAAATACTTGCATGCAAGTAAAATACATGTATTTTACTTGCATGCAAGTATTTTACTTGTCATGCAAGTATTATACATGTATTTTACTTGTCATGCAAGTATTTTACATGTATAATACTTGCATGACAAGTATTATACATGTAAAATACATGTAAATGCCTGAAATATACATGTAAAATACATGTATATCAAGTAAAAATACAAGTACCGTAAACGGAAATATTGTGGACCGTAATAAAGGTGAACCGTACTATAGGTGGACCGTAAAAAAGATGGAACAAATGGGATTTTTCCGGAACTTGGAACATTTTTACGGTCCACCTATTTTACGGTTGGGATCGTGGACTTGGCGGTTTTTTTTACGAGTTCCTTCGCGACGAAGTCGCGAAGGAACCAAGGAAATCGTACGACTGAAGCTGCAGGATTAACACCACAGGGCCTCAGCACAGAGTGTGCGCTCACCATCGTCCGGGAACTGTTCTCCCACAGTTACTGCAGGGTGTACTACACTAAAGGAGTACGATTTCCCTGAATTTTCCGGGCACTGATTCACGAATTCACATCTGGAGGGAGCCCGGTGGTCTCAGCTTCTGTCTGCGCGCCCTGCCGTACTGTGGCTGATTTTGTGGGCTCGTGCAGCAGGTTCTACTTTTACTTCTACCGGAATGCTCCTTGCATGGTACTACACTTCTCGAGGTGTGGTGGTGGGTGAGTCTCGAGGTGAGTGGTGGTGATCGTGCCTTTTCCACACGCAGGGAGGACTTACTTCTCTTGCTGGTGTTGGTTGCGGTGGTGGAGGGAGGGTCCAAAGCTGGGAGGTCGGGAGGCCTACGTGTGGGTGTCTGCGGCGTGGAGGCCGCAGTCCGCGCCCCGCAACCCACCAGCCCGCGGGCGAAAAACGCATTGTCTTTTCCATATTCAGTCCCAATAAATGGTGGACCGTAAAAAAGATGGAACGTTTGGCCTTTTTTTGGGAACTTGGAACATTTTTACGGTCCACCCTTTTTCCGTTTACGGTATAATAGTTGACATGCAAGTATTATACTTGTATTTTTACTTGATATAGGGGGTCTTCGCTACGGGGTGACCGTCAGTGCGTTTTGGTGAATTCCCTGTTGAATTAGCTGAAAACTGACGGAGATTGACGGAGGGTAACGGCCAGCGAAGACCCCCATACATGTATTTTACATGTATATTTCAGGCATATACATGTATTATACATGTATAATAGTTGACATGCAAGTATTATACATGTATAATACATGTATATGCTTGTAGTTATACATGTAAAATTTACAAGATCCCACCGTGCAGTTATTGCGATATATTCAAGCTTTTGTTTTGCGGCGATCCCACCACTTTTTTTTGATAGCTGCTGTGGTGCGGTGTCGTCCTGTGTTCTTTTCTCTGTTCGGGCGTGTTTCGGGCAGATTCTCCTCAACCTGCCTTCGTCTGGAAGAAGGGCTGTCCAGGCGAAGTGTATTCAGCACACTTCAATGTGGGCGGAAAGTGTCACACGCTTTAATCGTGCTCTTGTGCTCCTCACACCAATCTCCATCAGGCGTTTGTGAGTGTGGAAGCGTCAACACAGAAAATAAGGAAGCTCTGAGAGCTTCTCCATGTCGCTTCCATGCAATATCAAGCCGCCACTGCCGACCACCACCACCCACAACCCATTGGATATTTCCCTTGAGCGACTCATATGTTTCGGTTCAGACAGGTTGCTGTGCTTTATTTTCCCCCCGCTGGGAATTATTCCTGGCTGCCTGCAACGAGGGTCCACTTTGGCACCTACACCCACCAAAACGGCCCTCCACGGCAGAACAGTTCTGGATCGAAACCAAAATGCGAGGAAAGGCAGGAAGAATAATGATTCCTCAGTGTCCGCAGAGTGGCGTGCTTACCTATGGGCTTGGAAGGTAGCTGTGCCACTGATGATTTCCAAAAAGATGCGCGTGTCGGTGTAGCTAGTCGGGAGTTGAGGTTAGACGCACAATGGTTAGCCTCTCCTTTGGCCCCACCGACTCGCCACATTATGGTAAAAAAATGGAAATAACAGTCAAGTGTTCGCTCTTTGTCGAACCGTGGCAGGCAGGCCGGTTTTCGCGCATTTTTTTTTGCAGATTTTGCAGCATGCATGCGCTTGCTGCGGTCACAACCCACACCACCACCGCCGCTCCCCCTCCTCTTGCCTTGCCCTCCCCCACCCCCGCCTCTGCAGGAACCTGCGGTTGTGCCCCATGGGTGGCAAAGGCCGCAAGGGCGGGAAGGGTGGCAAGGGTGGAAAGGGCGGGCGAAAGGGAGGGAAGGGCGGAAAAGGATCGCGTTGGACCGGGGGCGGCACCCGCATCAAGAAGACACGCGATGAGAAGATCGCGCGGGAGAACGAGCTGATCGACCGGACCCTCGCGAAGAAGCGCAAGCGCGAGGAGGAGGAGCTGGATGACAGCAGCAGCGACGCGGGCACACAGGACGACCCCCTCGCCGCAACGGGGCCGGACCCCTATGAAAACCTTCTCAAGTCCTTCGCTGTCGAACGCCCCTCCGACGATATTCTCGACGAAGACGACGAGGAAGATGAGGAAGACGAAGAGAATCCCGACGCAGCCGCACCCCCCGCAGGCACAGGCAACGCTGCAGAAGACGAAGACCTGGAGGAGATGGAAGAAATGGAAGAGATGGAGGATCTGACTCCAGAGGAGCAGGAAGAGCTCGCCCGCCTGGAGGCAGAGCTTGCCGAAGCTGAAGAGGCTGAAGCGCTTGAGGAGTTCGAGGAGGGCGAGGAGGAGGAGGAGGAAGAGGAGGATGTGGTCAACCCGGAGACTGCGGAGGAGGCCGAGGCCCGGGACAGCGAGGCTGCGGCCGCGATGCTCGGGACGGATTCGCTGCAGTCGCCTTGGTTCCTCTCCCAGTTCACCGATGTGAAGGAGGAGCCGGTGCGGCAGAAAAAGCGCCGCCGCGCCGCCCCCGGCCCTGCACCCCCTGCCGTGGGCGACACGATGCAGTCCCTCCCCCTCCCCGACCTGGCCCCGCAGGTCTACACAGATGTGAAACGGACCGCCCTCCTTGGTGAGGACGGTCTCTGCAACACCTTCTACAACGGAGATGACGGTGCGCCGCACCACGTCGACTCGACGTGGTACTCTAGGTCTCAGATGGGAAAGTCCGAAGCAGAGGGTGGTGCCGGGGCAGGTCAGACCCGGTTTGGGCGGGCGCTGCTGAATGCTGTTGAGGGATACCACGACCTGATGTACCCCCTGCGTGACTGGGATAAGGAGACAATGATCATCGAGGCGAACGTGATGCATACCCTGTCCCACGTGTGGCGGTGCCGGGAGAGGATTGTGCGGAACAACGCCCACCTCCAGAAGAGTGGGACCGATCTGGATGACGTCGACACGGATGAGTTCCGCGACCAGGGCTTCCTGAAGCCCACCGTGCTGATCATCCTGCCCATGCGGAACATCTGCCTCAAGTATATGGAGAAGCTGGTGGAGCTGTGGGGTGGGTCTGAGGTGGGGAACTGGCAGCGCTTCATCGACGACTTCTCTGAGCTGGACCAGGAGAAGGACAAGAAGTTCCACAGGCGGACCCCCGACTACAAGCGGCAGTTTGAGGGGAACATCGATGACAGGTTCTGCTTCGGGGTGACGGTGCGGCCGAAGAAGCTCCATGTGTTCTCCACATTTGCCCAGTCCGATATCATCTTCGCGTCCCCTCTTGGCATCGCGTCTACGCTGAAGAAGAACGAGGCACAGGGGGCAGACTTCCTGTCTTCCATCGAGGTGTCGATTTTCGATCAGCTGGACTGCCTGCTGCTGCAGAACTTTGAGTACACACAGCAGACGTTTGACGCGCTGAACAAGATGCCCGAGAATATGCGTGACTGTGCGGACATCAACCGGACAAAGCGGTGGCTGCTGGACAACGAGGGTTCCAAGTTCCGCCAGACCCTCATGTACTCCAGGTTCCCGGCAGCTGAGTTCGTGAAAATCTTCTCCCGCACCCTCCACAACAGGCGGGGCAAGATCCGGTGCGGGCGGAACTACAACGGGGAGCTGGTGCGTGTCGTCAATGGGGCCAAGCATCTGTTCCACCGCTTCGAGGTGACCAGCGTGGAGAACAGCCCGGACGAGCGCTTCAAGTTCTTCGAGGACAAGGTGTACTCACGTCTGACTTCTGCCATGAACAGTGGCGTGGGTACAATGTCCACTATCATCATCGTGCCCAGCTACTTCGACTACACGAGGGTCAGAAACTTCTTTGATTCTGTCGACCGTGACTGCTTCACGGAGGTCTGCGAGTACACACCGGTGAAGGAGATGCACTTTGCAATCAAGGAGTTCAACGAGCGGAAGCGTTCATTCCTGCTGATGACAGAGCGCTTCTACTTCTTCCGCCGCTACGTGCTGTCGACGGCGAAGTCTATCATCTTCTACCAGCTCCCCCAATGCACGCATTTCTACCACGAGCTGGTCAATTCGATTAGAACCGATGAGTCCCCAACTGTTCTGACGCTGTTCTGCAAATACGACGCCTACCAGGCAGTGCGGGTGGTTGGGACAGAGCGTTTCAAGCGCCTCCAGACATCGGATGGCGCGACACACATGTTCTGCTGATCGTGGCGATGGCACGTGACATGTGCTATGCACTGCCTGCAGCAATGAGAACTGCTGTTGGCTGCAGAGCAGGTAGCATGCACGCCTGTGGTCCCCCCATCAAGATGTGAGGGTCCACATGCGCGGGTGAGTGAGGCGGGTGAGCGGGGGATGTCGTGGTCTCCATCAAATATCAAGCCACGCGATTCGATTTCGTAGTTTTTTCCGCCATTTTTTTTTGTGATGTGCATGCGGGTAAAGGTGTGTGCAGGAGTGTGCTTCCAACAAACCAGCCCCCCATTCCTGCTTCGAACTACCCCATGTGCTCGCATGCGATCTACCCCCACACAAGCAAGCAGGCTCTTGGGTGGTGGAAGCGTCACCGCATCAACAAAGCGATACAGATAGCAGGAAGCTACGCTTTATACTTCCATCAAATGAACAAACCATCAAATGGATGAAGGTGTGGGGGAGGGGGGGGGGGGTGGTGTTGGGGGAAAATGGTGTCATCTATTCTGGCAGGCGTTTCGATACGAAGGGAAAACACGGTGCACAGAACCCACACGACCCGCCTCCCACCCCACCCCACACACCCCCTCTCTTTCTCAAGCCCCACTTCTGCACATTGCGTAGCACTGAAAGAAGCCGCACAGCTCATTCGACCTTCACAGCCGGCAGCTGCAGACACTGGAAAGATTGGTTGGCAAGTCGATCCGCTTCTTATCAACACCACCACACACGTCCCACACACAACAAGGCATGCAAACAAAGTGGGATAATCAGGCTGGGGAAAAAAAGCAACAAATCACAACGGGTTTGAAAGGAAACAAAACTGAGAGAGCAGGTCGCGCTAAAATATAACACCCACCCGCAACAACAGGATGGGGGGCTCGATCCGGGAGGCTTGGTTACACAGAAGCCTTCTCGACTGACCCTGCCCGCAGGGGCATCGAAGCGGAGCTGCGGGCGTGCGGAGCTGCAACGCCTCAACGCCTCCCTGAGCCTGCCACAGGTTATCCGCTGTGGTGGGTGGGGCCCAAGCGAACACCCCCTCGCGCGTGCCGCCCCAGCGGCACGGGGAGGTGTTGCTATCCGTGGCCCGCAGGGTTGGTTGGGCTTCCTGCCTGCAGGGACAGGCACCACCAGTGCGGAGTGTGGCAACGGGTGGTCGCCTTGAGGCGCGCCCCAAGGGGACGGGGCGTGTGCAATGGAATCGCAGCTGAAGGTGGACTACATCAAGCGGCACGATGTGGTGCAGCTCTTCGAGAACATGGTGTCCGTGCTGCTGGAGGACAGGGTATGGCGAATGGGGCGGGATGGGGGGGGGGGGGGGTAGGGGGGGTCAAATGCCACCCTTTTACGTGGACAAACACGATTTTTCAAAAAACCGGCGCAGAGGCCCCAAAGCCCCCGTAAACCCTCCAAACCCCCCCAGATCGGTCCGGAAACCCATCGAACCCCACTTTTCCACCATTCCGGGCACCTCAGGTGCCCGAATTGGGGTACCTAAATTTTGTGCCACCGTTTGGTACCGGACAGTGCCACTGTGTGGGAGGTTGGAAAAGAAAATGCCCCAACACACCACATCTGAGGGTTGCAATGCATGTTGCTTGCCAACCACGTCATCCGGTGGGTGTCAGGCGCTATGTAGGTGGCATTAGCCAGGTCTTCGATGTGTTCTGGCTTGTATACATACCTCCCTGCCACCATGCACCGGGAGCTGCCTGTAGGTACGGAACAAGTCCAGATGGTCGTGTGATTCCTGTGCAGCAGTGCTCCACAACCGGGATGTGTTGACAACGACTGTTGCAACACGAGCTGTACATTCCGGGAACACACGAAGTGCGCTGTCGTGGTACCCATTGTGCCAGAATTGGTAGTTGCTGCGGTCTACTTTGCCTGGCCCAAGAGCACTGGTACTGAACGGTGCAATATGCGTGGCGAGGTGAATGCAACGGAAGGGCGCAAAGTCAATACAGCTCTCGGATGGCGGGTGGTGGTGCCACTAGTGTGTGACGTTCACTCGAGGATACAACGCATCACAATGAATCAGCAACCGTGGACCGAGTACAATACGCTCTCTGTGGCTGGTGTGGGGGACAAAGGCAGTGCCTGTGCCGCAGGCAGGGAGGTACATATACAAGCCAGAACACATCGAAGACCTGGCTCATGCCACCTACATAGCGCCTGACACCCACCGGATGACGTGGTTGGCAAGCAACATGCATTGCAACCCTCAGATGTGGTGTGTTGGGGCATTTTCTTTTCCAACCTCCCACACAGTGGCACTGTCCGGTACCAAACGGTGGCACAAAATTTAGGTACCCCAATTCGGGCACCTGAGGTGCCCGGAATGGTGGAAAAGTGGGGTTCGATGGGTTTCCGGACCGATCTGGGGGGGTTTGGAGGGTTTACGGGGGCTTTGGGGCCTCTGCGCCGGTTTTTTGAAAAATCGTGTTTGTCACCCCCATTTGACCCCCCCTAGGGGGGGGGGGGGCGGGGTGTCACGGGGGGGGGGATTTTTTTTGCCACTTCGGTATGGCCAACTCAGGCCATCTTCCTTCGTCTCTCTGCATTGCCACTACCCCCTCTTCAACAGCCGGATCGCCCTGTGTCGCATCTCTTGGGCCACTTCAACAAGAAGACGCTGCACCGCAGGTCGACACGGAGCCTGGGCAACAGCGAGGGGTTCCACCGACAGAGCACCTTCGATGCCTTCATGGGGGACGACCCTCCGGTACCGCCACAGGGTATCTACGGGGGGTGCGGCGCGTCGCAGGCTCGCAGAAGCATTGCCATGGGGCTGGGGATGTCGCGCAAGCGGTCTGAGTGGGGCAGCATGATGTCCGGGGAGGACTGTACTGATTCGGAGGCGGATATGTCGGATGATACGTGCGACATCGGGATCTTCCTCAAGCCGAACAACACCACTGACCAGGCTGCCCTGTGCGAAGAAGTGGAAAGCGAGCTGCGGGCGTGTGTGGAGGACGAAAAACTCGTCCTCAACCTGTATGAAATGCAACTCACAGACCTGATGGCTTGCAAGGGGGATATGCTGTTCGACTGCTGCACGCACATCACCACCCTGGACCTGTCTTACAACTATCTGAAGGAGCTGCCCGAGGGGATTGGCAATTTGGTTCTGCTGGAGACGCTGCGGCTGTCATCCAACCAGCTCTCGACGCTGCCTGACGCGATTGGAAACCTGGCGGAACTGGCGGAGCTGCATGTGGAGCAGAATCAGCTGACGGTGCTCCCACAGAGCATAGTGAAGCTGAACCGCCTGCGTGTCATGCAGCTCGACTGGAACGACTTGGAGGAGTTCCCCGCGCATGTGTGCGAGCTGGAGAAGCTGCAGGAAATCTACCTCATAGAAAACCCCGCCATCACGTCGGTGCCGGTGGAGGCGCTGAAGAAAATCACGATGCTGGTCATAGCAATCGACAACATGCCATCGATTGTGACGCAATTCAAGAATGACGAGCTGTCACACATCTCTGTGAACTACAACAAGGTGTTCCCCGACAAGATCCTCCCAGGCCTTTACTTGGGGTCTCTGCGGAGTGCACAGAGCATTCGTGTGTATCAGGAGCTGAACATTAACTACCTTGCGACTGTCGGGCGCGAGCTTCAGACGGTGCTCGGGGATGGGATGCACCAGATCCAGCTCATGGTGGACGACCTGCCCGGGGCGGACATCACAGTTGCCTTCGCACAGGTGCACGCCATGATTGACGAGGCAATTTCAAATAACCAGTGCTGCCTGGTCCACTGCTTCAAGGGGCAGTCACGCTCCGCGTCATGTGTCATTTCCTACATCATCTCGAAGTTCAAATGGTCATTCGAGCAGGCAGAACAGTTCGTGCGTGATCGGTCACCTCGGATTTGTCCAAACCCCACTTTCGTCAAGCTTCTACAGTCGTACGCTGCAAATATTACGAAAAATGACTGAATCACCGCCGGAGAGAGCGGGGGCGCTTCGGCTGTGCCGGTGTTTTCATCAGGGTGCAGGGATCTGTCGGGTTTTACACTAAGGTAAGGATATTGCTATTATAACCAATGATCATCGCACCAAGGAGCGTGCCCTCCCCGGAGAAGTTGTGTGGGAACAGCCCGGCGTACCTTTCTCTTTTCTCTTCCGCCCAGCAAGGCGCCCTGTTGTCCCCCCCGCCCACCACACATCACATTTATCCAACACAGGCCGAGCACCCCACTCTCGGCCTCAACACTACCATGCATAAGGGGGTCTTCGCTGGTCGACAAACTTCGACAAACTTCGTCAGTTTTCAGCCAATTCAACAGGAAATGCACCAAAAATGCACTGACGATCACCCTGTGGCGAAGACCCCCTTAGTCTATTAAGAGCGATTGGGAGGCAGCTCCTTTGCACTGTCCCTGTCTCTCTGCACCGCCACCCCCTCCCCGCGGTGTACGGAGCGGAAGTTAACACCCCATCTCCCCCCCCCCCCCTTTTTGAACAGCCTCCAAAAAAAAGTGCATGTGTGGGCTGCTCGCAGGGCACTGCCAGTTGGCACGCTGTCGGGTGTGCTTCTTCCGAGGCATCGCCACACCTCCCCTCTCCCCCACCTCACCCCCCCCCCCCCCCCACCCATCCCTGTGAGTGAAGGGTGATCATTCTTGTGCTCTCTTCTACCTCTATTTCACTACCCCCCCCCACCCCATCCCTCCTCCTCCCCCCAAATCCGACACCGAGGCGATGGGTCTGAAGAGGCTGCAGTGAACGCCCTACTCCCACACCCCCGCACCCCCTTCTCTCCTCCCTCAATAGCGGAAGGCGAATGTATTTCTATTCAACGAGCGATCATTCTTTCTTGAATAACGGTTGCACAAACAAAACAAAAGAAACCCGGCAATCCTTGTCTCCTCAGCGCAGGCGCGGTGGGGAACGGCGGTGTGGCGGAAGACCACACCCCCACCCACCCACCCCCTTCCGCAACATGCCGCGTGCAAAGCGGAGCCCCTCCCCGCCCCGCCGCGGGGCCAATGCTCGAGGCACCGATGCTGACACCGATGCCCTCGTGAGCGATGCGGGGGGCCTTGCCGCCCTGGCGCTGCCGGGGTGCGAGGCGCTGCAGGGGGAGGTGCGGCGCAGGCTGCGCCTGGGAGCCGTGCCGCCGGAGTGCGTCCCCACCGTGCTGTGCAGGATGGAGGCGGCGCTGAGCGTGGCACGCATGGGGCAGGGCGAGGTGGCGGCGCGCCTCCGCGAGGCGGAGGCTGAGTTCGAGGCATTCGTGCAGTCCTGCGGCTGGTTCACCCTCGTCGATGCGGCGCAACCCCGCCCTGCGGACACCATCGCCCGCCTGGCCACGCTGCGCGTGCGCAGCGCGAAGCTTCACCCCCCGCCACCGCTCGCAGCCATCCCCATCCAGCCCACCCCAGACCCGGCTCCGCCTGCCCGCAGGCCGCGGAGCGGCTCCGGCGGCGCCAGCCGCGTTTCGAAGCTGCTGCCCGGTGACATCGCGGAGGTGGCGATGATGTCCGGGCCGTGGGTTGGGCAGTATGTTGACTGCACCATCCACCGCCGCGCCCCCGGGGGGAGGTCGTTTGCGGTGCACGTCCTCCCGACGAAGCGGTTCGACGGCGCGGTGGGGAACAGCAACAGGCTGGTCGAAGGGGTGCCCCACCACTTCGTCCGCATCAAGACAACCCCGCGCATCTTCCGGGGGCAGCTCTACATGAGTGTGGATGAAAACGGCGAGTGGTGGCCCGTCACTGTCAAGGATGAAAACACCGATGGGACCTACACCGTGGCGGTGCACGATGGGGTGCACGGCAGGGTCTGGCCTGCTGTGCACGCCTCCAACATCCGCCCCCTGCGCCACGGCGACACCGGGGGTGCTGGCGGCAGCCTTCCGCCTGGCGCCCACACGGCAGCAGAGAATGACCACCCCCTGGGAGGCGCGCTGCCCAGCCAGGCAGGGGGGGATGATGATGATGATGATGCTGCTGCTGCTGCTGTGCCTGAGGAGGGGTGCGGCACGCAGAGCTCTGCCGCGTGTTCTCTCTCTGGCGATGATGGCGTGTCGGCAGACCCTGCGGGAGGTGGCTCCAGTGGGGAGGCCCAGCTGCCTGTTTATCCGCGAGATGTTCGGCAGCAGGAGATGGCGCCGGGTTAGCCTGGGGGGTGGGAGAGAGAGAGTGGGGGGGTGGGGGTGGGGGTGGCCTTGTTGTAGGTTTTTGTTGTGATTTGTGATAGACAGGCAGCACAGTGTCAGATGGGCACAGCATGGGCAAGCCATGCCGCGCCCAGATGGCGTGCTCTGGTATATATGTTATGAGCTAGCCACCCCCGCTCCCCCCCCGCTGCTGCTGAGCATATGTTTTGGTCGGGGTTTGGGATTGTACCTCGTTTCTCAGTGGAGTGTGGGGATGAGGTACACCACCTCCCACACATCCCCTCTTCGGGCCCACCGGTGTCTGGCTGGGTTCTCTTTCCCTTGACATTTGTGGTGCGGTGTACGGCGCAGGATCCTAGCCCATTCCCCCATTCCCCCACCCCTGGCCTCCCTCCGCTGTGGAGACTTTCGACCTCTCTCCTGATTTGGCCTGATTTTGGCGGCAGCTCCTGCCACCCCAGTGCAGTGCAACGGCACAACACAGGCCGAGCATAGCATTGGATGCTTTGCTTCCTTCGACTTCCACTTCCCCTCCACGACCCTCGCACAACCCCACCACACAGGCAGGACCGAACTGGCGCCACCATGTCAGACATGACGTGGGCCGAGAGGCTCACCGCAGGGGACGGAGGAGATACCTCCGCTAGGCCCCCGACACAGGTGGTCCGTGCCAGGGTCAGCACAGGGGTCCGTGCCTGGTCCAACCCGGCCAACGCCACGCGGGACAGGCGCGACCTTGACAAGCCTGCTGTGAAGACACGCTCGCCCCACGAGCTCCTCTCGGACAGCTGCCTCGACCTCGACGCGGCTGCCTCCGAATCGCCGGCGCAGCCGCAGCCCGCCGACGTACACCCCCCACACCCGCCCCCGCCGCTGCCGGACCTAGAGGCGGAGCCCGCCACCTCATCCCCCTCCCCCTCCGACGATCAGGGCCTCATCTCGCCGACGCGGCAGCGCGCCCCGATGCGCTACACCGCATCGCCACCTGATACGGCAACACCGCCACCGCCTCCACCACACCCTGCCACCGACGACGCTGCTCCTCCAACCCCGCCTGCTGCTGATTCTGCTTCTGCTGCTGATGCTGCTGGTGGTGATGCTGTTGGCATCCCCACCGAGGATGCAGGGGCAGCAGCACCTGCTGCGAAACATCCCAACGTGAAGCCGCGGAAAAAGAAAAAACGCAAGGGCCCAAAGGAGGCCCCTGCGGCAGCAGCCGCCACCCCCGCCCCCGCCAGCCCCCCTGCCAGCCCAGTCATCTCCGCCACCGGGAGCATGAAGAAGTCGCCCTCCGTTGTGTCCGGAGGCTCCTTCACAGATGTGGGCGGCATACTGAAGGCAGACGAGGTGTCTCCAGAAGGCGGGGTGCTCCCGACCTGCCTCACGCGTGACAGCCTCCGGGATGACGATGAGTTGGTCGAGGCGTCGGGGAGCCCGGACCGGCCGCCGGTGGATGATTTCTCTCTCTCGTTGGATCAGAGCCTGCTGCCCGTCGTGCTCGCTGGCACGGAGGAGAAGGTGAAGTTTGAGGTCCCGACGGCGCGGCGCGTGATGGGGGAGGCAGGGGCACTGTCGCATTGGGCGTACCACACGGTGCTGACCTCCAGCATGGATCTCTACACCGGGCAGCCGCATTTCGAATGCCAGCACAGCGAGAGCTGGTTTGAGGTGGACGGGGTTGTCGTGGTACAGAGCGAAAAACGCTACTCCGATTTCGAGTGGTTCCACAGCCTTCTCGTCCGGATGTACCCTTCCCTCCCTGTGCCGCCTGTTCCTGCGAAGAGCGCGTCGGGCACGGTGGACAAGGTGATGGAGTACTTCGCCCCCGAGGGGGGTAGCCAGGCCTCCCTGCTGGATGACCCAAACCGGGTCCCCCTGATCCAGGACAGGATCCACGGCATCAGCATGTTCCTCTCCTACCTCGGGTCCTCCCCGCTGTTTGCCAACTCGGAGCTTCTCCACCACTTCATGCTGAAGACGGGGCAGGAGCTGGCGGACTATAAGGTGGAGGTTGACGACAAGCTGGCGCACGGGCTTCTCTATGGGGAGATCAGCCAGGCGCCTGGGGCGGGGGATGGGTGGGTGAACTCCTTCTTCTGCAACCTGAAGGGGATTGGGGATGCGATAGTCCGCGGGCCGCGGGATGTGACGAACCGGATCCCCAGCCACATCCGGCAGAAGCAGCACAAGGTGAAGGTCATCCATGCGGAGCTGCAGGCGATGGCGAAAAGCTGGGATTCGTTCATCCGCGCGGAGGAGGCGCACTGCGCCGCCGCAACGGCAACCCTGGCTGGCGCTTCGTTCCTCTCCGCCCCGCTGGGCGCCCTGGCGGGGCCAGGGGGTGTCGGGGGTGGCGGATCAGGCGCATCGCCTGCAACGTCCTCCCCGGCAACAGCAGCCCTCCATAACATGCTGAGCGGCATCGGGCTGCCTGCGTCTCTCTTCGCTGGGGCTGGGGGGGCGGAGCAGCCGCCGGGCAGCAGCCAGGAAGGGGAGGGTGGTGGTGGTGGTGGTGGTGGTGTCGGGAAGGCGGGTGGCGGTGCGGCGGCGGCCAAGGGTAAGCTGTCGCTGCAGATGGGGAGGCGTGTGGTGGACTCCGCGGGTAACAGAGGCACAGTGCGGTGGGCTGGGCAGCTGAGCAAGGCGCCCCGGCAGGACATGACTTATGTGGGGGTATGCATGCTGCTGTGCGGATGGGATGGGGGGGGTGGGGGGGGTGGGGTGATTTTTTGGGTTCTGTTCGCCGAGCACTGCCCCGCTGTGCCACGGTTGCACACCTTCCGTCTTTACCTTTCTGTTTTGGAGGGGGGGTGTGTGTGTGTGAGAGGGCTGCACGTCACACCGCGAGAGAACCGTGCATGCTGCCTCCACTGTCTTCGCCTTCATGTCACACGCCTCGCAGGTCGAGTGGGACGAGGCGCTGCATGGCACATCCAACGGCATCATCTTCGGGGAGAAGAAGTTTGACTGCGAGCCGGGGCACGGGAGCTTCACGCCAAAGGAGGTGCTGTATCTGGAGCCTTCCAAGGAGGAGGACCCGCTGGCAGAGGCGCTGGGGCGGACCCTGATGCAGTCGGAGATTGAGCTGTCGCAGGGGGACCCGGAGCGTGTGGCAAACATGCGCAGGATGAAGAACCTCCTAGGGTTTTGGTGTGGCCTGCTGCAGAGCTTTGTCGACGCGATGGAGCGGCTTGTGGGTGTCTACTCGACAGCCGCGCTGTACGAAAGCCAGGGGGCTGCTGATGGGAGGTGTGTTTTCATGATCTGCGAAAAAAAAAATAGCTTTCAAAAAGTGTATCACGTCCAGGGCTTCCCACAATCTTCATCCCTCCAAAAAGTCATGACGATTTTTTCCACAGAAAAAAAGGCTCTCAAAAAAATTTTCCGCCGCGCGCTTCGCGCGCGGCGGCTTCGGCCATGATGCTCGGTGGGCCATGCGGCCGGGTCACAGGTTGCGCCACATCTTGCGGCGACTCCTCTTCATCTTCAGAGAGAGGGTAGTCCAGCAGCTCTGGGGTGGCGGTCCGCTGCCTCTTCAGGTCGGGGGGCTGTGAGCGAGACCGCGGCCGCGGCCGCGAGCCAGAGGGCTGGGGCACTGGAGGCGCAGGGGCAGGACCCGGGGCAGATGCAGGAAGGACACGCTTGTTCCGCTTGTCGTCCTTTTCGATGAAGTCCAGGAGGGCTTTCTTCGACTGGTACGCCTTGGGGAGTTGAATGTGGCGGTACCGAGCCTGCTCAAGCAGGATGTCGCGGTCTTTCTGGAATGCCGAGTAATCCAGGCGGATCTTAGATGCGTCGACATTCCTTCTTGCACCGAAGCCAAAAGCCGCCAGTGACATGTTGTGGGAAGGGATATGGGGGTTGGATGAAACTGTGCGGGTGATGAGTGTAGATGGAACAGAAGGAGGGATGCGGGGATGGACCTGCGTGCGCAGTGGCGAACATCGTGTGGGGGAGGCGGGTCGACCTGCGTGTGCAGTAGCAAACATCCAATTCCTGAACGATTTTGAGCCTTTCTTGCGACGTCGGATGGCGTCTCAGTGCTGGGCGGAAACCTTTCATGCAACAAGCTGTATGCCTGGTAGAACCAGGCCAAACCGGGAAGCCCAAAAATGAGGAAAATCCTCAGCCCCCCAAAAAAATTTTTCGAAGAAAATCCTCAGCCCCCCAAAAAAAATCTGGAAGAAAATCGTCAATCCCAAAAAGTGGGAAAATGGGGGGAAAAAAAAGACGATTTCTTCGGGAAAATCGTCTTAGGGGAAGCCCTGATCACGTCTTCTTCCCTTATGTGATACGTTTTGTCACTTTGGCGCTTCCACTGGATTTCCACTAACTGTGCGCCTTTTTGTGTCATGCCGTTCCACACTGTCTGTGTCTGCAGGTCGCCTGAGCTGGCACGTATCACGACAATCATCGGCGACACCGAGAGGCTGATCTGCGGCGAGTGGGACCACTTCCAGGCGGAGTGGGACAGCTCGGCCCGCAGCATCCTGGTGACGTACACAGATGTCATCGAGCCCCAGCCGCACGACTACCACGCTGGTTTGGCGCGCTGGGTCAAGTCGATACCCGACGTGACCCCTGACCCCGACCACTACATCCCACCGCTGATGTAGCCGATTCGGATTGCATTCTCTCCAAGAGAGAGTTGAAGGCAATGTGGCATGCGCGTTGAATGGCTGCTTTACCTGCCCCTCCCCCACTGCCACGACTCTCTCCCCCTCACCCACCCCACCCCACCCCCCTCTCCCTCACGCTCTCTCACTCCCCACCGAGTGAAGGGGGTGAGGCCGACTGTGTGATTTACCCTTCTTCTACTTCACTACTCTCGATATCCCTCCCCCCACCCCCCTCCCCATTCCCCCTCCCACCGAAGCAAGTGTGGGGCAGAGGGGTAGGGGTTCTAGAATCCGGCCCCACGCGGGCAATCGCGACCGGATTGTTCATCCGAGGCTGTTGTATGGGCGTTGGGGTGGTCGTGTGGCGGTGCGTTCCAAGGAGGAGAGGTGTGGGTGCCTGTTGGGCGCTCTGTGTCAGAGCAGTGCCAATGTGGGCTATCCCAAACCACAAGGCACGATGCCTCGTGCCAGTTTGATGATGCAGCCCCTCTGTTCTCCCAAGCGGGCAATGCGTGCCCAAAGCTGCCTGCCTGTTGCTGTGCCCCGTGTGCCATATCTGTGCTGGGGGTGGGGCGGCCTGTGTGCGGAAAGGGAGGCACATGCACCTTCAAGAGGAGCCTCTGTTGCCTTTTTCCCGTCTGTTTGCACAGACAGCAAAGGGGGGTGCGGTGTGGGTGTGATATAGTGCGGTGGGGAGGGGGGGGGGCGGGAGAGAGGGTGTCTCGCGCTGTGCCTTCGCATGTCCCACCTTCTGGCTGCCCTGCACACAAACCGTGTTGTGTGTGCATGGTGTGCCGGTGATTTCATTGCTCATTTCCTCTTTTAGGTCCGACCTTCTGATGCCCACGGTTTCACACTTGCGTTTTATGGAACATTACGGAGACATGGGGCGCTGGGCGTGCTGCGCCACGTTGCCAAGAAGTCAAGAAAATTGTATCCCCCGGTAACAATGTGCGTACTATGTTGTTGCCAGCCGATGAAACAGGCCGGATCTTCGGACTGCATATGCACCGCTCCAAACAAACACTCAATGAAAGCCACAACGAACAGCAGGCGCGTTGCTGCTGCCCGCCCCGCTAACACACCACGCCTCTGCCTCCTGATTATCGGGCGAGGGGAGGTGGTGGTACGTCGTGCGCCCTGCCTTTCTTGCTTTGCCTTATAGCGGTTCACGCGAGCACCCTAACATTAATACATAAGCAGGTGGGGCCCTCGCTCAATAGTGCAGGACAGTGAACTGCCCCCCTGCCAAAAAAAACATTTGGGAGTTGTGGGGGTGTCACGCTGACGCCGTGGGCGAAGATAATCCGCTGCGAGAAGAAGAAGAAGAAGAAGAAGGGAAATGGCAAAAAAAAATAGTTGTTCCAAATAAATACCCACCCGCCCCCTCCATCCCACCCCATCTCTTCTCAACAACTTACCAAAACTGGTGTTGCTGAAAGTGCTTCGCATGATGTGCGCACGAACTACGCACAAGTACGCACGAACTACGCAATATGGCCTCGTAATGTCACTTTTTTATTTTGTACTGGGGCGGGACCAGTAATTAGCTCAAAAAGGCTGAAAAAATGCCGAAAATTTTCGAATCCCAGTCAGGGACCACTCTGAATCACCTGTATCGTGCAAAAAAACGGGTTTGTTTGCCGGAAAGTCACAATGTGTGCCCTCCACAGGCCCCCCTACCCCCCGAGTACTCGGGGGGTAGGGGGGTATGAGGGGGGGGTGGTTTCACCCAATTGGTGTTCCCAGTAAGAGGTGTAAATGGACACCCCATGGCCAAAACGACCCCACTGCGATCCGCACAGATCCCAAACGTTCCAAATAACGGGTTTTTGGAACACCCAAGGAGGGGGTCCCGCTGGGTGGGCTGGTGTGGTTGCCTCTCAGTCACATCCTATGACCAGCCCCTGGGCCAGACCCACGTTTCACGGACGAAGCTTGACAGCTCGACCACAGAAATGACCCCACTACGATCCGCACAGATTCCAAATAGTCAAAGGAACAGGGTTTTGCAACACCCGAGTAGGGGGTCCCTTTAGGGGGCGTTTTGGTACAATCTCGGCTCTGTAGTGATAAGGGGTTTCGCAGGCAGTGTCCTTAGCCTTCAGCCACTGTCAAGTAAGCCCATTCTATGGCTTGGCTTGAGGGTGCGTTGTCATCTGTTGGTCCCAGGTACAGACAAACAAACGCTGCAGCTGGGCGAGGGCTGACTGATGTGTCTTCCGACGTTCGAGACTTCGGACAACCTAGTTTGGTGAGTCTCGAGCCAGGCTCCTAGGGCCTCCAGAGACAGGTCCTTCCGCAGCAGTCAGAAGGATGACTTCCTGCAAACCAGAGGGCCTGGGTGGATATTTGGGCCACATGGAGGCCCCCTACATCAGGAAATGGGCACCACAAGGTCTGGGACGAGGCCGGTGGTAGTGTTGGTGCAGTCTGGGCTCTGTATTGGAGGTAGCGTGTTTCCCACATGAGAGAATAAAAAAGTGGCATTATTGCTTATGCACAATGTACGCACAAACTACGCAAAACTACGCACGAACTACGCAATTTGGGCCTTTCAGCAACACCAAAAACTCAAGACTTTATTCTACGAAATGCCGGAAATGTTGGTGGGGGAGGCAGGGGCGTAGGATGTGCTGGGTGGCTGTGCACGTTATGTGTGTGATTTTTTCTTGCCTTCTTGCGACGAGTCACCGACCCGCTTGCACGTTGTGCAGATGCGCGCCAGATGGCGGGGTGTTCCGAAGCCGAGCGGTGTAATCTACTGGCGGTCTGAAGAGGCTGCTCACCTTGCTCCGGTCAAAGCAATGCCGACACGTTCCAAAGTGGCTGTGGGTACGTCCATATTAACTAACACAAAAAAAATCCCTATGGACGCACCGGTGTGCGGGTAAATCGCACACATAACATTCACCCCGATCGTGTCGGCCACATTCCCTCCCCCTCCCCTCCAAGCGTGCCCCGTGCAACATGCCGCGCGTCTCGGCAAGGGCATCGGTACCCCCAGCGGTTAACCGATCTGAAGACCTCCTCCATACACACGCACACACCACCCCCGCCCTCCCCCCTGCCGACCCGCCACCCCCCGTGCACCTTTGGATGCAAGCCCCTGCCCCCTATCCTGGGCTCTGTTGCGTTCTGTGCTCTGGTCCGGCCTCCTCCCGCTCTCTTTCTCCCTACAGCCGCGGCGCGGCGTCGGCTGCGTTCTATCCACCTGATCTTGTGCCGCCCGCTTTTTGCTGCCGCTTTTCCCCATACAAATCGAACCATATTCTTGTCTCCAAGTGTATTATTACCACGGGGGGTGAGGGGATGTGGGGGACAGTGCGACATGAGCCACTGGAAAAAGTGGAAGGTGGCCACACGTGCGGCATGCTGAAAAGAAAGCTGTGTGTGGTGTAAACCTTGAAAGAACGAAGAACCGGGGCGGTGTTCGTTAATATCCTGCGGCCCACCCCGTGCCAACCTATCGGGCAGGGGGTGGGGGTCGGGGGCGCAGTGTGCCATGTGTGGTGGCCTTCTCCACGGTAGCGAGTTCTGGGTCTGAAAACTGAAACCACGCCCAGAACGCTCCAAAATAGCCCCCCCCCCCCCCCCCCCCCGCCCCACCTCGGCACCCACCGCCCGTTGTTCATTACTTTTTTGAGGGCCCATTATTTTTTTTGCGGCCCCCCCTTCCGCACTTCCGAACACCCCCCCCTCGGCGCCTTACACCACTGCTGTGTCGTGGCAGCTCGAGGTAGTTGGGTCGGAATCGGTATGAATGGGGGTCGCCCGGTCCCCCCCCCCCTCCGACCACCTCACCGGTCGGCACCCCCCTTGGCAGCGCGTCGTGTGCCTCGCTGGAGGCACCATCAGGGTTTCCTCCGGTGAAACCTACAGGACAACACCAAGGCCAACGTGGTGTCCGTGCTGCCAACCCCCCCCCCCCCCCCTTCATACGATTCACTGGGGGGAGGGGGCAGCTTTTGTATTCCGCTGCCTTTAGGAGAGTCCGAAACATACCTTGCCGTCGGTGTGTGTGCGGGAGTGGAGGGTGGTGTGGTGGTGGTGGCGGTGCATTGTTTCTTGTTCTCGATGTGCAGGAAAAAAGAGGCACACATACCCACCGACCCACCCCTCCTATCATCCCCTCATCCTCTTCTCCGCTCTCTTTGCAGCCCGGGAGGCTGACACACACACACACACACGCGCTCTCTCTCTCTCTCTCCCTTCTCTGGCAGGAAGGATTTCCTCCATTCGCAGGTTGTGATAGAGCCTAGAGCTGGGCACGAGGTGAGGAGGGTTTGAGAGTGGGTTGTCGTTGGGTGTGCGTGGGATGGGGGGTGGGGGGGAGTGCATATGGGTGCGGAATCCGCCGACCCCCCCCCCCTCTCCCCCCAAGAAAATGTGACATTTCTTCTCCACGGCAACACCTTTTTGCCCACACCGGGGCCCCAATGTCGCCATGCCGCACCCCCCCCCCCCCCCCCCCCCGCGCCGAACGCCACACGGTGGACTCCCACACGTCAGGGTGCACCTTTTTGGGATATCGGAATATCGGGGGTCCAGACCCCCGCTCGCGGGGGTCGTCTGGGCACCAAAAATAGCAGGGCAGACTCCCGCTAGCGGGGGTCCAGACCCCCGCTCCAGGGGGTGGGAGTCCACCGTGCACCGCACCTTCTCTCAGGCAAAGGCCGTTCTCCCCTCAACCCCCGACCCCACCCCCACCCCCCACCACATTCTATACCTTATTGCTTTTTCTGCCGCACTTGAGAGCGAAAAGTCAAGGAGAAGGTTGTGGGGTGCGTCTAAGGCACCCTCGCCTTTGTTTTTCTCTGCTTTACGTCCCACCTCCGTCCCTATCCTTCTGGCTAGCCCATCGGTTCCTTCTCGAGGGAGGGAGCGGGGTGTGTGCAGGTGTCTGTGTCTGTGTATGGTGTGTGTGTGTTTGTGTTTGCCACTGTGGTGTAATGCAAATTTTAAGGCGGTGTTAGCGCTGAACGGGCGATACCCCCACCCCTCCAGTCCCGCACTCCTGAAGGGATTCCCCAATTCGGCGTGACACCGGTGGTGTGTGAGTGTGTGAATGGGTGAGACTTGCCACCCCCTATTGCTCCTGCTACCGCCCCCTCCCCGCGCCCCCTCTCCCCTTCCGGTCTCACTCTGCGGCAGCAGCCAGCCCGCTCTGCCTGGGAGCCAACGATTCAACGACTCCCGCACCCCCCCCCCCCCCCCCACGGCTGTGAAGTATTCTCCCTCGTGGCTGGGGGAGAGGGAGATGGGTTGTTCTCTTCCCTCCTCCCCAGGAAGGGGGGCGGGGGGGCCTGCTGCTGCTGCCCTGCTGCAGAACCAAAGAGAGGCTCAAAAAATGGATGATTAACAATATGGCGGGAGGGGATGAGTTAGGGGAGGCATCTCCCAGACACGGCGGAGGAAACCGTGGTAGATCCCCTCGCCCCCCCACCGCCCCCACTCTCATGCCTCCTCCGCGTGCGTCACACCGCACTCCACAACTTGCGTTGTCAGCTCCCGGACTGCAACCCGGCTAGCCGGCTGACTGCTTGTCTGGTGGACTCCCCAGACTAGTCAGCTGAATTTGACGAGTCACCCGGCAAGACGACCACCCGTGCCAGCCGTCTGGCTAGCCGGATCTGTCTGACAAGTCAACACGACTAGTCAGGCCCCCGGCTACCGCGCCATGTGAAGGCAGAGTGGCACCACTGCCCAACGCATGACCACCACACCCACACACCCATGCACCCACATGCAGGACGATCCTCTGAACTTCACCCCACCCCCCCTTTCTCGAGGGAGCACCCTCACAACCGCGACCCCTCACCTCCCCCTCGTATCTCATCCCCCCGTATTTTTGTCATAGTTGTATCCGATTTCCTTTGGTTTTTTTTTCCACGCATCACCCTTGGTATCCCACGTTCGAAATGGCGTTCCGGCTTGCCCTGCTGCTGGCTGCAGCCGCCCCGGCGGTTGCGGGGGGGTCGCGAGGGGGGCACCGGGCGGGATGCCGGTCTGCGTGGGTGAAGGGGACGAAGGCGGTGTGCTTCAGCAGCATTTCAAACTGTGACAAGACGGACGAGATCGGCTGGACCAACTTTGTCATGAAAGGCAAGGAGTCGATGGACCTCTGGGCAGGGGCGTCGCAGTGCGATGCTGAGGGAGCAGCGCTTGCGGGCAGCGCATCGATCCACATCCGCGACGACGGCATCATCGAGCTGGATGTGAACACCAACAGTGCCTGGGAGCTGCAGGAGGCCTCGGTGTGGCTGGGCCTGGGCAAGCTCCCGCAGCGCTGGTTTGGGCGGTACACAGCAGACCCGGAGCGGTTTCCCTACCAGAGCGGGAGGGAGGGGATCCACAAGTTCCGCGTGCGGAACGGGCACCTCCTGAAGTACGCCTACTTCGCGCTGCACGTTGAGGTGTGCCCAGCGGAGGGGCACACCGCAGCACCGACCCCCGCGCCTGAGGAGTGCCACTCGGCATGGGTGCACGGGGAGGAGCCCATCTGCTTCCGTGGCCTGCGTGGCTGCGAGAGGAAGAACAGCGAGCCTGGCGGCTGGACGAATGCAATGGCGCACGGCGTCTCGTCTCTGAAGATGCTTGCTGGTGCCGAGTCGTGTGAGGCGGATGGGGCGGCGGAGGCGGGCAGCGTGGGGTTCACCATGACGGAGAGCAACGTGGAGCTGTCGATTAACATGGCAGCCGGGTGGAGGATGAAGGGGGCGGCGATCTGGCTCGGGAGGGACAAGCTCCCCAAGTCCATCTGGGGGAGGTACTCTGGTGTGCCGGAGCGTTTCCCGTATAAGGCGGTGAAGGCGGGGTCGTACCGCTTCCGCTTCACGGGGAAGGCGCCGAGCACGTTGTACTTCGCTCTCCATGCCGAGGTGTGTCGTGTGCCGCGCACGCTGCCACCGCTGACGCAGGCCCCGAAGACGGGTGCGCCCGTGACAGCAGTGCCGCCCACACCCGCTCCCGCCACACCGGCACCGGAGACTGGCGCCCCCCCGACGGCAGCACCTCCGACAGCGGCTCCGGCCACGTCGGCACCTCCGACAGTGGCCCCGGCTACCGCAGCACCCTCGACGGCGGCCCCGGCGACCTCGGCACCCCCGACAGTGGCACCGGCCACGTCGGCACCTCCCACAGTGGCCCCGGCTACCGCAGCACCCCCGACGGTGGCCCCGGCTACTTCGGCACCCCCGACAGCGGCTCCCGCTACCTCGGCACCTCCGACGGTGGCTCCGGCCACGGCAGCACCTCCGACAGCGGCCCCGGCGACTTCTGCACCTCCCACAGTGGCCCCGGCGACCGCGGCACCCCCGACGGTGGCCCCCCCGACTTCGGCACCCCCCACAGTGGCACCGGCCACTTCTGCACCCCCCACGGTGGCCCCGGCTACCTCGGCACCCCGGACTGCGACGGCGGTTCCTTCGCTGCCGTCGTGCCGCAGTTCTGGCACCGTGGATGTTGGGCATGTCACACCCGTGGCTGAGGGCGGCATGTTCGTCGACTGGGGTGAGGGCGCCGCGCTGGTCGACCCGCTGCCCGCCTGGCCCAGCGCAGAGAACTCCGTGATGCGCGACTTCCCCATCAAGTGGGTTGAGCGCGGCTTCAAGGCCTACCTCCCGACGCAGAGCTCTCTGGATGCTGCCAGCACGCTGCGCATCGAGTGCCCTGCCAACTGCGGGATGGCGCCCTGCGAGGTGATTATCTCATACTACGAGTGCCCCCCCTGCTCTACACGCACCAACGGAGGCTTCCCTGCGATGCTCCCGCGTGCGGGCTGGGAGGCTGGGCACTGCTCGCCCACCTTCCGCCAGGAAGGCGGCATGCAGTACTTCACCATGACCTCCTACAGGAAGCTTGTGCCCGCCGGCACGACCCTCGAGACGCCGCGCCTGTCCCTGCCGCTGCAGCAGGCTGCGGTGTTCGTCCGCCAGGGTGCATCTGTGTGCCCTGCCGACGAGGCTGCCTGCGGCACCACCACCGGGTGCATGTGGCTGGAGGGCACGTGCATCTCCGACTGGTGCCCAGGCAAGGTCTCGGCAGGCGGCATCGGCGGCAGCGGGATGAGCGTTGGTGGCGGGATGGGCGTTGGCGGCATCGGAGGCGGCACTGAGCCCTCCTGCCGTGTGTGCGCCGACATGACGCCGGTGTCCGCTGCGCCTGCACCTCAGGAGGAGATCGGTGGCGTGCAGGCGGGCGGGCTGGGTGGGCTCCGTTAATAAGAAAGCCTGCCCCCCAGAGATGTGGTGTTTGAATGCAACGGCGTGACCTTTGCGGGTTCCAACAAGGAGGGCAGGGGGGAGGGGGTGTGTGTGTTTTGGAAGTAGCCGCAGGGGGATAAAAGCAAGACAAGGCGAAAAAAAATCAAAGCAAAACAAAATCTCGCCACTGCCCTGGTCGGCTCATGCGGCCAGGCTGGGGGGTTCAAATGACATCACACGTGCAGCCCCTCCCCTATTCTGGGATTCTGCTCGATTGTTGGTGATGTCTGCGGCAATTCCACACACACCCTGGTCCCCTCTGACCCGACTCTTCCCAAAGCGGTGTGGTTGTGAAGGCGGGGAGGAGATCTGTGTCGCACCGATGTTTCTCTCTCCGCCTGCACACTCCCCACCCCCCCACCCCCACCCCCACCCATCTCCGTATTTTTTCCCGGATTATTTCATCTCTTTGTTTTGCTCCCAACCCACCCAATCCATACCATTTTCTATTGTCATCCGTTGGGTCCCTTGTGTTGCCGCACAAACCCCGTCCGCCTCCACCGCCCCCCTCCCCCCCTCCCTTTTGAACGGTATTTACCCCCTCCTCCCATCGATCCCCCCCTACCCCCACCCCCACCCCACCACCCCCGGTCGGCCCCCAGGAAGAAAATCAAATTGTGGCGTCGCCAAATTGCCAAATCGCCAAATTCAAATCACCTCGGACAGACCGCATTCGTGCTTCAATTGTTTTGAGAGCCGTGTCTCCAAAAGGGGGAACGCTGTGCCATTGCAGAATCCTTGCGAGGCATCGCCTCCTGCATGAAGGTGTGGGAGGGGGGCTGACCTCAGGAGCGACAGCCGATGTGCGAATCATGTTCGGGGGTTCCGCTACCACCTCCCGAAAAACCCAAACTTGTGTCGGGGAGGGTACGGCAATCTGATTTGTTTGGGCGCCACCCCCCGCTCTCAAAACCCCAAACCCCCACCCCAATGATGGCATGCCATGGGTTGTTTCATGGCCTCATTTCTTTCATATCGTTGTTGTGTCCGGGAGGGTTTATTTTTTCAGTTCGCGACTGGTCTGTGTGCGCTGCAATACGTTGCCAAAAAAAAGAGGGGGGGGGGGGATTTCAACTAAGAACAAACAAAATGGGTTCAAAACAACACACTCATCCAGCTAGCTGTCCGTTGTTCTCACCAAGCCTCTATATCCCCTTTGTTTCTCCTCATCTTCTCAGAGAAGCTTCCCCCGCCCTGTTTATTTTTCTGCCCTACAGGCACATGCACACGCGCCTAACCAGGCGCACCGCAGTGCCTTTTCTGACATCATTCATCGACACCCCTTATTTTTCGTTTGCACTCCGTATATTTCCAACAAACCAATTGTCTTGCCTGTGAGGAGTGTCACATGCCAGATTTCAGAGTGGCGCTTTCCCGCCGATTCCTTCTTCTAGCTTCATGGAGTGTGTATCCGCTACGGAGTCACGGGGGGGCGTCAGCCAGTGAGGGGAAGAGGGGGCGACCCAAAAGCCTTTTATCATCACGACGGTAGCGAAGGCCTCCTGTATTTCTTGTTCGATTTTCAAAACCAGTTACGAGCGGCGAAGCGTAGCGAAATTCGCGAAAGTCACGAAGTAACGGAGGAAATTTGTACGGCCAGAGCTTTGATGAGGACCACACCCATGCCACTTCACACAGGGGCTTCCACAGTGCGCTCAACTCAAAAAACAGCCCGGAACTGCCATGTTTTGCAGTTGCTGGGCAGGGTGTTCTCTCTTATTACGGCAGAAGGTGTACGATTTCCATTGGCATTCCCAGAGCGCGAGAAGGGGGTGGGTGGGGGGGGGGGGAAGAGGAAGAGGAGGAGGAGGAGGGAGGTGTGTGGTTGGGCAACACAGCCGGAAAATGGTTTCTTGCCCCACCCCACCCCTCCTCCCGTCCTGAACCCTCCCTCCCCACACCCCCACCCCCGCCTTCGCGCCGCGCCCTGCATGCCATTCAAGTCGAGAATCCCGGGGGGGGGGGGGGGGGGGGGAGACGCCGGGGGCGATGATGGCTCTGATATTCTGGCATGCCCATAGTCGCAAGTGGAGGTTCGTTGGGGGTTGAGTTTTATTGTCTTCTAGCCGACGCGTCTCGAGAGGCTGCGTTTGTATCTCAAGCGGGGCCGGAGAGGGGGGGGAGGGTGTGATTCGTTCTTCTCTTTCTCCCCGATTCGTTCTGCTTGGGGTTTGAAACACTGCTCTCAGCGCTGCCGAACTTTTTTTTTTGCACACGTTGTCTTCACCAGGGATAGTGGGTGACTTTCCAAATTCTGCAAAAAAGCCGGTTTTTGCCGGTTTTCCCGTTTTCCGTTTTTTGGCGCCGTTTTGGCGTTTCCTGTCCGTGTATGGGGTGAGCGGGGCACCTGCCCGCATCCCGACTTTGGTTGTTTCATAAAGCCGACGGACACCTCACACAGCACCCCACATACACCGTGTTGGAGATGTGTGAGGTGCTGTGGGAGAGCAGGTGTCCTTTGCTAGAACACCATCCGGCCGTGCCTCCAGCCATGGATCTGTCTCAGGAACTGTAGGGCAACGTCAGGAGTGCCAGAAGGTGCACGCCAAGCCCTTGAGAGACCACTGCTGGACAGGGGGGCTGAAGGAGAATCTCCGGACTTCGTGCTCCAACAGCGCCGGGCGAGGCAATGTCGATCGCCAGTGGACAACGAGGAAGTCGTACAGACTTGTGTGCAGGGGTGGGGTAGTCTGCACGTACTCCGTCTTCACTCACGACCATGTCGTACTCCTGGTGTTGTGCCGTTTCCCACTTGCCATGGTGCACCAACGGTACATATGTCCACTCGACAGGCACACAGCACAGCGGGGGGTCTGGGGGGCGGAGCCCCCCAGCCGCCGGAGGCCACGGTAGCGAACATCTGGCCTTCTCCTTCGCGTTCTTGGACTCTTTGGGTCAATCGCGGTTCGTAGTGGGGCTATTATTGGTGTCCAGGCGACCTGTGTACCCTCTAAGCAGGGTGGGCATAGTCGGGAAAAAAGTGGCCGAAAATTCCCGAAAAATTTTATAGTTTTTTTTTTGTAGCCTCATGCAATGAAGGAGGAAATGGAACACGGAGAAAGCAGGTCATTCGAGTTTACGGCACGCGTAGTGCCGTAATTGCAGAGCCACATCTCACCTCATCACAGGTCGAGGTGTGTGCGTTTCACCACAACTCTCACAACCTCTCCCAAACAACCAAACAACACAATGCCGGACCGGAACGCAACCGTGATCATCGACCAGGCGTGGATCGATGTTCCGACCCCGGTTGTTCCGGGAAACGCAGCGGGGGTGGACGGCACCCCCGACTGCGTGTTTCCGGAGTGCGGGGCGCTGCACTCCGACGCGCACTCGTCTGTGTGTCGCATGTGTGGAAGGCGACGACGAAGAGCTGCCTGAAGGCCTACATGGAGGGCACGGGGGATCAGACGGTCGAGAAGATGACCGACCAGTGGATGGAGCCACACTGGGTCTGCCCCCTCTGCGCGCTGTATCTCCACAATGGTGAGGCAACATGGACCCTCAAGGAGGAGGACGAGGGCGACGCCGATGCCAACATGAGTGACGCTACGCCCAAGGTGAGGGACCTCTGGGAGTTGATGAGGGGTGTGGATAACCCAAACACCAAGGCAATTCTGGAGGAGGTCTTGGATGATATGCAGAGGAAGGAGCGGCAGGCGAAGCTGGAACGCGAGGGGCTGACCGGCACCCGCATCACGGTGGTGGAGCAATGGCGCCACCGGATGCAGTCGCCAGCGCTGCACGCAATGGCCATGAGGGCACTGCGTGATCGTTTCGGGAAGGGGGCGGACGATGCGGCTGCGGCAGCGACCGGGCCCCAGCACGAACTTCGGGTCGCGCTCTCCGTGTTGGACATCCTGATCCCCATCGTGTCGACGAAGCCTGAGGCAGTGCAAGCTGCCCACAACCTCCTGGTCCGCTTGGAGGGGCTGCGCCTCCGGGAGTGGTACGGGCTCGCGGCGCAGCTGCACTGGGAGCGGCGGCTGGAGGGCATGCCGGCAAGCGCGCTGACGGAGCAACTATTCAGGTCGCTCCAGAGCCAAGCCCAGAGCGAGGGCGAGAAGGAGAAGGCCAACAACAAGCGGCGCCGCACCGAGGGCGCGTGGGACGAGGAGGAAGAGAGGCCAGTGGTGCCGAAGGGAAGTAAGGGGGGAAAGGGATCCAACAAGGGCTTCAACAAGGGATCCAAGTGGGGCAAGTGACAAGCCACACCTGCGCAGGGAGAGCCGGGGTTGCGCGGGCCGGCGACACCTCCCTCAGACACACCGCCACTGCACACACAGTCCACACTTCAAGGGGAACCAGCGGTGCCACAAGCTCAAGGGGAGCAGAATTCACGCATGCCGTGGCGAGTAAAAGCGCAAACCACACAGCCCAGTGCTCAAGGGGAGCCAGCGGCGCATCAAGCTCAAGGGGAGCAGAACCCACGCACGCCGTGGCTAGTAAAAACGCAAATCACACAGCCCAGTGCTCAAGGGGAGCCAGCGGCGAAGCAAGCTCAAGGGGAGCAGAACCCACGCACGCCGTGGCTAGTAAAAACGCAAAACACACAGCCCAGTGCTCAAAGGGAGCCAGCGGCGCATCAAGCTCAAGGGGAGCAGAATCCACGCACGCCGTGGCTAGTAAAAACGCAAATCACACAGCCCAGTGCTCAAGGGGAGCCAGCGGCGAAGCAAGCTCAAGGGGAGCAGAACCCACGCACGCCGTGGCTAGTAAAAACGCAAAACACACAGCCCAGTGCTCAAGGGGAGCCAGCGGCGAAGCAAGCTCAAGGGGAGCAGAATCCACGCACGCCGTGGCTAGTAAAAACGCAAAACACACAGCCCAGTGCTCAGGGGGAGCCAGCGGTGCATCAAGCTCAGGGGGAGCAGAATCCACGCACGCCGTGGTTAGTAAGAATACAGCCCAGTGCTCAGGGGGAGCAAATGGCGCAGCAAGATCACGGGATGACGCCACACAGGCCGTGGCCGGTCACCAACACTGCTCGGGGAGAGCAGGCGACAGAGCGGGCCAGCCCAGCAGTGCAGCAGACGGGATCCCAGGGGCGGGACCCGACAGCGGACGGCCACACCATCGAGTCGGGGCTGCAGCGGTGGCTGCGCAGGGGGCCAGCAACTCGAGGACGCCCGCGGAAGTCAGAGACAACAACCCTCCCGGACGGGACGAGGGGGGAAGTCGTGTCTGCAGCCAACGCCGTTCTGGACCGGGCACTCGCGAACTCCGTAATTGCAGAGCCACATCTCACCTCATCACAGGTCGAGGTGTGTGCGTTTCACCACAACCTCTCCCCTCCCCATTCCCCCGTGTTGAGTGACATGTGTCGATAGCAGTGTTTAAGATACTGTTATGAAAAACGGGGCTTAGCCCCGGTTTTTGAGATTTTGCCCCGAAAAACCGGGGGTGCCTCTTTTTTTTTTCCACCGGGATTTTTCTGAGATTCTGTCCGGGTACTATTCCAGGGTACTTTTTGGCCAGAGGAGGCCGGGGCCAAGAGCACAGTGCCCTGCCCCAGGGTTAGCCCGATGAACCTGTTGAGCACAACGGGTGCACGTTGACTACATGCGGCGTGCGACTATGGAGCAGAATCAGCTGTTCGCTACCGTGGCCTCCGGCGGCTGGGGGGCTCCGCCCCCCAGACCCCCCTGTGCCGTCTGCCTGTCTTATATCCAACACCCTTTGGGGTCAATTGGGGATGGAATACAGACCACCCCGGGAGGATGCAGGCAGCTCACAGAATCGTACGGTTACAAGGAACAGATGCTCACTACCGTGGCCTCCGGCGGCTGGGGGGCTCCGCCCCCCAGACCCCCCATGTGGCCTGTGCCTGTCCAGAACCAAGTCTGCAAGGGCAACCTGCGGTGCTTTCAACACCACCGCGCTCTCCCGAACGCCTTTCTCATCGAGTGGCTCCTTCGCGTTGGCGCCAAGAAGGAGCGCGCTCCTCTCGGACCTGGCAGCGGCCCCCGCAGAGGAGCCACCCTGCCCATCCCAGTTGAGTGGCGTGGGGTGGTGTGTTGTGGGAAGGGAAAGCCCTTCCAGTTGGAGAAATGGCTGAAATTTTACCCCCGATTACCCCCGGTTTTCGGCGCGCAGCCCGGAACCCTATCTTTTACCCTGGTCGATAGTGTTCCATTTTTTTTTTGAAAAACCGGTTTTGGCAAAAACCGGTTTTGCAAACCGGTTTTTCATTAGCACCCACTGTCCCTGGTCTTCACCAAAGGGGACTGTTCGTGCGCACAAACAAAACCAGAAAATATTTATATTACGAAGGGGCAAGCAAACCACCCTCCATTGTCGCATTCCACTCAAGCAACTCACCGCAGCCAATCTGGCACGGCGTGATTTGTGATTCTGGCGGTTTTTCCATTCTGTCCACCCTAGTTAGTTTAGTTTGTATCAGCTCACCACCACCACTCACCGAGGCAAGGGGGGGTGCGGTTTGAACCGCTATCCCCTGCGCATCGAGGGAGAGAACCACGAACATCATATTCCGGCGGCACTGCGTGCCGCTGTTTGGTTGCCTTTCCCGCACCCGGGTCTTTGGGTGTGGCGGGGAGGTTCCAGAATGTATCAGGAATAGTTCAATACGAACAGCAACCACAAAGAAAAGGCAAAGCCGTGAGACACATGGGGGGTCTGTGCAGCAGCCTGGCTCTCCCAGAGCCCCCTGTGGCTTGTCGGTGCCAATAAAGAAATACAGATTACACAGAAGGGCCATGCTGCCCCAGCAGGCAATGCTTTATTATTCTTCAGAATTCTTTTATCCGCACTCCCCATACTCAGAAAACCTCAGCCTCTCCGATCTCTTCTTGCCGGACGCCTCTTCTCTGCACACTGCTGCGGGAATAAAATAAAGCACAAAATTGGGGGAAGGTTTTGCTACGGTGCCGAAAAGCGGTGTGGTTCTTTTTGGCACATTTCCCCCTATTCAATTATCAATAGGGGCATATTTGCCGAATTCTACCCCCGTTTTTTTTGCTCAAAACAAGCACACCCCCAAAAAAATTGTGGCAATGGAGTGACAGGAGAGGCCACGGGGAGGGAATCTGAGCCCCCCCCCCCCCCGTGGTTGTGTGTATATCAACATCCTCTCGACCTCGCTCTCTCTCTTCCCACCCCCACCCCCACCACCCGCCCCCTTCTTCGCAGCTCTCGGCAGCTTCTGCAGGTGGAGCTTGGCATTCTGCTTTGTTCCAGCTGAAGGCTGCTGCAGACAATCATACCGTCCCCCGCTTTCTCATCACAGGGACCCCTGAGGAAGCTCGCAGCACTGTTGGTTTACGGGAGCCGCTCGGGTTCTCACAACAGGGCATGTGTGCGGTTGGGGTCCGTATATATCATCTCTACCTTCGACCTCCCCTTCGTATTTTGCATCCGATGATTTGAGGAAGTGCCGTATTATATGAAAACACCGGGGGGAGGGAGCTTTTCCCCCGCACCGGTTGCTGCTTGCAGCGCGTCGAGGATTGCAGTGATTTTCCCCCGTGGCGAAAAAAAAAATTTCGCAAAAAGTGTCACTTCAACTCTGCCGCTCTTTCTCTACTGTTGATACTTCGTTTGATGCGTTGACGCTTCCACACACACTTACAAACCCACTTGCCTGATGAAGGGGGTGGTGTGTAGAGCACGTTTGGCAGAGCTGAATGACACTTTCCGCGCGAAAGTCGTGTGCGTAAAAAAAAAATCTCTGGAAAAATCGTCCGGCGAAAAACGTTTTTTCGCCACGGGGGTTTTTGGTGGGAATTTTTCAGGGGGTCTGGGGAGAGGTCCTGGAGGAAAAAACATCAGGCCCAGGAAAAAAATGGGAGGGCCTGCTCTGTGAGCCCCACCAAGCAGTTACAGATTGGCAGGACAAGACCTGCAGAGGGTGGCTGGCAAGAACAGATGTTCACTACCGTGGCCTCCGGCGGCTGCGGGGCTCCGCCCCCCAGACCCCCCTTGTGGAACCCAGGCCCACAAGCCGTACATCAACCCCAGGAATGCGAAAACGCCCAAAATCTGTAGCCTCGACGGGACGGATGTTCACTACCGTGGCCTCCGGCGGGTCTGGGGGGCTCCGCCCCCCAGACCCCCCCTGTCGCGTGTGCCTGTCTCGAGTCCTTGGGCGTATGCGACTGGCCATCTCCGCGTAGTCTCGGGCGCGCGAAGCGCGCCCGAGAAAAATTTGTTGAGGGTGCCGGGGGGGGGGGGGGAACCCCCCCCTCCCCCCCCGACCCCCTCCCCACTACCCCCACCGACCTGCTCTCGGGATAGGCAGGGTCTCGCTGTTGTCGGAGAAAATGTGAGATCCAGCGCCGTTTCCCCCCACCCCTCCGTCCGAAACCGTTCAAAAGGATCCCCCTCTCCCGCCCGCACCCACACCACACCCCTACTTCCCTTGACGTTGTTATTTATGGGGGTCTTCGCTAGCCGGTGCAAAAAAGTGCAGGCTGGTGCAGGGCAAAATGGGCCGAAAATGGGCCAAATCGGAGGCAAAAAAAAGGGCGGGGAGTTGGGTGGCCCCTAGCTGGGAGCACGCATTTGGACCCAAAAAATAATGTCGAGCGGTCCCTGTGCATTGTTCAGCCCTCACAGGACGAGAAGGCACGGCGGGGCCCGTGTCACGGGTAAACATTGAGATCAACCTGTCATCCTGGGCCAAGCCAAGATGGGAGCTGGCCGCCTGGGGCAATGCAGGAGCAACGGCTAGTGCTCGTGCTGGCACGAAGCGGAGCCAGGCAGTGCTGTCCCAAGGGTGGGCCGAGCCAGACAGTGATGTCCCGAGAATGGGCCGAGCCAGACAGTGCTGTCCCGAGAATGGGCCGAGCCAGGCAGTGCTGTCCCAAGGGTGGGCCGAGCCAGACAGTGCTGTCCCGAGAATGGGCCGAGCCAGACAGTGCTGTCCCGAGAACGGGCCGAGCCAGACAGTGCTGTCCCGAGAACGGGCCGAGCCAGACAGTGCTGTGCCGAGAATGGGCCGAGCCAGGCAGTGCTGTCCCAAGGGTGGGCCGAGCCAGACAGTGCTGTCCCGAGAATGGGCCGAGCCAGACAGTGCTGTCCCGAGAATGGGCCGAGCCAGACAGTGCTATCCCGAGAACGGGCCGAGCCAGACAGTGCTGTCCCGAGAATGGGCCGAGCCAGACAGTGCTGTCCCGAGAATGGGCCGAGCCAGACAGTGCTATCCCGAGAACGGGCCGAGCCAGACAGTGCTGTCCCGAGAACGGGCCGAGCCAGACAGTGCTGTCCCGAGAACGGGCCGAGCCAGACAGTGCTGTCCCGAGAATGGGCCGAGCCAGGCAGTGCTGTCCCAAGGGTGGGCCGAGCCAGACAGTGCTGTCCCGAGAATGGGCCGAGCCAGACAGTGCTGTCCCGAGAATGGGCCGAGCCAGACAGTGCTATCCCGAGAACGGGCCGAGCCAGACAGTGCTGTCCCGAGAACGGGCCGAGCCAGACAGTGCTGTCCCGAGAATGGGCCGAGCCAGACAGTGCTGTCCCGAGAATGGGCCGAGCCAGACAGTGCTATCCCGAGAACGGGCCGAGCCAGACAGTGCTGTCCCGAGAACGGGCCGAGCCAGACAGTGCTGTCCCGAGAACGGGCCGAGCCAGACAGTGCTGTCCCGAGAATGGGCCGAGCCAGGCAGTGCTGTCCCGAGAACGGGCCGAGCCAGACAGTGCTGTCCCAAGGGTGGGCCGAGCCAGACAGTGCTGTCCCGAGAATGGGCCGAGCCAGACAGTGCTGTCCCGAGAACGGGCCGAGCCAGACAGTGCTGTCCCGAGAATGGGCCGAGCCAGGCAGTGCTGTCCCAAGGGTGGGCCGAGCCAGACAGTGCTGTCCCGAGAATGGGCCGAGCCAGACAGTGCTGTCCCGAGAACGGGCCGAGCCAGACAGTGCTGTCCCGAGAACGGGCCGAGCCAGACAGTGCTGTCCGGAGAATGGGCCGAGCCAGGCAGTGCTGTCCCAAGGGTGGGCCGAGCCAGACAGTGCTGTCCCGAGGGTGGGCCGAGCTAGGAAGTGCTGTCCCGAGAATGGGCCGAGCCACGCAGTCCTGTCCAGAGGGTGGGCCGAGCCAGGCAGTGATGTCCCGAGGGTGGGCCGACATCACATCCGGTCTCGGCCCGCTGTCTGGACCGCAGCAACAAGAAATCTGCGCTGCATGCACAGGAGCAGGGGGACTTGGCCCGTCCGCACTCCGACATTGCACCGCGCTGCCCCAGCGCTCCAGATCACAAGGCCCCCTGTGCCGCAGGAGGTGGAGACGTCGCACACCAGCAGGATGACGTCGCAGACCAGTTCACCACCCCCAACAGTAGGTCACACTCCTCCTCGCCTGTAGGCCGTCTACTGTATGCAGGAGTCTGCGTGTGTTGATAAAGACACACACGCCCGGCACACCTGATTCTATGGGCAGCGCTCGTAACTCTCTCGGCGCCAAGTCGAAGCTGAGCAAGATTTGGTTGGACGGTGCAAATATAGCTAGCCTTGCGGGCTCGCTAAGACACTCTCCGAGCTAGCTACATGAACACAACATTGCACATCGCACGGTTTCGAAGGATGGGTACGCGATGCGGGTTTAGGTCTTGTGCTAATGTTACACACAGCAAGATCCGTGACGGAGGGGATCGATGGAGGCACTGAGGAGATCATGACTGGGAAGGGGTCCTGCATCGAACCCCCTCTGAGTGGAGCAAACACTCGGTACTCCGGGCGCCACGTTCTGCTCGGCTGGACATCACCCCGAGGTCGTGGCCACGGCCCCCGACCACTCACTGCGGGGAGCTTCCCGTCCAGACAGTGTCTGGACATCACTCCTGGGCTCGACCCACTGGGCCGAGCCGACGAGTCGTGTCCAGACACTGGGCCGAGCCCAGGAGTGCTGTCCAGACACTGGGCCGAGCCCAGGAGTGATGTCCAGACCCTGGGCCGAGCCAGGGAGTGGTGTCCAGACACTGGGCCGAGCCCAGGAGTGATGTCCAGACCCTGGGCCGAGCCAGGGAGTGGTGTCCAGACACTGGGCCGAGCCCAGGAGTGATGTCCAGACACTGGGCCGAGCCCAGGAGTGATGTCCAGACCCTGGGCCGAGCCAGGGAGTGGTGTCCAGACCCTGGGCCGAGCCCAGGAGTGATGTCCAGACCCTGGGCCGAGCCAGGGAGTGGTGTCCAGACACTGGGCCGAGCCCAGGAGTGATGTCCAGACCCTGGGCCGAGCCAGGGAGTGGTGTCCAGACCCTGGGCCGAGCCAGGGAGTGGTGTCCAGACACTGGGCCGAGCCCAGGAGTGATGTCCAGACCCTGGGCCGAGCCAGGGAGTGGTGTCCAGACCCTGGGCCGAGCCCAGGAGTGCTGTCCAGACCCTGGGCCGAGCCCAGGAGTGATGTCCAGACCCTGGGCCGAGCCAGGGAGTGGTGTCCAGACACTGGGCCGAGCCCAGGAGTGATGTCCAGACCCTGGGCCGAGCCAGGGAGTGGTGTCCAGACCCTGGGCCGAGCCAGGGAGTGGTGTCCAGACACTGGGCCGAGCCCAGGAGTGATGTCCAGACCCTGGGCCGAGCCAGGGAGTGGTGTCCAGACCCTGGGCCGAGCCCAGGAGTGCTGTCCAGACCCTGGGCCGAGCCCAGGAGTGATGTCCAGACCCTGGGCCGAGCCAGGGAGTGGTGTCCAGACACTGGGCCGAGCCCAGGAGTGCTGTCCAGTCCCTGGGCCGAGCCCAGGAGTGATGTCCAGACCCTGGGCCGAGCCAGGGAGTGGTGTCCAGACCCTGGGCCGATCCAGGGAGTGGTGTCCAGACACTGGGCCGAGCCCAGGAGTGCTGTCCACACTGGGCCGAGCCAGGGAGTGATGTCCAGACCCTGGGCCGAGCCAGGGAGTGGTGTCCAGACCCTGGGCCGAGCCCAGGAGTGCTGTCCAGACACTGGGCCGAGCTCAGGAGTGCTGTCCAGTCCCTGGGCCGAGCCAGGGAGTGGTGTCCAGACACTGGGCCGAGCCCAGGAGTGGTGTCCAGTCCCTGGGCCGAGCCCAGGAGTGCTGTCCAGACACTGACGATGTCCTGCCTCATACCCGCCATGCCCGCAATGCACTTCCGGATCACATGGTTGTGGATTTTTAGCGCCTTCCGCATTCCCTCGAAAGACTTCTCCAAGCAGAGGGTCGAGGCCTGCACGTCTGTGACCACGAGTGTCGTGATCTTCGTCTCTGTGGAGTAGTCATCGAAGAGCAGCGCCTGCTGGCTGTCTTCGTTCAGCATCCTACGACTAGGCCGGCTATGGGCCGATCTCGCCCGTACTGGGCCGGACATGGGCCGATCTCGGCAGTACTGGGCCGGCTATGGGCCGATCTCGCACGTACTGGGCCGGCTATGGGCCGATCTCGGCAGTGCTGGGCCGGCTATGGGCCGATCTCGCCCGTACTGGGCCGGACATGGGCCGATCTCGGCAGTGCTGGGCCGGCTATGGGCCGATCTCGCCCGTACTGGGCCGGCTATGGGCCGATCTCGGCAGTGCTGGGCCGGCTACGGGCCGATCTCGGCCGTACTGGGCCGGACATGGGCCGATCTCGGCAGTGCTGGGCCGGCTATGGGCCGATCTCGGCAGTGCTGGGCCGGCTACGGGCCGATCTCGGCCGTACTGGGCCGGACATGGGCCGATCTCGGCAGTGCTGGGCCGGCTATGGGCCGATCTCGCACGTACTGGGCCGGCTATGGGCCGATCTCGGCAGTGCTGGGCCGGCTATGGGCCGATCTCGCCCGTACTGGGCCGGCTATGGGCCGATCTCGGCAGTGCTGGGCCGGACATGGGCCGATCTCGGCAGTGCTGGGCCGGCTACGGGCCGATCTCGGCCGTACTGGGCCGGACATGGGCCGATCTCGGCAGTGCTGGGCCGGCTATGGGCCGATCTCGGCCGTACTGGGCCGGACATGGGCCGATCTCGGCAGTGCTGGGCCGGCTATGGGCCGATCTCGCCCGTACTGGGCCGGCTATGGGCCGATCTCGGCAGTGCTGGGCCGGACATGGGCCGATCTCGCACGTACTGGGCCGGACATGGGCCGATCTCGGCAGTGCTGGGCCGGACATGGGCCGATCTCGCCCGTACTGGGCCGGCTATGGGCCGATCTCGGCAGTGCTGGGCCGGACATGGGCCGATCTCGGCAGTGCTGGGCCGGCTATGGGCCGATCTCGCCCGTACTGGGCCGGCTATGGGCCGATCTCGCCCGTACTGGGCCGGCTATGGGCCGATCTCGGCAGTGCTGGGCCGGCTACGGGCCGATCTCGGCCGTACTGGGCCGGACATGGGCCGATCTCGGCCGTACTGGGCCGGACATGGGCCGATCTCGGCAGTGCTGGGCCGGCTATGGGCCGATCTCGCCCGTACTGGGCCGGCTATGGGCCGATCTCGGCAGTGCTGGGCCGGACATGGGCCGATCTCGCACGTACTGGGCCGGACATGGGCCGATCTCGGCAGTGCTGGGCCGGCTATGGGCCGATCTCGGCAGTGCTGGGCCGGACATGGGCCGATCTCGGCAGTGCTGGGCCGGCTATGGGCCGATCTCGCCCGTACTGGGCCGGACATGGGCCGATCTCGGCAGTGCTGGGCCGGCTATGGGCCGATCTCGCCCGTACTGGGCCGGCTATGGGCCGATCTCGGCAGTGCTGGGCCGGACATGGGCCGATCTCGCACGTACTGGGCCGGACATGGGCCGATCTCGGCAGTGCTGGGCCGGCTATGGGCCGATCTCGCCCGTACTGGGCCGGCTATGGGCCGATCTCGGCAGTGCTGGGCCGGACATGGGCCGATGTCGGCAGTGCTGGGCCGGCTATGGGCCGATCTCGCACGTACTGGGCCGGCTATGGGCCGATCTCGGCAGTGCTGGGCCGGCTATGGGCCGATCTCGCCCGTACTGGGCCGGCTATGGGCCGATCTCGGCAGTGCTGGGCCGGACATGGGCCGATCTCGCCCGTACTGGGCCGGCTATGGGCCGATCTCGGCAGTGCTGGGCCGGACATGGGCCGATCTCGGCAGTGCTGGGCCGGCTATGGGCCGATCTCGCCCGTACTGGGCCGGCTATGGGCCGATCTTGCCCGTACTGGGCCGGCTATGGGCCGATCTCGGCAGTGCTGGGCCGGCTATGGGCCGATCTCGCACGTACTGGGCCGGACATGGGCCGATCTCGGCAGTGCTGGGCCGGCTATGGGCCGATCTCGCCCGTACTGGGCCGGACATGGGCCGATCTCGGCAGTGCTGGGCCGGCTATGGGCCGATCTCGCCCGTACTGGGCCGGGTCCAGGAGTGGTGTCCAGACCCTGGGCCGACCCAGGCTGTGGGTGGTGCATTTTGGTGCATTTTCCGTCCGTTTAGGTGAAAATTGTCGAATTTTGTCGAAATTTGACGACAGGTGACGAACAGCGAGAATCCCCGAAAAACCGGTTTTTAATTCATTTTTGGGGGGGGGTCTTCGCTGACGAAGTTTTTGTCGAAGACCCCTGTCGTCGTCGTCAGAACACTGCCGTCTTCGATGAAAAACCCCCTGAAACAGCCGTTTTCCTAATTATGTGACGAACGACGAAGTTTGTCGAAGTTTGTCGACCAGCGAAGACCCCCTATGCGTGCAAATGTAGGTGCCGGTGCGCACGCGGCTGTCTTTGCATGCCGGAGTGCATGACAAGAAAAACTGTGTGAAATGGCAAATCGAATTGATATCCACCGTCACTATGAGTGCCTGCATGCCTCAAAGCCAGGGAGAAGAATGGCTGTCAGTGTGTAGAGAGTGTGCCCAGGCGAACTCGAAACAGAACATCAGCCCTCCCACCGGCAGTGCTCGCCGAATACGGGCATACTGCGTATGTGTATTCGTCCGTATGCACGGAGGCAGATTCGGGGTTTTCCGAAGAATGCGCGTATTCGGGGCAAGCACTGCTCACCGGTGGGGTGTAGTATACGAGATACACTGCCAAATTTCGTTCAGTATGGCTGTCAAGGGTTTGGGCCGCGAGTGCACACCTGAGAAATAGAAGAGGGTTGTGTGATTGGGATGTTGACCGTTGAAGCATCGTATTTTTGTCGACATCTGAATCGGGGGGTGGGGGGGGGGGGTGTGATGTTGTTGACGAGATTCATCAGAAGGGCCTTGCCAGGAAAATGAACAAAACCAAATTTTAAAAAAAAGAGAGAAAAAAATCAGGTGGACAGCGGGGGGGGGGGGGGGGGGAGGCAGAACAGGCTTGCTTGTGACTGCCGATACAACAAAATGAAAGAAGGCGAAGACGGAGACGAAAATGAGAAGGAAAAGAAATATCGCCAAAATGAAGAAGAGATCCCCCTTGCTGCTTTCCCGCCCCGACACTCCCGGACCCCCCTCCCATACGCCACTGCTCTGTGCTGTCCAGGATGCCGACATGACCCACCAGGGTCGCGGAAACAATCAAATAAAACCGAAACAGCAACCCCCCAGAGATTCCCGGCGTATCAGGGGAGCCACCGGGGGGGGGGGGGGGGGTGGGAATGGGGTGAGAGAGAAGGGGGGGGTCAGGGGTATATGTGTGTCTGGGGGGGGAAGGTATTGGATTTGTTGGTGGGTGGGCGAATTACTCAATTCACCCCCCCCCCCATCTCCTAATCTCCCTCCTCCTCAGCCCTCTTCCCCCCCCCCCAGCATCATCTCCCACCCCGCCCCGCCCCCTCCTTCTCCTCCTCCTCCCCTCCACCTCCACCCATCAAATCCCGTTTTTTCACCCCTCCCCAATCACCTTCTTCCCATCTTTTATGCCCATGCCGATCACTTCTTTCTTTATGGGGTGGGGGAGCGGCCTCACTGCCCCTCTTTCACGGGGGGGCTGCAATGAATGAGCACGGCTTACAATTTAAAAAAAATGTTGTTCAGGGGGTGGTCGTCAGTGCATTTTGGGGCATTTCCTGTTGAATTGGCTGATAACTGACGAAGATTGACGAAGGATAACGACCAGCGAAGACTCCCTCAAATTGTTCAAATCGGTCAAATCGTTCAACGCAGCAGAGTATAGGTGCCGAAATGACACGGTTTGACACAGCGGAAAAAAAATCAATCAGGGCCACGGGGAGAGGGGCTGCGAAGTGGCCCATCTCCTCACCGTCAGTTAGGCAAGTTGTATGCAGCTTGCCTAACTGAGGGGGCGGGTGTTGCAGTGGGTGGATCATCGAGAGGGCAACCTTGGAGGGTCATCGGCGCTTTGTCGCTGTGTGGAGGCTGCCGGTGTGGAGAGAGGGATACGCCAGGCCTAATTGCGGCGCTCATCCGCACAAGGGGTGCATCTGGCACAGGGGAATAGGGTGCCCTTTCTGAGAGGTTTCCAAACCAGAAAAAGCCGGTTTTCTGGTTTCGGGAAATTTATAAAAAAAAATGAGATTTCTGGAGAAAAAAAACCAGAATTTTTTCAAGGCGTTTTCTCGTGGGGGATGAGGATATGTCCTCCTGACACCCACCCTTTTCCCGTTTTTTTTGCAGCCAACAGCCAGACGTTCACTACCGTGGCCTCCGGCGGCTGGGGGGCTCCGCCCCCCAGACCCCCCTGTGGCGTATGTCTCGTACTCAAGTCCTTCGAATCCCATCAAGTCGCCTCAGGACGCAGCCAACTCACACAGAATCTGTTCGCCCACACGAACAGATGTTCACTGCCGTGGCCTCCGGCGGCTGGGGGGCTCACGCCCCCCAGACCCCCGATGTAGCGTGTGCCCGTCTGTCTATCTCACTTACCCCGGATACAGTGCTGCGTAGGAGGTCAGCACCACATCCATGAAGCGCTTCTTCGAAGCCTGGCTGACATCGGACAGGAGGTCGGACTTCCCCACCTGGGAGGTACACTCGCCGCGTTGGCGACATGCGTGACATGCGACACGATACCTGAAACGTGAGTGTGCCTGGCTAACACGGGCATTTCAACGGTCTGCCGGCGACCGTCCCCCAAACCAGTAAACCAGCAGTTTTGGAAAATCGGAGAGGTCACCCTACTACCCTGATCTGGCATCATTCCGGCAAAAAAAAAAGTAAATCAAAACGGCTTCCAGACCCGCTGCAACGGGATGTTTGGCGTGTGCGTGGTTGTGTGTCAGCCCGTCCCTCACACCCCGCCCCTCCTTGTCCCCCTTCCCCTCCCCACCCCATCTCCCGCCCCGCCCTCACGACATGACTGTCCCGATCCTTCTTTTTCTTTCACTATGATGGCCACTTGACGGATCTGATTTGGCAATTCTTTTCTTTTACCTTCGCCATTTCCAATCTGCCCACACACACACCCTGTCTTTTTATGCTACCATAGCAACCTGTGTGTGTGTGTGGGTGTGTCAGTTTGTCAAAGCCAAGAGATATCCACCGGGTTTGTGTGTTTGCGTGAGCCCGGCTGAGTTCCTCAGACGCCGGTGTGTCCACTGGGATGAAGACCGGGTGTGGGGGGGGATTTGGGACTACAAAAAAAATGCGCCCTTACCCTGCTTGCAGGAGATCGGGTGTCGCTGGGACAGATCAACTGGCCTAGCTTGGGGATTGCCGACACAAACAAAAATACCCCCCTCCCCTCCCCTACCTCCCCACTACCCTCCTAACAAATGATAGGAGCCAAGAGGTCAAAAGGCCGGGTGATGACCCTCTCCCGCCCTCTTGAGGAGTTTTTCCTCTCGTTGTTTTTATTTTTCTCCGCGATTCCATTGCCCCCCCCCCCCCCCCCCCACCACCTCCCTCCCATCCCGCCATCTTCTTCCTTTTTTCGGAACGCTGTGTCGGCCGGCCTGGCCACCCCCCCCCCCCCCTCCACCTCCACCTCCTTCACAGAAAGTTTTCCAGCCCCCCTTTTTTTTGCACCTTTTGGCGCAGTGACTACAAGAAAAAGGAGGAGCCGCATTTGCTCGCGAAGGTGTCGGGAGACTTGTCTGGCCTTCACCTTTGACAATCGCACCCCCCCCCCCCTGTCCCACACCACGCTCTCTCTTTAGGTGTTGCCCATTCATAACCCTCTTTTCTGCGGGTGTGAGTATGACAATGCTTGGCTCCGTGAAAAGCGGATCTCTCCGCTGTATTTAGCGGATATTGTCCTGGCCACAATAATGGCCCGAAGAGGGAAAGCAAAGCCTGTCTGATTTTGTTATTGGAGGGTGGTGGGGTGGGGTGTGACCTCCACACGACAAGTAGAACCTGCTGCGCTAGCCCCACCAAGCAGCCACAGTACGACAGGACGCGCGCAGGCACCGGGCCCCCTCTCCAAAAAAAAAGACCTCCACACACCCTGTCGAAATCGTGCCAAAAAAAAATGCGGCGCCCTATTTTGACCGGGCCCTGCGCAAAAAAATATGTGGTGCACCGAAAGGCAGCAAGGTGTGCCTCAAAGGGCACAGCGCCTTTGCGTGCCGGCCTCATCCACAATCCCCCCCACCTACGCAGTGCACCCCCTTTGTGGTGGGTCAAAAATATATCGGGCAGATATCGGGCAGATATCGGGATGGTGTCCTGTGTGGTGATGCTCTCTCGTATGATATCTTTGTAGCGGGCTTGCCGGCATCATTGCCGCTCAAAAAATTACAAGCAAGCTTTGGCCACCATGTCAAAGAGAGGCCTCATGCCTGACGGAGACGCTTGGTTCACAGGGCGACGGGGTGTATGAGGATGTGTTGTAACCCCCGCTGAACAAAAAAAAAGCTCCCGCCATCCATCCGCCAGGCTTGTGGTAACAGAGAGTAATACTCATGCACTTTTTGAACGATTTGAACGATTTTTGGCCGTGCTCGTAGCATCCCCCGATGAGGGGGGTCGCTGTTTCGTGTTCTCCTGGCCGCACAGAGTTTTTTTTTGAAGAAAATATCCGCATGAGCAAAGGCCAGGGTTGTGTGTCTGTGTTGCGTGGAGAATTGAGCTCATATTGCACCCCCACCCGGGCCACCCCCCACCCCTCCTCCCGCGACGGTTTTGCACTCTCTGCTGAGAAGGAAAAAGATTAACACGTGTGGATGTGCAGTGAGCATTGCATCGAATCAGGGTGCACTGCTTCAAAATATAGTTGTGCGTGCGGCGTGCGGGTGCCAGGCACAGACTAGCGTGTGTCCCGGAACCCCATGGCCACGAGGGGGGCAAGGGAAGATGCCAGGCAAAGGGGGGGGGGGGGTACAACCCAGTGCCTCCCCCCCCCTCCGGGCCTATTGCAGCAAAAAATAACTCAGGTTCAACCTTTGTTGTGATTTGCTGCAGAGAGCCGACCGAACCACCGGTGATCCTCCAGTTAAAATGAGGATTCGGGGGTTTCAATCAAAAATACCGCCCTTCGTACGATTTGCCACCCCAGGTGAAGCTGTTTATCGGCGGATATACTGCGGTGGGACGTTCTGAGGGGCGAATCACCTCCCATGTTTTCTGGCCTTTTCTTCTGGTGGCCAGGGCTGCCGCATGCAACCCCCACAACAAAACGACGCGGTGTTAGCCGTATACTTCTGCAACACGATGTCAAGGATTGAAACGACAGGGGGGCACATCCGCGTTCCTCAGCATACCTCTCTTCTCCTCCTCCTCTTCCTCCTCCCCCCGCACTCCCACACACACCCCTATATGTGACAGTTGCTGCCAGGATGCGATTGTATTGCCCCTCTTGACTGTGCCCCTCTCCCCCTGCCCTGCTCTATGTCTCCTGCTGCCTCTCTTTGCTTTGCTTTGCTTGCGGTTTTATTGTGGTTTCATCCAGCTGAGTGCGTGTTCCCCCCTCTCCCCCCCGTCCCCGCCCCCCTCTTTGATTGGGGAATTTTTTTTTCCCGTTGGCTGGTCGTGATACTGCTTATTTGCCAGCAGGGGCGGGGGGGGGCGGAAATGATAAAACAGCAAACAAACTATATCGCATTTTCGTAAGTTCTCTTCGAATCTGCAGAATATCTAAACCCCCATCAACCCCCCCCCCTTCCCCCCACACAGACACAGCCTGTTTGAAATTTGGTCGACGCAACACAAACCTGTGTAAACCGGCGCACTGCCGTATTCCCTCCTGATGTACGGCTTACTGCATTTTCTTGTTCTCATTGGTTGTTATCCTCGACAAGTTTGCGGGAGACTCGTCGGACTGGTTGCCTTTGGAGATTTTAATTGATCCTGAAGGTTGAGAGAGACTGAACCTTGCAGTCAGGGTAGACAGTTGATTCGGAACAAGGAAAGGGTGTAAAAATGACTGGCCCAACCAGGCATTTTTACTCGTAAAATGGGAGCGGCTGTGTGTGGCAAGATATCCTGGCTTCTTTTTCCAAATGAGATGTCACCAGAGGCATCAGCCTTGAAGTTTATTGGTGTGCCGTGCGTGCATCATGCCCCCCTTTTGCCCCCTCTGCTTCACCACCTGGTGGCCACAACTGCATTGTGTGGACAGTACACCTCTGCATTTGCCACCCCAACACAGACACCTGACGGTCGAGGAGAGGGAGCTCGTGTAAATCACACAAAGACATCGTGTGATATAGGTGCCGGTCACTGTCAAGAAATCTTGCCAAATCGCACACCCATGCACACTAGGGCCGTTTACATAGATTTTAGGGTGTCAAGAGCCCAGTCAGACTGTATTTTGTGGTGCCTCTCGGACTGAAATTGGACAGGCGTCCTGTTGTTACAACATGGTCCGGGTCGCGACGGCACTGACATGGGACAACACGTTCTCAAAGGGGGCCTTCGCTGTGTCAAAACTGCGTCAGTTTGTCCCTCTTGCGTGAGGCGGCCACTTTTATGCGTTTCTGATCGAAGCCCCCCACCCCCCTCCCCAACAAGGGTCTGTACTCCGGCAAGGGGTTCGGGTGCCCAGGCAAATAAAGAGAGACGTGCCGTTGTTATATTTTCACACCGCCGGGTTCTGTATTGTTTTCAGTGTTTTCCCGATGATGAAAACCATGATGAATTCATCATTTTTTCATTTTTTCCGAAAATTGGCTTGATGAACTCATCATAACAGGGATTTTCCTTAGGAAAAAAATCTGGGGGCTCCGAGGGTCTTCAGGGGCACTTTTTCTGATGAGGGACAGTTTTTTCATCACGCACAGAACAATCCCCCTCCCTAACAGGCGCCACCCCCACAGGGTGCTGCTATTAGATGCAGAAAAATCTCTCTCAGTTTTTTGGTGGTGGAAGGTGGGCAAATGCGAAGAACTGACTGCGACACCTTCTTAAGAGAGAAGGGCGAACTGGAGCGCCAGGCCTCGCACAGAGGCATCAAGCAGGCGGTGTATTTCCTCCGACCAGCAGTGCCTGCTCATAGGACCCTGTGGTCAACATTTACATGCCATGGATGACCTGCCAACCCCAACAGATGTTCACTACCGTGGCCTCCGGCGGCTGGGGGGCTCCGCCCCCCAGACCCCCCAGACCCCCCAGACCCCCGATGGATTTTCAGGAAACCACTGCGCATACTTACAAAATCAGCGCGAGAAATTTTTTTTTCACACCCCCCCAAAAAATGTACCTCATCATGACAGGCGTGTATCTATTTCACGGAATGAAAATAGGAATTTGGGGAAAAAATATTTTTTTGCACTATTTTTTTGCACTTTTTTCCTTTGGATTTTATAGTGACCCTACTTGGTATTGGCCGAAAATTTTTATGTTCCCGGTCTTGGATGTGCTCAAACAGTCAAAAGAACACATTTTCCGGATGCAAAAAAAATTTGCACCTGGGGGTGGAGAGGGGGGTCGGAGGGCGGTGGTGTGAGAGGCTTGCTCTCGAGCTCAAACCAACAGATGTTCACTACCGTGGCCTCCGGCGGCTGGGGGGCGGAACCCCCCAGACCCCCCCATGCGACATGTGCTATCTGTCAGTTGTGTTGTACTTGAGCGTATGCGACTATGGAGCCAGGCCAACAGACGTTCGCTACCGTGGCCTCCGGCGGCTGGGGGGCTCCGCCCCCCAGACCCCCCTGTGGCTTGTGCCTGGTCTTGGAGCCAAGCTTGCGCGTACGGGGCTGGGCATATCGGTTCACACCTCGCGGGAGGCTGGGCCGAGCCTAATCTCTCAGAGACGAACACCTTGCGAATGCGATCGGGTTTGCGGGCTTGCGGCTATGACATCTCGAAAGGGTCGTCGGGGCCCGTGATATGTTTCGGGTTCACTTGGTGGGCATCCGTGGCGAGGAACCACGTGTATGTGTGCGAGGAAGCAAGGAGATACCACACCGGAGCCACACAGCACCAGGTCGACCTGGATCTGGTCGAGCTCAGGGGGAAGGAAGCACAGTCACCAAAGTGAGTCACCACCGCCGGCCTCAACCACCAAACTGCAACGCAGAGGTTCCGCTATTCTCACAAGGAAGGCGCCCTGGGATGTACAGTGATTTGTGTGCAGCATCAAGAGGCACTGACCGCCTTGAACAGAGAGGTAGTGTACAGGTGGCGAGCAGTGGGAGGGCGTGCTGTGTCCTTCCACTTCCCCATCTACCTCCATTCGTTCACCGTTGTTGATAGCGATTTTTTCGCCATTTTTTCGAATCGTATGCATCGGTGAGGCCGAGTGAATCAAAATAGCGCAAAACTCACACCAAAATCTGTGTCTGAGGCACAGAAATCGTGCAAAAAAGCACCCAAAGGGGGTATGGAAATTTAGTCATTCTTAGTCACTTTTAGGCGATTTACGCGCGGTTTTTCGGCTGGGGAAAAGAGAGTAAGATTTTCGAAAAAAATCGATTTTTTCGCAAAAAATCGCATTGTGTCGTAGTCGCGCGTAGTCACCCGTAGTCGCCAGGTCGAGGTTCCCAGATTCCATACCCCCCCGGGGTACTGAATTACCGATTTTTCGACATGTCGAAAAAAAAAATTTGGCCGAAAAAAAAATTTTTTTTTTCGGCCGACTAAACCGAAAATCGGGCCCTCTGGGGTGCCACACCGATATTTTTCGGATTTTTTTCGGATTTTTTTCCGATTTTTTTTGGTTGGGGTGGCCACCAGTCCAGGCTGCTGCCCCAGGGTGGCCGGATTTTCGACATGTCGAATTTTTTTTTAGGAGAGGGGGCCCGGTGCCTGCGCGCGTCCTGTCGTACTGTGGCTGCTTGGTGGGGCTAGCGCAGCAGGTTCTACTTTTGCTTCTACGGGCTCTTAGCACTGTAACATGAACTACACGAACAACAAAGCTCTAGGGCAAACAAACCGCGCACTGGCCGGGGTTGAGCTGCGTGGGGCTCCGTGCTGGCGGCATGAACAAGGGGCTGTAGGTAAGTCTACCATTCACAAGGGGCAGCCCGCTGGTGAGGGGAAAAGGGGGCGAGGTAAAGGGGGGGGGGGGCAGGGGGGGAGAGGCGAAAGCGACTGACAGCGAGGGCGTGGACCGACTCCGCTGGCGCATTCACCGGAAGAAAGGGGAAGGGGGCACGGGGGTGGGGAACGGGAGGGGGGGGGGAGGGGCGAAAGGAAAGAGGGGGGTAGGGGGGGGGGGGGGGAGCCGACCTACGGCTATCTCGCTCCCCTGGCGGCCCTACTCCCCTGGCTCTGGGACCCCTGGGAACTCCGCTGCGAAGACCCCCGCGCCCCTGGCCGGCTCGCCCGCGCCCGCTTGCCTGCCCGCGCCCTCAGACGACAACAGACCACGTTGTACGCCTCCGCCTGTGAGGCCTTGTCATCCCCCAACTCGGCCCACCAAGCCTGAATGGCCCGGAGCGCCGCCTCCTGCTCCTCCTGCGGTCGGTGCACGTCGGGGCAGAACTGCTGACATGTCGAAAAAAAATTTTTTTTGGCCGAAAAAAAATTTTTTTTTTCGGCCGACTAAACCGAAATTTTTTTTTAGAGAGGGGGCCCGGTGCCTGCGCGCGTCCTATCGTACTGAGGCTGCTTGGTGGGGCTAGCGCAGCAGGTTCTACTTTTGCTCCTTCGGGCTCTTAGCACAGTGACATGCACAACACGAACAACAATGCTCTATGGCAAACAAGCCGCGTGACCGGGGTTGAGCTGCTGTGGTCAGTGAGGCCGCGGCGTAGAAGAGGGCTGGGCTAGGTTCTAGCATTCACAGGGGGCAGCCCTGGGGGTGGGGCAAAGAGGTCTGGGGGGGGGGGGGGGGGGGGGAGGAGACTAGAAGAGAAAGGGAGGAGGGAGGGGGAAGAGAGCCGGCACCTACCGCAGACCCCGGAGTTGCCTCCCAGGTTCGCGGGGGGGGCCAGGAAGAGAAATCGGGGGGGGGGGGGGGAGAAACCGAAAATTAAAAAAAACCGAAAATCGGGCCCTCTGGGGTGCCACACCGATATTTTTCGGATTTTTTTCCGATTTTTTTCCGATTTTTTTTGGTTGGGGTGGCCACCAGTCCAGGCTGCTGCCCCAGGGTGGCCGGATTTTCGACATGTCGAAAAAAAAAATTTTTGGCCGAAATTTTTTTTTTCCGTGCTCGCCTCCTCCCTCCCACACCTCTTCGTCCTCTTTCATGACGCGTCACCCTGCCTCCACGCTCTGACTTCTGTGACCCGCATGCCGCGTTGAGAGCAAGTCTTCCGTGTGCTGTCACCGAGACCAGGCCACTATCTGCTCTCAGGTTGGTAGCAATGGCCTTTTACCTTATGTCAAGCCCACGTGACAAAGACTCGTGCAGCTGAGGTCCTGGCTGGTCTGTCCTGTTGTCTGGGATCCTGTTCCCCCCCGCACCCCCCCTTCCCACACATGTCTGGTGCGTCGGTCGCGGGTTTGTGGCGCATCGGTCCTTTGGCCTGCCGGGCCTCCCCCCCGCACCCCCCCTCCACACGCGAACCGGTCCCCCTTTTTCAATTGCGACCCGGTTCCCGTGTTGTGTTGCGGCCCTCCCCGCCTCGCCTCCGACAGACTCTCCCCACAGTTGACGACGTGGGCAAACGGCGCCGACATCCTCTCATCACTTACCGTATTCTCATCAGGACGGTCGGTTTCCCTGACGCCACGACCACCAATGTGCTCCGATGCTTTTTGAAGGAGGTAGTTCATCCCCGACTCAGGCGTTTGCGGGAATGAGCTCGCCCACTTCTCCTGGAGGAGTACGCACCACCCGGTCGTGGCGCACCCGCACCCGCACCCGCTGGCGCACCCGCACCCTCACCCGTTCCTGTCGTGCACGTGCAGGCAGTGCCAGGAGGTGGTGGCCTCGTCAATCTGGCAGGGTTTGAGTTTACCGGGGCGAGGCACTCCACTCTGGGTCTGCTGTTTGTGATGTAACAAGCAGGTCTGGCGGGGTGTTCAGGGTTCGGAGTGGCCCTCCTCGTTGGCATCCGTGCAGCAGCGCTATCGCGTCCCGGAATGCCCCGTGTCACACCGGTGGGAACAGGGGCCAGCACCGCCATCTCGAGGAGGACCCGGGCCGTTCTTTGGATTCTTCACAGTCGCAGCCTCCGGCTTGTCGTTGTCCGTCAGCGTAGCGCCCACCCAGCCTGCAGAGATCTTGCACCGTCTTCAACAGCAACTTTTGACCCGACAATTTTTGGGGCATTTTTTCACCAAAAAAAAATCACTCTGCGCGCCAAGTCGAAGACTTGTTTGGGGACTTTTGGTGTCCCCAATTTTTCAATTTTCGAAAAATAAGCTCACTTTGCTAAACTGGACCCAACTCCCCACACTCTTTTTTAAGCGAAAAACAGCAAATTTCGGCCGATTTTTTCTCATTTTTTCTCATTTTTTTTCACCGACTTTTCCATACCCCCAAAAAAAAGTGCAAAAAAACCAAAATAGGATTTCGAAAATCGGCCAAAATACCCCCAAAATAGAGCCACACCTGCATCATGAGCCCCGTTTTTTTCTTGATGATCGGGAAAACACTGATTGTTTTCATGCCGATGCTCAACTTTTTGTTTTTTCATCCGTTGGAGGATTCTTCATATTCCTGGATTTCCCGAATTTCCTGGATTTCCCCCGGCCCCTTAGGCGGTTTCAGGGCGGACAGGGCGGACATGCCCGGACCCGGAAATCCGGGTGTCCGGATGTCCGGGTCCAATTTTGACCCCCCCCCCCCCCCCCCCCCCCCGGACATGTCCGGCCAGGACCTCAATAGTTTGATTTTTGGTCCAGAAAATAGTTTGAAAAATTTTGAAATCTGGGTGCCCAAATTTTTTGCTCCTAAGACCGGCGATTTGTAGGGGGACCCTTTCGAATTTTTTTTGGGGAAGGGTAAATTGAACGTTTTTGGCCAAATGAAGCCACTGCGACCATTCCCGGGCCTCGGAAATCAGATTTTTGCCCCTCAAATGCGGTGCCGGTCCGGACAAAAAACCGAAAAAATCGTGAAAAATGGCCCATTTTCCCCAGCCAAAAATGGGCCAAAAATGCCCCCCGGACACCCCCAGAGACATGTCCTAATCCGGGGTGCCAGTAGGGGGGACCTTTCGATTTTTTTTCGAGGAGAGGTCAATTGAACGTTTTTGGACATCTGAGGCCACTGCGACCATTCCCAGGCCTCGGAAATGAGATTTTTGGCCCTCAAATGGGGTACCGGTCCCCACGAAATTCCGAAAAATCATGAAAATCGAAAGGTCCCACGCACCAAATTCTGCCCAAAAATCGTCAAAAATGGACATGTCATACGCAGCAAGGGGGCAAACCACTCCCCAATGCTCAATGATTCCACGGCAAGCCAGATTTTCTGATCAATTGGTTTGTTTGAGCATGTTCCTGGCCCTTGTTGGAAAGTAGATGACCCCTGGCTGGAGAGGACGGTTGTGCTCGACCGGACGGAGAGAGAACCTTCTCCATAGCCACCTCCACTCCACAATGCCACAAGTGGCAGGAAGGCCGGGTGTTACAGGCCTCAACCAGGGTTCCAAGGCTCTCCACTTCCTGGCTGCGTCAGGGATCACCGGGTACAGCGAGCAGGATTCCCTGTCCTGACACCCCAGCATGTACCACCGGAAGAACCCGAAACAGCAGCCCCCCCCTCATGGGGGTTGCAAGAGGCACGGAAATCGTTCAAATCGGACCAAGTCCGAAAATTCGGCACTTTCTTGGGTACAAATTGCGGTCCGAAATTTTCCGATTTTTTGAAAAAAGGCTAATTCTGTAAGGGGGACCTTTTCGAATTTTTTTTTCGGGCACTTTTTCCACAAGGAAATGTCCGCCCTGTCCGCTACTGTCCACTACCGATTTCAAGGATCCTCCGTTATTTTCATCCGTTCTTCCAACAAGGAACCTGCCAGGTGGGAAAAAAAAACAAGCAACGGCAGGGGAAAGTGCTAGGTGCTTCACCAGCACACCAGCGCTCGACCAGCAGCAGCCCCTCGCCCACCTCCCCCCCAGTCCTGCCACCCCCCTCCCCCCTGTCCACCTCCCGTTTTTCACCCCGTCTGCTATTCTTTGCCGTGATTTTGTACAAAAACACAACAGAAAACGATGGCGTGCCTCCCCCCTTATATCTTGCTTGGAAGAAAGAAAATCCACGGGAGGGCCATCCTTTATATTTTTTTTTCACCGGCCGTCCCCTCCAACCAACAGAAATGGGGGGTGGGTGTGGCGCGTAATCAGTGGTTACGCAGTTTTGGAAACGCAAAAACAATTACATACGGAAAACCGCACGTGCCGTTTTTTTCAGTTGAAAATTATTGCGGACGTCACCCACCCAGGACTTGGTCACTAGACGGGCACACGCTACATGGGGGGTCTGGGGGGCGGTGCCCCCCAGCCGCCGGAGGCCACGGTAGTGAACATCTGTTCATTGTGGTCGTACAGATTCTGTGTGAATTGGCTGCGTCCTCCTGAGACTACTGGAGTGGTTGGATTCCCTGACCTCATGAGATCGGAGTACGAGACGCACACTACAGGGGGGTCTGGGGGGCCCCAGAGGCCACGGTCGTGAGCATCTGTTCCTGCAAAACCTCTCATCGACCCGGTGTCACGCTAGGTTAGCGTCGCCCCAGTGTAAATGGGTTGACGCCTGTCGTCGGACTGGAGTGGTTGGATTCCCTGACCTCATGAGATCGGAGTACGAGACGCACACTACAGGGGGGTCTGGGGCGCCCCAGAGGCCACGGTCGTGAGCATCTGTTCCTGCAAAACCTCTCATCGACCCGGTGTCACGCTAGGTTAGCGTCGCCCCAGTGTAAATGGGTTGACGCCTGTCGTCGGACTGGAGTGGTTGGATTCCCTGACCTCATGAGATCGGAGTACGAGACGCACACTACAGGGGGGTCTGGGGCGCCCCAGAGGCCACGGTCGTGAGCATCTGTTCCTGCAAAACCTCTCATCGACCCGGTGTCACGCTAGGTTAGCGTCGCCCCAGTGTAAATGGGTTGACGCCTGGTTGACGTTCGGAGGGGGGGGCATGGAAAATTACCCAGGCACATGCGGAAATCCGCATGTGGAAACCGTACGTACGGATTTTGCCAAAAAAATACCCTACGGAAATCCGCATGTTCCGCATGCGGAGCGTAACCACTGCGTGTAATGAAGGGCGCCAAAGGGGTGCCAAAACGCACAGCGGGGAGGGAATTTTTTGCGGAGAAAAGGCGGTTGTTACGGCAACCGTGCCCTCTGCGATGATAGCCAATCTGTTGTTATTCCCTCCGGGACAGGGGGGGGGGGGGCTTCCGGCGAATTCCTGCAATCCCGAAACAAAAAATGAGGCACCTTCAAAAAGGAATAAGGAGAAGTTCACACGGCGCCAAGCCGAAGGCCTGGAAGTGCCTGGAGTGCTGCCACTTCCGGTCTCCTCCATTCGAAGCAAAACAAACGGCAAATACAACCCCCCCTCGGACTGTAGGACTGGGCCTGTTTCCAGCAAGGCGTGGAAAGAGGCCGTGATGAGATGTCAGTTGTGTGACCCCTTCCCCCTTCCCCCTCCCACCACCCAAGCTGTGTAGCGCATCGTATCACTATGTATTGCACCTGGTTAAGGTTAGGCTGGTAGCTCTTCATACCAAGCACCGGTGTTTGGTGATAGTTGAAGGGGAGCTGCGTGGGATGCATCGCACTTGCAGGCGTGTGTGAGCAGCCTCGTGGGGTGTCGGGTTTTTTTTTGTGTGGGCGCGTTCAGCGCATCAACCCAAACCGGGGTGAGAGAGAGATTGACAGCGACTCTTTTGCAGTTCTCCCACAACACCAACTCACCAAGAATAGGGCGCCCCGCCCCTTCTTCTCCCAGAGACACCGTCAACATGCGTGTCATCTCTGTGGTGGCGCTTGCGCTGGCCGCAGCAACTCCCGTGTTCGCGCAGTCGCCCCTGAACGATGTGCAGCTCAGCAACATCGACACTGTGCTGCCGCCGTCGTTCGAGCTGACCAACGTGACGGTGTCCTTCGTATGTGCCTTGTGATAATTATGTTGTGCACTCGTCAGGCCCTTCGAACAGCCCCCACTGTCACCCGCCATCACACAGTACATGCGGTGCACGAACCAGACGCAGGGTGTGTGCTTCTTGGCCGACACTACCAAGCCGGGTGTCTTTGCAAGGTATGCTGCCAGGTGCTGTGCCGGGTGATGTGTCCACCGCCTTCTCTGCAGGAACAACTTCGCCATGTACCTCGTGGAGGCCTTCAACTCGGTGGCGGTGGCAGAGCGCGCGCGGCAGGCGGGGTCGACGAATGCGGACACTGAGGCGGGCAAGATCACCACCAGCAGCATCATCTTCAACCGTGTGGTGGAGGAGACAAACCCCTTCGAGTCCCCCTCGGTGAAGGCGCTGGACACCCATCTGAACGCGGCCTTCGCGACGGGTGCGGACTACTGGAACGTGTTGTATGTTTAGCGCACTGTGCTTTCGACAACGTGTATCATGAGAAATCTGCTAACAAGCCCTGGTGGCGCTGTGTGCCATTTTGCAACCAGCAGTTGTGAGGCACATACATACCTTTTCTCACGTTTCTGGGCGTCGGTGGTTTGGGAGACACACACACCAACTCACACCCCGGAATACAGCGTGCGGTTCACGCTGATCAACGTGGCCGTGGAGATGGCGGACCTGTCGCGCGAGGTTGTGGGGAAGCTGCAGGACGTGTACTCGACGAACACCAACAACAAGGCAACGATCCTCTTCGACTCGCTGTGGGTTGACCGTGAGGCTGCTTTCCTGAACGACCGCTTCGAGCCGGTGCCCGGGGTATGGACCAGCTTGCGTGCCCTCTTGCCGCATCCTCGCATCGCTTGTCAATCGCCACACCACACACCACAGCGCGGCCACAAGGACCAGCAGCTGGTGATCCCCCTTGTCCTGGGCATCTTCATGATGCTTGCCATCCCCACCTTCGTGTCGTGGCTGGCCGTGCAGTACGCAAAGGAGCGCCACCAGGTATGCTTGCCACCAATGCAGTCGGGTGCCATGGGGTGGTGGGGTTCTCTTGGGCCGGTGTGGCTGCCCGTTGCCTGTTGCCGCAGCACCGCCACACCACTGCCGCAGGGCAACCGCCGTGCGATGAAGCGTGACCGTGTGATCGAGCACCTGAACGACGACCTGGTGACGAAGAACACCACGCTCGAGCAGAACAAGGAGGTGCAGGAGAAGCGTGAGGAGGACGAGGTGCACGAGCAAGAGATGGCGCGCCTGCGCGACCACGACGACCTCGATGCGGATGACGTCGACTGGGACGCCAAGAAGCCTGTGGCGGTATGTCCTTTATGACACGGAGGGAAACCACTGCCCGGCACACTGCGATGGACGCCACGGATATCAGGCTCCCAGGCACAACCCTGACCCCACCCCCCAACGATGCATCAGCGAAGCCCCCCCACCCCCACCCCCTACAAACTCGTTTGAGCACCGTACGCAAGGTTGGAAGGAGGGGGGGTTGAGGAAAACACCCACACAACTCAACAGCAGGAGTTGTATCTTTTTGGCGTCGTCTCTTTTGTTCTCCGCTCTGACCGAGCAAAGGCTTACCCCCCCGCCCACCCACATCGCACACACCACAACACAGCCGTCCCTGCCGTATGGCGATAACTAAGCGTAGTGGACCACGGTAGTTCATCAGCACAGCCAACGCGAGACCAGGACGCACACATCAGCAACCATGGATTGTGTGACAGTAGAGATATAGCACCAGAGTTCGCTCGGCGCAACCCTACACTCAATACAAGAAAGGTTGATATATGTGTGTGTCTTTATCGGGGAGGGGCGGTGCCTGGGCCAAACGGTCTGTCCGCGGGAGTTGGAGTGGTTGCCATTGCCGCTGGTCGTGCAGCGGCGCACATCTCCTTCAGGGCAGGCGGGCCGAGGGATGGGGGGGGGGGGGTGGAATGATGGTCCGTCGTCGTGTGCTGGAACCCCGGGTAGGATAGCGGCAGGTGTCGCTGCTCCTGTGATTGCGTTAGTACAAAAAATACCCCCCCCCCTATACCCCCAAATGCCTTCCCCCCCCCCCCCTCCCCCCCGCACCCCCCACCTGCCCTTCCTCCCCCCTCACCCAAGGCATTGTTTTGAAGCAGCCACCGAGAACAACATGGATGAGATGAACCAAGCGACCCACTGCGGGCCTGCTTCCCGGTTGGGAGTGTGAGGGGAGATGGGGGGGGGGGGGGTGAAGGGGAGGGGAGCATGCTGCTGCCGGTGCTGAGATTACTCCTGTACACCCCACGTGCCCTCAAAAAGCACTTCTCCCCTCCCTGCGAACCGCTTCCTCCCCCCCCTCCCCCTCACCCCCCCCTCCCCCCTTCCCCCAATTGTACAGTCAACAAAGCAACCCCTCCCGGGGGGAGTGGTGGTGGGGGGGGTGGGTGGTGGGTGGTGGGCGTAGGGCTGCTAAAATCATGGCCCCTTGTGGCTAGGGCGGGGGGGGGGGGGTAGGGGGGGTCAAATGCCACCCTTTTACGTGGACAAACACGATTTTTCAAAAAACCGGCGCAGAGGCCCCAAAGCCCCCGTAAACCCTCCAAACCCCCCCAGATCGGTCCGGAAACCCATCGAACCCCACTTTTCCACCATTCCGGGCACCTCAGGTGCCCGAATTGGGGTACCTAAATTTTGTGCCACCGTTTGGTACCGTACAGTGCCACTGTGTGGGAGGTTGGAAAAGAAAATGCCCCAACACACCACATCTGAGGGTTGCAATGCATGTTGCTTGCCAACCACGTCATCCGGTGGGTGTCAGGCGCTATGTAGGTGGCATTAGCCAGGTCTTCGATGTGTTCTGGCTTGTATATATACCTCCCTGCCACCATGCACCGGGAGGCTGCCTGTAGGTACGGAACAGTCCAGATGGTCGTGTGATTCCTGTGCAGCAGTGCTCCACAACCGGGATGTGTTGACAACGACTGTTGCAACACGAGCTGTACATTCCGGGAACACATGAAGTGCGCTGTCGTGGTACCCATTGTGCCAGAATTGGTAGTTGCTGCGGTCTACTTTGCCTGGCCCAAGAGCACTGGTACTGAACGGTGCAATATGCGTGGCGAGGTGAATGCAACGGAAGGGCGCAAAGTCAATACAGCTCTCGGATGGCGGGTGGTGGTGCCACTAGTGTGTGACGTTCACTCGAGGATACAACGCATCACAATGAATCAGCAACCGTGGACCGAGTACAATACGCTCTCTGTGGCTGGTGTGGGGGACAAAGGCAGTGCCTGTGCCGCAGGCAGGGAGGTATATATACAAGCCAGAACACATCGAAGACCTGGCTAATGCCACCTACATAGCGCCTGACACCCACCGGATGACGTGGTTGGCAAGCAACATGCATTGCAACCCTCAGATGTGGTGTGTTGGGGCATTTTCTTTTCCAACCTCCCACACAGTGGCACTGTACGGTACCAAACGGTGGCACAAAATTTAGGTACCCCAATTCGGGCACCTGAGGTGCCCGGAATGGTGGAAAAGTGGGGTTCGATGGGTTTCCGGACCGATCTGGGGGGGTTTGGAGGGTTTACGGGGGCTTTGGGGCCTCTGCGCCGGTTTTTTGAAAAATCGTGTTTGTCACCCCCATTTGACCCCCCCTAGGCATGGGCCCCCAAACATATTTTTCATAAACATATATTTTTGCCAAAAATATGTTTCATTTTCGCATAAAAAAATATTTTTATATTTTTCGAAAATATTTCCAAAATATTTTTATATTTTGGAAATATTTTGAAAATATTTCGAAAATATTTTTATATTTCGGAAATATTTTGAAAATATTCCAAACATAAAAAAATATGTTGAAAATATTCCAAACATAAAAAAATATTTTCAAAAATATAAAAATATGTTGGAAAAAACCTTCCTAATCCGGCGATTTATAGGGGGACCCTTTTCGAATTTTTTTTGGGGAAGGGGTAAATTGAACGTTTTTGGCCATTTGAAGCCACTGCGAGCATTCCCGGGCCTCGGAAATCAGATTTTTGCCCCTGAAATGCGGTACCGGTCCGGACGAAAATCCGAAAAATTCGCGCCAAAAAATGACCCCCGAAGCTGCGGTCTGGGTCCAAAGGATTTGTGCCAAGGGCCGTTATGGACACCCCGTAAACCCTTCTGGGACCAAAAAGTGCACGAAAGGGGTTAAAACGGCCTAATTCGTTGATTTGTTGCATTTCCCAGCCAAAAATCGATTTTTTGGCTTGGCGAGTAGTTGGCGAAAATCGCGAAAAATCCCAAAAATATCGATTTTTTACATGGAAAATGGGACCAAAAACCGGGTTCTGGCCATTTCTGGGTGGTTTTTCGGGGTTTCCAGACAATGTTCGCCATTTTTCTGCCCGAAACCCCAGCCTGCTTGCATACACGTTAAGTCGAATAAATTAGACATAAGCAGAAGAGCAACATCATCATGTTCGTGAGAATGTCACCCCCCAAGCGGAGGCCGAGGGTGACATTCTCTCGGGGTACCCTCGGTAAGTCTAATAAACTAGACATAACCAGAAGACCAACATCATCATGTTCGTGCTAGCACTTTGTGCGCCAAAAAACAGGTTACGCTCTTCATTTGGCTGCGTTCAACGAAAAAAAGACACTTCTTTCTGGAGTTTAGCTAGCACGATTCAGTTGGTCAAATCATGTGTCTGGTTTCTTCTGCCCCCCACCCCCGTGCAAGGTCATGTGCCCCATCCCATCGCTTGTTGTCTTGATTGCAGGGCTCCGCACTTTTTTGCTGTGCATGCTTGCGCTTCTCGCCTCCACACACCACCCTGGGGGGAGGGACAGAGGGCGGAGGGGGCTACACACTTACACAACCGATTCGGTCAAACAATGCCACGTCATCCCCATTGGGGTCCTGGACCGCGGCGTCTCTCCCAGCGAATTGGTGTCGTCATCAGGCAGGCTAAGTAGTTGTCTACACAGGACATTGGTTTTAAGGGGGTCTGAGTTCTGCGGAACTGGCTTCAAGGGACGCCCCCTCGTAATGACTGGGTGGATGGAGCCAAGTAATACCAGGTGGTCGGACACCGGAACTCTCGGCATTTATTAGTCGCGGGAACTGTGTCCGTGTGGTAGGTGACCCCTTCCGATTCCACTGATTCCACTCTTGAACATGTAGTGTTGAAAGATACTTGGTGTTCTGATGTTTTACAGGGTACTTGACAAAGGAAAGAGGGTGGTCAGTCTTGTGATCCACCCTGAATCCTTCCTGTGAGCAGCAGATCCACAACACCTCGACTTCTTTCAGCGGCTGTATTGATATTGCCTGACACAGCAAACATGATTCAATTGGAGGAACAAGCCTCGTACACCAGCGGCCCAAAAGGTGGATTTCATGTATGGTTTTAGGATTTCCCTTACTACTGATGGTGTAGAGACTACAAAGCCTGACCTGATGACGCCGCCATGAACCTGGGAGACACGCCGCGTGAGAAGGGACCTCGGTGCGGGGTGGCGTGAAGATCCTGCCTGAGTGCCCTCGTCGGGACCCGCGGTAAACCGTGGCGTTCCCCCCGAGGCAAGTCCAGGACGAAGGTTGCAGATAACCGCTGCACCTCTTCGTCCGAAAGGAGCTCACAGGATAGGGGAACTGCCCACACCCCACTCACGACAGTGTATCCGAAAGGTGCACTGCGCGTGTGGTGGCGGTGTCGGGTCCAGACCCACCTCGTTCCCCCATGCCCGTCAGTTGTTGCCCCTCCAGGGGTGGCTGCTGTCTGGCATGGGGGGCGCCCTCCCTGCCTTGCAAGGAAAAATGTAGAACGGCATGCTGCCCGTTTCTTCATTTTTTCACCTTGCCTGGCAGGGGGGGGCCCACCCTCACGGGGGGAAAAAGAGGAACGGCATGCTGCCCGTTCACTCTTTTTTCCTCCCGTCGTGGGTGGGCCCACTTCCGGCCATAAAATTGGCCGGAAATTTTTTTCAGCAAAAAATCCATTTTTTGCTGAGCATAGAAAAAATATTTTGGAATATTTTTTGGCAAAAATATTTTTGAAAATATTTTTTGAAAGTTGCAAACATAAAAAAATATTCTGGAATATTCTGGCCCAAAACATATGTTTGGGGCACTATGCCTAGGGGGGGGGGGGTTGCGGGAGGGCCCTTCCTAGTCTGGTTAGGAAGCTTCTATGAGGGTTGCCTTGGGGGGGTGGGCAGCCTCGGGATAGGTGTGCTGCACTGTGGTGTGCAGAGGGTTGGGGCTGCGTGCCCTCAACATGATCCGTTTCTAAGTTTTTTTTTCTCCCCCCGCAGCCCGCTCATTTTTATAGCAGCAGAACACTGGGCTAAAAGGAGTGTGGTTGTCGCACCGTGTGTGCCAAAGGGGGGGTGGTGGGTGGGGGAGGGGTGGGAGTGGATTTTATTTTTCTTTCTTTCTTTTTGCCCATTTTTTCAATGTACTTTTTTATTTCTTTATTCTTCTTCTTCTTTTTTCATTGAGGAAACTTCATATTTGCCAGAAATTTATTGGAAAATTCATATGTCGACAGGAAGTTTTGGGTTTAACCATATGTTGACAAAAACTTTTTGTTTCAATCATATGTTGACAAAAAGTTTCCTGAAAATTCATATGTTGACACGAACTTATGGACTTAACCATATGTTGACAAAAACTTCTGCATCTAACCATATGTTGACAAGAAGTTATGGATTAACCATATGTTGACAAAAACTTCTCGTTTTCACCATATGTTAACAAAATTGGGTTTCCAGCTGGAACACCCTTTTTGGTGGATTCCCGACCCCAGGGCACCCACACCTGTGGCTGATGAAGAGGAGGGCGCTTCGCAAAGGCCGGGACCCCCAGCCCCAACCTCTCATCCACATTTTGATGTGAACCTGTCGGCTGAAGCTGGAATCACTTGATGGCATTGCTGTGGGTGTTGTTGTGGACCTGGGTCCGGCCGATTAGTACTCACGCTGCTGTGCCTGTGATTCAAAGAACCGTGGAGTTCGGAACCCACCTGGAGAGAACGATCCACCTCGAAGAAGCCGCATGCCCGATGCACCCCGGTAGCTGCGTGTACACGTGGTAAACCTGTGACCACTTCGGTGGAGTGGTCTTTTGGCTCAGTTTCTGGGCCGGAAGTGCTTGATGTTGGTAACCATCTTTGCTATGGGGCTTTCATCATGCATTTATCACGTACAGGCCCATGATCAGTGGTTAGCCGGTGTTAACGGTGTGCGGTTCTCTGGCCTTGTGGTATCTTAATCCAAGGGAATGAGGCCCCATGGAACTGCGATGAAGTGCACACTCTGTGAGAAGCTAAGTGCCGATCTGGAAAGCGATCTGGATACCCCGGAATGTCAGTCAAGCGGCTCCAGCCGAAAAACCGATTTTGTTAACATATGGTTAAAACGAGAAGTTTTTGTCAACATATGATTAGCCCAGAACTTTTTGTCAACATATGGTTAAAATCAGAAGTTCCTGTCAAAATATGGTTAAATTCATAACTTCTTGTCAACATATGGTTAGATCCACAACTTTTTGTCAAAATATGGTTAAAATCAGAAGTTCCTGTCAACATATGGTTAAACCCAAAAGTTCCTGTCAACATATGAATTTTCCAAGAAATTTCTGGCAAATATGAAGTTTCCTCTTTTTCATTTCATTTCTTTTTTTTCAAAAAAAAGAAAATTTATGCACCATCAACAAACGCCAGGTTCACCCATTTCTGTTTTGTTGGCAGCCAAAAAAAATACTACCGATTCGGAACGGCAATTTATTTGTCGGATATTCTTCTTCTTCTTCCTCCTCCTCCTTCTTCTTCTTCTCTTCCTTTTTACCTTTTCCATTTCCCCTACCTCATGCGGGGAAGTGTGTCGTGCATCACACCCTATCGCACCCTTCTTTGTTCCAGCGAGGTTTTCCGCTTTACATACTTGGTTTGACCAGTGCGGTGTCCTAAGTAACCCCGCAGAGGCTGTATTCAATGTTGCCACACACAATGCGATGAATATCCCTGCCTGTTGCTTGAGGCGCGCAGTCAAACGGCCGGTGCCTATCTAAACAGGGCACACCTGCCTTTCTCCATGAGGGCAGCCAACAGGATAGAACTGACAGGCCTCCGTCGTAGGCTCGCCTCAGGCAGGGCCAATACGGAGAAAGTCTCCCGCGAAAGCATGTGTGGGAGTGTGGGTGATGGCCATGTACGGCACGTTGCCAAGAGTTCAACAGAAGAAGGCAGACACGAGCGCTGCAGTGTGGGTGTGGTAACAGGGGGGGAGTCCATCTCCAGGCGTGTGCATGTAGTGGAGGGGGCGGGGTGGGGGGTGTTGGGGGGTGGCGGAAAACGAAAAATGTATGATGGGGAACTGGGTGTGTGTGTGTGTGTGTGTGTGTGTGTGTGTGTGTGTGTGTGTGTGTGTGTGTGTGTGTGTGTGTGTGTGTGTGTGTGTGTGTGCCAATGTGTGTCTTTTTTTGTGTGTTCTGTGCCTGTGCCCGTGCCTGTGTGTGCGCCCGCCGCCACAGCTTGCCACGGCACCGCCACCTGATGCCCAAAAAAACATGAAGCCCGCCCCTCCCCACCCGCCCAACCCCCCAGCTTCCTCAAGCCTACACCCCTTTTACTGTCAATATGATCTGCCGCCGCCCAACCGCCACCATTGCACTTGTTGCTGGATTGCCGTGCCCCCCCCAACACAATAGACACGCGTGTGAGGGGAATGCAAGATACACTTTACCTTCACTGATTGCGAGCACCGCCACCGCCACCCATCCTCCCCAAGGCGGCTGCTTCGAGCCGTTCTGCGAGGTGCATGTCGCGCCTCCAAGATGTCCGCGCTGCCCTTGCAGCGGTGGTACAGGGCCAGCCCGGCGCCGACACTTACCTGCTGCAGAACGAGGCGCAGATAACATCAGAGCTCGCAGAGGTCTTCCTCTCCGAGCATGACGACCCTGTCCACCGGCACCTCGCGGGCGTCACCCTGCGCCGCGTGGCGGCGAACGGCGGTGCGGCAGGGCTGCGCGAGGGGCTCCTGCAGTTTCTCCACACCTGTGTGGGCGCACAGGGCATGTCGCGCGAGCACACCACCGTGGCGATGGCGGCGTGCGACGTCGTCGCGGAGATCTTGTGCCGGCACCCCAGCGACCCGGGCGACGCCACCGCACGCTCCATCGTGCAGACGTGCCGCAACCTCGACAGCGACGTCGCCAACCGCCTCCTCCACTCCCTCGCCCTGGCATCGAAGGGCGCGCCTAACACAGCGCTAGCAGGCATAATGTACGCAGACTTCATCATCCCCTTCCTCGACGGCACGTGCCTGCGGTCCGCCGTGGCGGAAGGGCGTCTCCCACAGATCTCCCAGAAGCTGGCTGTCGTGCGTGCGATGCTGCAGGCGAAGATGGTGCTGGCCTACCGGCGCCAGGTGTCGAAGTCCTTCCTCGAGTTCTTCTTCACCGGGCAGGGCGGGGCGGACCCCGTGGTCGCCTCCATGCTGCAGGGGCACGAGGCGCTGGCGCCGCAGGCCCTCCTCCGCATCTTCTTCGCGCTGCCCGCGGAGGGGCAGCGCACGCTGCTGGACGCCTACCCCCTGCTGACAGACGCCGCCAGGATAATGTGCAGCCTGACAGACGAGCTGGGCCCCTTCGTCTTCCACTTCGGGACAGCCGTGGTGAAGCACTACTCCAAGCAGTGCGCCGACGGTGCATTCGACGGATGCTTCTACACCTATGACGACCCTGCGGTGCGCGGGTCTGTCCAGGAGATCGATGCCTACTTTGGGTACTACTCGAAGGTCACCGCCCTGCAGAGCACTTTGGAGGCAGTCAACCAGTTCCTCCCGAGCCTGCCCACCGCGCATTTCCCGGGGGTCAGCGATGAGGAGGCGCGGGATCCGAAGCCCAGCACACACCCTGCGCTGTTCCTGGTGGATGGGTTCTTCCGCGCGTGCATCGCAGACTTGCTGCGCCTGCTGTGCATATGTGACTGTGACGAGGTGGAGGTGGAGGAGCTGGAGTGCCGCATGGCGGTGGACATGCCGTCGTCGCTGCACTGCTCTCTGCTGTGGTTCACCTCAAACTTCTTCAAGGACTCTGACGACGGGGGGCCGTCGCCGGAATACCCTGCGGCGAAGCATGTCGCTGCCGAGGCCATCAACGCATGCCTGCTGTCGTCGGAGAATGCTAAAGACATCGCGTCTGCCCTTCTGATGCTGCAGAAGCTTTCCGAGGTGGAGCTGCTGCCCATGTCTATGGCACCCGTCGAGGTGATGCTGTCCCTCATCAACCAGGACCCTGCAGTGCCAGGGAACCCCTATCTCCTGCGCGCCCCGAATGATGCGCGTATTGCTGTGAAGGCGCGTGCCTGCGTCGCCCTCTCTGCTATCGCAGGGAAGACGCTCGAGCCTGACAAGCATGCTCACCTCATCCACCTGCAGTGTGCGCAGGTGGCGGATGCGTCCAACCCTTTGCATGTCAAGGTGAAGGCCTCGATGGGGCTGGGCTATGCTGTGGCGCGTGCGGAGATGAACGGGACAGTGCCCTACATCCAGAGGGAGGCTATTCAGCGCACCTTTTCGTCGTTCCTCGCGACGGTGCCTGAGAGCCCTGTGCTGCTGATTGAGTCGCTCAACAACATCCTGCAGATCCTCCCGTCTGTAGTGGTGACGGCGCAGTTCATCAAGCCTACGCTAGAGACCTTCATGCGGGTGCTGAAGGAGAACGAGAGCAACACGCGCCTGCTGTGCAACGTGCTGCGCGTCTTCTCGCAGGGTGTTGTGGAGGAGCACTCTGGGAAGGAGCGCGATGTGTGCCTCAGCATCCTGGAGTTCGCAACGTCCATCATGCGGCTGGTGCTTTCGGACAGCGCGACGCTCTCCCTGCAGGGCCTTGCGAAGCAGGCGTTGGAAATTGCCGGCGCCGTGTCGGCATGCCAGTGTGAGTGCAGCAGCGTGGCGCCCCAACTGGCCCTCTCCGTCAGCTCGTATAAGGCGGAGGGGAAGGAGACCATCCGTGCTGCGTGCCGCGCCTTGGCGCTGTCGGTGTCTGCCGCAGCAAGGCGGCACGGCGACCTGGGTGAGCAGCTGTCAGGGCGGGTGGCGCAGTTCTGCCAGTACTACACGACGCAGAGCCTTGACATGCCGACAATGCGGTTTGTCGGGTCGGCCTGCCTGGTTGCCGCCGGGCACCTCCCGCTCGACACGCTTGCCCGTGTTGTGGCGCACTGCAACACGAGGGTTGCGGCATTCTACCCCACCAGCGACTTCATGTGGCCTGTCAACCTCACGCTGATGTGGCCGGCACTGCTCGCCCGCTGTGTGGTTGCTGGTGGCGAGTGTGAGTTGCCGCGTGTGCTGGAGGTGCTCGGCGATGCGCCCGCACAGCACGTGCAGTTCTTCACCGCGTGGCTGACAGTCGATGCGGTGCTGGAGCCGCGTGTGCGGCACATCTCGACGGCAGCTGCGGAGATCCTGCTCGGATCACTGCCACGCGAGTACTTCATGCAGCACGTCTCCCTGGAGCCTGTGCGCACCCTCAGCAGGTATAGCACACGGAGGGCAGCGGAAGTGTTGCCTGGCCTTCGAGGCCTTCGCTTCGGCAGGTTTGGCGGGAAGTTTCGGCAAAGTTCGGTGGCTGCCCTCACAAAGAGGAGAGGTTCACTCACAACACATCTCTTCAGCACTAGCGCAACTGCCCCCTTCCTCTTTACACAGTATAGCCAGGCCTTCCGACACACATGTTGCACTGACTTACACCACCACATCCCTATGTCTCAGGCGCCGCGAAGCCCCCATCGGCGTGCCGCTCGGCGATGCGCTGTACCTTGCAGTGCTGCGTTCGGTTGAAAAACCGCTCACGAAGTTCAGCAGCACCTTCCTGGCGAAGGACTCGAAGGTGCTGCTGCCCCTGAGCGAAGGGGCGCCGGTATGCATTTGCCTGGGCAGGGCGGTGGGTGAGGGAGGTCCGTGTTTCACACCTGTGCCCCAGCAGGGACAGCCCCTACCCCACGCCTTTCATGCCCCACGCCCCTCACCGCACCCACGCCCCGCAGGTGCAGCAGCGGGCCATGGGGCTCATTCAGGCGCTTGCACCGGAGAAGCGGCAAGAGTTGGAAGCCGTGTTGCGACAACTGTCTTGTCAGTAGCAGTGGTGATGCGCATGCGACTGCAGCGTGCATCCTACATCACAGGCACAGAAGGTGCTTTTGTACACGTTATTACGTCTGGTATACAGGCAGCCAGATTGGCCCGGCCGTCTGTGCTGGCGGTGGTGCTATATATTGTTTTCGTTATTGTGCACGACGTCGAAGATCATCATGGCATGCGGAAGCCACGCAGAGAGTCTGCGGACGGCAGCGAGAGAGAACCTGGCGGAGAGGAAACCGAAGCGGGGCCCCTCCCCTCCCCTCCCCTCCCCTCTCCTGATCACAGGACCCTTTACAATGCCAATCAACGCTGCTGCCATAGCATGCCGTTCACCTCTCCTGACGGTGAAAGCTTTGCCAACGGCACTCCGACTTCTGCACTCTACTTTTGAACGCTGGCGCGATCCCACCCCAAAATGACACCACTCACCACATGAACCCGATGACCATGCCACCACTGAGCCCCCTCCCCCTCCCTCCCTGCGCACATCCACCCCCCACCCCCACAGGAACTCGAAGGCAACTCTCTCTACCCCTTCTGTACACAAAGGCGCCCTTATCTAACCCGCGGGGCCTTACTTTGATTTACTTTTTAGCTGCAGCGCAGCATTACTGGTCTGCCCCCTCTCCCCCCACCCCCCACCCCCCCAGGCCCCACGATGTGTATGGTGGACGTGGAGGACCTGCACAAGGCTGCTGCGGTGCAAACGGAGAAGCAGAAGGCCCTGCCCCAGGGGGATCTTGTGACTGCGGAGCTGCTCCCGCAGGATGCCCAGGCTCTCCCTGGGTATGCGCAGCGGTCGCGCCTGCACAAGCTGGCTTGCGAGCGCACCCTGGATGGTTATGTAGACCCTATCACACAGGATGCGGTGCCCACAGCAGATTTCCTCCGCACACGCCCCTGCTGCGGTGACCGGTGCAGGCACTGCCCACACAACTATGTCAACGTGCCAAAGGCGCCTGACACCGACTCTGATGAGACATCTTCCAGCGGGTCCTACATGTGATACAGCGTCGCAGCGGAGGCAGCGTGGCCACCACACATCCCACCCCGAACAACCACGAGGTGCAGCGGTGCCCGCCATAACAGCGCAGCGCGTGAGTTGGGGGTTTTTTCGCAAGGAAAAAAAATACCAACTGCATCGTGGATATGCCGCCCGCCATCACCGCAACGACCCCAGCGTGGCCCCCTTGCGGCGTGCCTGGGTGGGGGTGGCGAGGGGAGGGTGAGGCGCTCGCACCCTGGCGAGCCCCCTTTGCAGTGGAGGGTGTGACCCGCCTCTTCGTCCGGCTGGTAGTGTGCAGCGGAGGCGGTTGTGTGAACATCGCAGTGGTCCCATTGGCATCCATCGCGGTGGTGGTCTGCTCGGGAGACCGGGTGTGGAGACTGGGGGGGGGTGCCCTGCGGTGCAACGAAGCGCATCACCCACACACAGGTTTGGGGTGCAGAGGCGCGCTGTGCTCGCTGTGGTGTTCTGGTGCCATGTGATTCACGCTGGGTTGTATCCTCTGTGCCTTTCTTTTGTTGTAACGCGCAGAACCACCGCCAACCCAAGCCTCGGCTGGGCGGGGCGTGTTTTCTGTGTGCGCTATGCCACCCCACCCCCATCCCAGTCCCACGCGCAGCCATATTTTGTTGCATAAAACAGCCAGTCCTTTCTTCGGCGGGGGTGGAATTTCTATCGTGTCCAAACAGTGTTGCAAACCACCAAGCCACCCCCCGTCGACATGCCTATTCAGAAGACCGCGTTACCCAGCGACCGCCTTGGCTCTGTACATATTCTCTGTATCTAGTGGGGTCTTCGCTCTGTGCCAAAACTGCGCCAGTTTGTCTCTCTATTGTGAGGCTGCTCACCTTTCTGCACTTCTCAGCGAAGGCCCCCAAGAGATATGTGATCGTAGATGTGTGAAATGCAAGCACAGAGCGTATTGGTGTGCCAGCTGTGTGCCAAACACGAGAGTCCACCCCCCACACCCCTCCGCCATCAACCCTTTCCTGGCCACCCGAAGGCTCGGAAATGCGTTGTGTGATGTTATTGTGCGATAGACGAAGCCAACAGCGAAACAGCTCACCCTCGACCTTTGCAGTGTGCAAATGGCTTTACCCCCCCCCCCCCATCCCCTCCCCTGCATGGCTGTGATGGCGCCACAGGGTCATTACCGCGTGTTGCCAATCCACAAGGCACGCGCACGGTGCCCTGTTATGCCACGTGCCTTTGTGCAAGTGATTCAGCATTGCAGAACCACTGACATACAGTGATCCCGGCCCCTTGACGGCGTCTAGTTTTTACTTCGACGAGTGAAGTAACTAGTTGTGTATTCATTGAGAGTTGTGCCTCACAACGTAGGAAACCGTTCCCGTGCAAATCCTTGCAGAGCATCACCATGCTGCAGGAGCCTGGGGGTGTTCTCGTGACCGACGAATTCCCTTCGGCTCTTCTCTTCTCTTCAGATTTGCACTATAACCCAGTTTCCAGTTGTGACGAGTGATCACTCGAAATTAACTCGTGACCACTCGTTAGGCATATCAATTGTCAGTCCACGGGGGCCCTCGCTACCAGTCGCAGCTCGTCGCAGCTCGTCAGTCAGTGAGGGGAAGTGGGCTGGTGCTCACTTTTTCTCACTCAGTCACATCTGGCGAGGGCCCCCCACTCAGGCTAACTAGTTATCTCGTCGACTTGTGTGCCGTGTGCTGCCCTGCCGCACCCTCGCGCAGCCTGTTGGGGGTGTAAGCTGCGCGCTTTGCCTTCGCTGCTCTGGCACCTTCTGCGGCGCCCACACCCCAGGCGCCACGAAGGGACAGGCCCAAGGCCTGCTGCGCCTCCCACCCAGCAAGCTGTGAACGAACGAAAAACCCCCCGTGGCGGTGCGAGGGGTGGGGTGGGTATTGGAGCAGCGACACTGCCCCGACAAGAATAATGCAAACCAACAGAACACCAACACCCCCCCTCCGCGCAGCCGTGTCTTGGGTGCCGGAAGCCGCCGGTGAAAGATGCCGCCCCCCCTCCCCCCTTCAAATTATTTCAATGGTTTGCCTGGTGATGATTTGTCCCGAAGAGGCAGACTGGTGGTACAAGGGGTCATGCGGTGCGCGGGCAGACCCGTGTTGTGTTGCAACTGCTTTGCTGAGCGGTGTGCATAAATGGGGGCATATGGGGGTGGGGGGGGGGGGGAAACGTTTCAGACGCGGCAAGACGGGAAGAGACACCGTGGAATGGCGTAGGGGATGCCGCTGGAAGGCCTCCCTCGACCCCCCCCCCCCCCCCCCCACACGCACACGCCTCCCCTCAGCCCAGATTTGCAGATGGTGGGGGGGGGGGGGGGCAGCCCTGTATCAAAGCCTCACTAATCAATCATTACTCCCAAAGCGCGTTGTGGTTTGCCAGATTTGTCGCACAGACAACAGCTCTCCCACCCTACAGTTTCGAGGCAGTGTCAGGCACACCCTGCTATCTCGATTGGGATCCCCACATCTGCTAGCGGAGACACAGCTCTGTGGGTGCCTCCACACAACACACAACACCACCGCACCCCTTTCCCTCACAGGGCGAACCGCACACCCTCCCCCGCCCTTTTTCTGTACACACCAACAAAGGGGGGTGGGTGAAAAGGACACCTTCTTACTTTTTTTTTTGTAACCCTCTTCCCAACACCCGTCTTAGATAAACACCCACCGTCGACTTCTGTGCACATTTTTTTTCCCCATCTCGACACCGCGGGGGTGGCATGGAGACCGCAGCAGATTACCTCGGGTCCTACCCTGAGGAGGCTATGCTGCAGGTGGAGAATGCGTGGCGCCTGTGCGGGGAATGGCTGGAGTCGGCGATGGGTTCCGAGGAGGCGCACCGCGCCAGGGTGTATGCCGCACGCATAACAAAGCTGCCCACTGTTCGCAGCTCGCTCGCACAGTTGGATGTGTCGTGGCATGGCCTGCAGGAGCACGACAAGCTCCTCATGGAGCTCCTCTGGTTTGTGCTGGTCTGCATGGTTGCCTCTGTGCTGATCGAGCTCCTCAGAGAGCTGCTGATTGGCTGCGTGATGCCCAACAGCTACCACATCCACATCGACGGTGTGGTGGAGGTGTGCGTGACGAGCGGCACCACGTCTGCGATATCACAGGTCGCCGATGGGGCGTCGCACTTCCGCAAGCGCCTCGGCTACGACGAGGATGCCCACACCGCATCCTGCGTCCTCCTCAGCAAGGACACCCACCGCGTGGTGGTGCAGCACAGGGGGGCTCTCCTCGAGGCGTATCCCTTCCTCTCGGAGCATCTGCCGCGCGAAGCCTGCCGCCTGCAGTACTGCATTGTGCCGGACGTCGATGCAGTCGAGCAGGCACTCCCCCCCGAACAGCTGCTGGCGCCCTGCGCGCGCCACCCCACCACCCGGGTGCATGAGCTGTGGGCTAAGGATCCTCTTGGAAACGTGTCGTGCTACGCACAGGAGTGGCGCTGACGAGGGGTGGTGGGGGAGGGGGGCAGGCGTGGTGAGTCTAAATCACCCCCGCTACCGTTGGTGTTGGGATGGGTTTGGGCAATCTCAAGAGGAGGAGGGGAGATGGGGGGGGGGGGGGGTAGGGGGGGTCATAAGCCCGTACAAAACCACATTTTTCAACATACCATCAGAACCGCCCTAATACCTGATCTGACCCGAAAATCCGACCCATACCCCCCCGGAAACCGTCTGGAGCCCACTTGTGACACCTGATGCGCACTTTTGTGATGATTTTTTGGGGTCCTAAAAAATGTACCTCAGTTTCGTACCTTGCCTTTGTACCTGAACCACTCCCGACCGCAGTATTTCGTTCTTTGCAAGGAAAGGGTATCACTACGCTCACCCAGCACGCCGAGCAACACATGCCGTGTGCCTAGGGCCTCGCAGAGGTGTCAGATGCTGCTGCAGAGGGGTACCTTGCTCGAAAGACGCTCGCCAAACGGGAGATGTGCGGGGTCCCGGCAGAGAGCGTTGTGGCAGACCTGCGTCAGAAGAAAACGGCACACGACATCCGTGAGGCGACATTATTTCGGGCGCTCCGTCGGGCTGGGTACATAGGAGAGCGAGTGGGACGTGGTGACGACAGATATATGCAGTGGTGCATCAACTGCACGCACGTGCGAAAAGCGGCGTTCCTTGCTGGCCAAGAAAGATGTCACCTGCACTCCTACTCCTCCCACTCCTCCTGCTCCTACCCCTACACCAACTGATGTGGGCAGTGAGTGATGGCAGCTCCAGAGCAGCAGATGATCTAGGAAGCGATGAGCGGGTCAGCCGGGCAGACTACCCCAGTCCGTACCGGAAGTACGAAGCGTTGCGGGCCCGCCACCACCGCCTCCAGGAGAGGACCCGAGGATTAAGAGTAGGGTTGTACAACGCCAGGGGAGAGTATTCTCCTGGCGTTGAGACATCCCTGACGATCTTGCGGTCGCACTGTGGGGGTTGAGTCGGCAGGCAGATGCCTATCCAATGACTTTGTTGAGTCCTCACATGGTACACTCTCATGCGTGCTGTTGAGACTGCGTGGTGTGCATATCCTGCGGGGGGCGCAAATTACACAGCACAAACATAATCATTTCGACTCTCAGGTCGTCCAATATCCCAATCGTGCCTTCACAGGCTGAGATCGACGAAGCAAAGACACATCTGCAACGCTGCCTAATGCCGATGCAGCCTCGCAGGCGTACGAAGTACTCACAATGACCCATCTGCGATCGAAGTACTACACCCAGAAGGTGGCTGAACTCATTCAGCTGGCGCAACAACACAACATTCCCACTAATCAGGTACAAGAAAGACCTTGCCGAGGCACTGGGGAGGCAACATCGTGCCACCTGAGCCGGAACCACCGCAGAAAAGGCAAAGAACGAAATACTGCGGTCGGGAGTGGTTCAGGTACAAAGGCAAGGTACGAAACTGAGGTACATTTTTTAGGACCCCAAAAAATCATCACAAAAGTGCGCATCAGGTGTCACAAGTGGGCTCCAGACGGTTTCCGGGGGGGTATGGGTCGGATTTTCGGGTCAGATCAGGTATTAGGGCGGTTCTGATGGTATGTTGAAATTTTTTGCGCTAACCAGGCTCCTGGTCTCTAGCAAAGAAGACTGTTGGCAGCGCATGTGTTCACCCATGTACCCCACAGGTAACGAACCAGCGCACAAACAAAAACTACCGCTTGTGCGCAATATGTCTACCCGCTCTCTCTTCAAGGCGAAGGAGATTGAGTGGGAGTCGCTGAGAGTCACGAAGGTGCCGGCATTCATGCAGGAGTTCCTCTGCGCTCCGGAGGTCGTGAAGTGTGTGTTCCCGGAGTGTGATACTGAGCACGAGGGTGAAGGATGCCTCAACTGTCGTTCCTGCGGACACCGCGCGGCGGTTTCGTGCCTCGATGCCTTTGTTCCCTCCTCCTGTTACGGGGAGTTCGTCAAGGGGATGGAGGACAAGGACTGGATGTGCCCGGTGTGTTGCTGGGTAGCCAGCCACGCCAAACCGGAAGGGGACGCAGACGCTGCGTCTCCCAAGGTGGGCAACAAGGCAACGAGCAGCGGGGACGCCCCCTCTCGTACCGCCCCCAAGCAGACAGACGCTGTCAGCATGGAGGCCCGCCTCGACTCCTTCCTGGAGCCGGATGACGGCGTGCGCTACGAGCTTCTCGAGTTGCACCGCCGCATCGCCATCCTCGAGGAAGAAAAGAAGAAGGCGAAGGAGGTAGCCACGGGCTCCTCCCTCCCGAGTGACTTTGACCCCTTCCGCGCCGTCACCTGGATCCCCGTGCTGGGCAACGAACTGGGCCAGGCCCTCCTCCGGGCCAAGCTCGTACGTTTTTAGGGGGGCTTATGACCCCCCCTAGGGGGGGGGGGCAACGGGGTTACAGGCGGTGTTGAAATGATTTAGAGGGGGTGGGGGTGGGGGCGGGGGGCACCCCCCCCCTCCCCACTCCCCACCCCCACCGCGCCACTGTCGCGAACGAGACAGCAGGCTGGGAGACTGCGTCCCCTCCCCCCTCCCCCCCCCCCCCCTTCCCTCGGATGACACGACACTTTACGGGCACACTCTCTCTCTGTCTCTACCTCCTACCGACACCAACAGGCCACACACACGCACACAAGGCCACACAATGAGCTATGTCCACCAGCCGTACGGCGATGTGCCCGAGCCGCCTGCAGGGTACGTAGCACCCCAGGTGTCTGGGCCGTACCCTGCGTATGGCGGTGGGCATCCCCGTGAGGGGGCGATGGGCCCGTTCAACACACATGGACAGGAGTGGGCTGGCCCCGGTGCGCCCCCGCAGGGGCAGCACCATGCACCCCACCAGCCGCAGCCCAACCCGCGTGCCGAGGGGAACCACCGCGGCGCCGCAGCGGCTGCGGCTGCACACCGCCACAACTTCGCACATGGCAGGCAGCATGCCGCACAGCCGCGGCACCACCAGCACCACAACTACAGGGTCCCGCCCACGACAGGCGCACTGCCCGAAGCAGAGCGCAATGGGAACGGCGGCCCGCCGCCTGCGTCGCAGCCCCTGCCGTCAATGCCTCCGCCGACTGCGGTGTCTGCGCCCCCGCCAGCACCGGCTCCGCAGAGCCAGCAGGGTACTCCGGTATGCAGGGGGCAGCAGTGGGTGTTGGGGTGCGCAGGGGGTCTGGCACCGGTTTAGTTTTGTTGTGACGGGGATGAGATAGAGAGAGAGAGAGAGGGGGGTCGGGGGGGTGGGGTGGGGTGGGGGGTGAGGGGGTGGATCCCTGGAATTCCAATGAAGAAAATCGCACATGGCAGATGCACAGCAGGCGCGTGTTTAGACACATTTGCGACACTGCACACAATCCCCCCCCCCCCCCCCCCCTAGGGCAGTGAAGGCAAAATACGCGTATTTTTCAGCATGGTTATACAAATATATTGTCAGTATTGAAATATGGGTTTTATATTGGATATATTCTTCTTGTTTTATTATTGCAGTGACACCATTTTGCAAAATGGTCTAACATATTGTCAAAATATGGTAAATATATGGACCAAAATGTAAAATGTATGGGGTTTTACATGTTGCAATAATGCACAATATATTGCAATATTTATGGCTTACGGTCTACGTAGAGTCTACTTAGACTCTAACCCAAGATTTATTAGAGTATACCGTATACGTAAATATTATGGAACGTAAATATTATGGAACGGGCCCATTTTTGCCCGGTCCGTTCCATAATATTTACGTTCCAAAATATTTACAGGGCCAGTTGGGGACTCAGTGGTGAGGATGGCTTGCCTCAGGAATCGCACGAAAAGTGCACGAGTAGGTCCCGTCAGGGACTCTGTATGCCGTCCGATCACCTGGTCCAAGTCCCCGAGTCGCAGAAAGCCCTGCAAATATTATGGAACGAAAAAAATCTGGAACGCCAACCCACCAGCGTTCCAAAATATTTACGTTCCATAATATTTACGTTCCATAATATTTACGTTCCAAAATATTTACGTATACGGTAATTAGAGTTTCAGAAACTCTAACTACACTCTAATACTCTAATTATGCTCTAATTAGAGTCTAATTAGGGTGCTATTAGAGCATTTCCAGGTGAGATTACACCCAAGAGAAAGCGCCCAGACCACGCGTTACAGGCGCGAGCCGGGGGAGAGGGGCGATATGCCGAAGCGGGCAGTGTCTGAGAGCTCCGTCAGCAGCAGCAGCACCCTGCCAAGGTCCGGCAAGTGAGGAACCCAAAGCCTGCACAGAAGGTATCGAAAATCAAACGCCCCATAGTCACATTACAGCGCGCGTTCGGATGAAACATTGTGGAGAGGTTGTGGTGACAGACACGCACACGACCTGGGCGGAGGTGAGATGTGGCTCTTCTTGCAGCAGGCACCGTACGTAAACACTGCCTGCTGCGGGTACTGCTGCTCCTTTGTGTTCGAGTTCCTTCATTGCATGAGGTTACAAACATAAACATGCACCGAAGCCGGCAAAGCCGAAGGGGAAGAAGGCCACCTACTCCAGGCCACGCAGGAGAAGTGGCTGTGGCAGAAGAGCTACCTCCCACCGGCCTGCAGCTGTTTTTTTGTTCGGGGACCCTGCAAACCCGCAAACCATGCGTGTCAGGTGGGAGGGTATCAACTACTTCTAGACGCGACCCGAAGGTTGCTCGTAGTGATCATGATCTAGGTTCGTATGAGTCTCCAGACTTGGTTATCCCTTGGCGCCGTTTCTGCCCTGGTGCTACCAGAGTGGCTTGCCGTGCCCACAAGGGATCACGGAGACGCCTCGCCATCTGTTCAGGACTCCTGATGCAATCACCCTTCATGGTCCAGGGGAGCCACCCCTGCTGTTTCATACCCTGGCTCAAGTGCCCGTCATGGTATGAGAAGCCTGGGCAGTTTAAGGTCGTGCCCGGGACCTTGGTGGGAGGTGCCAGGCTGTTCTTTCCCAATGTCAACCCTGCGGATCGACAGCAAACGCGAATGTGGCAATGATCGACGTTGATATGAGCAATGACGCCTCCAGGTCAAGACTCTCAGAAGGCCAAAACTGTGTTGACAATGAGGTGGCACATCGTGCTCGGTGTGGTCCCACACATACTCGAAAGGAAGGTGCCTCCGCTCTTGGAGCGAACGGGAACGCTCTTGCACTTGGGCTTAGGAGGGTGCCCAGCCAAAGGTTTCTCACAGATACGTTCCCCACAGAAGCAACTGTAGAGGCTGCTGCGCTCCCAAGCATACACAGATCGACATGACGCACGCAGGCACACTCTCCCAGAACCCAAGACCCTTCCTGCCCCTTTTCGTGACCACTTCCTCTCCCCACAACACAGGCACATCACTCTAATTAGGCGATTATTAGGGTATTATTAGAGTCTAATAATACCCTAATAATCGCCTAATCAGACTCTAATAAATTCATTTTGACTCTAATAATCGCCTAATTAGAACTCTAATAAATCTGGCTGAATCCCGAGACTCTAATAAATACCCAAAACTCTACGTAGACCGTAAGCCGTAAATATTGTAACAATATATGGCAAAACTGTAATTCTCATTTCACAATATGGCCCATATATGGCAATATTTTCACAAAATGGTCCATATATGGGGCTGTCGGGCCAGTCGAAATTTTCTGGTGTCAAAAAAAATCGCAAAAAATCACAAACGGACCACAAAAAATCGCAAAAAATCACAAAAGGCGGTCGCGATTTTTTGCGATTTTTTGCGCTTTTTTGTGATTTTTTGTGATTTTTTTTGTGATTTTTTGCGTTTTTTGTGTTTTTTTGTGATTTTTTGTGTTTTTTTTTGCGCCGGAAATTTTTTTTTGGGTGGGGGTACCTGTAGGAAAGTACCCCCCTGGACAGGGGTACTTCACCCAATTGGAGTTTCCCAGTAAGGGGTATCAATAGGCACCCCATGGCCAAAATGACCCCACCACGATCCGCACGGGTCCCAAATATCCAAAAGAACGGGTTTTTGAAAAATCCGAGGGGGGGGTCCCGCTGGGTGGGGAGGTGGGATGTGGTGTGCTGGCTGCCGCTGGGTGGGCTGGAATGGCCAGCCCTCTTTTACGCCGCGGCCTCACTACAGCAGCTCAACCCCGGTCACGCGGCTTGTTTGCCTTCGAGCATTGTTGTTCGTGTTGTGCATGTTTCTGCGCTAAGAGCCCGACGGAGCAAAAGTAGAACCTGCTGCGCTAGCCCCACCATGCCAGCCTCAGTCCGACAGGACGCGCGCAGGTACCGGGCCCCCTCTGCACTGGAAACTCACAAAAAATCGCAAAAAAATCGCAAAAAATCACAAACGGGACACCAAAAATCACAAAAAATCGTATTGCAATTTGGGTTAGCGTGCTGGCATCGCAGCCTGGCCCCGAAGGACCATACCGTGAGGAACCGGGCCCGCTATCCTACTCTTGCTCTACGTGACACCACACGGTTTCGCTCTCCTCCTCGTTGCGCTGTAAAGGAGGGGGGACACACACACACTGGAAGCCGGAGATTGCGCCTGCTGATACTGAGGCGCAATCTTCGCGACGACGCGTTGAAAAGAGCGCGGAATAGCCGCCGAACGAAAGATGGTGGGAGAGGGGATGCAGCGGGTGCGCTTCGGAACCGCACGCAACACCTGCTTCTGGAGGAAACGAGAACGAGAAGGACGGACAGCACGTGTCTTGCGCTCCAAGAAGCGCAAGGCCTGTGAGGCCCGTGGGAAAGGGGAAGGCACGCCCGATCTAGCTGTGCTGATGATCGTGCGGGAGGAAGGAAAACCTGCTCTGTTGTTATGAAACGAGCATCGCTCTAGGGCAGATTCGTCTGCCTCCCGCATGTGCGCTACACGTTTCTGCGCGCGGGGAACCGAGGACTCAGAAGGGGAGGAAGGGGAGAAAGGAAGTCGACGCCCCACGTAAGGGCTCGGCGACGTGCACTCGTGGGAGAGCGTGTCGCCCCCCTGGTGAGACGGCGTTTCTGCCTGCCAGTCGGGAAGAGAGGGGGTTGCAGTGTCTAAAGGCACTAGGGGCTCCTGACATGGAGAGGGTGGTGGGGGTGACACAGTGTCTGATGGGGGACTAAGCCGAGTGTCGACGGGCTGAAAGCCCGGCGAGTCATCTACAACAAGGGAAGGTGCAGGCGAGAGAGGAAGGGGGGAAGCAAGTTCTGATGGGGGCATGATACTATCCTCGTCAGGCCGAAGGCTTGACGCTGAAATCGGTGAACCAGGGGACACGGGGGGTTGAGGTTCTACTCTTCTGTTGTTAAAGGAGCGTTGCCCCAGGGCAGATTCGCCTGTCTCCTGTATGGGTGCTACCCGCTTCTGCGCGCGGGGCACCGAGGACTCAGAGGGGAGAGAGGGAGAGAAAGGAAGGCGGCGCCCCACGCAAGGGCTCGGAGATCTCCGTTGCGTGGCGCTCTCTGGGAGGGGCGGCGAGCCCGACTGCGGGGTCTGTAGCCCGTCCAGCAGGTCTGTGTGCAGCACGAGCTCCGGAGCCGGAGAGGGCGCCGGAGGCGGTGCTGTATCTGCTGGTGGAGCGAGACGAGCATCATCAGGCTGGGAGCCCGACGATTCATCCGCATCAAGCGTAACGTGCTCTGCACCCATCTTACGCGGGGTAGGGGAAGCAGGGGTATTCATTCGAGGGGAAGGCGAGAAAAGAAAACCAGGGAATTCGCGTGGGGTCAACGCAGATGACTCCGCAGAAGAACCCAACTCGCCCTCACTGGGCTGATCGTCGGGGCAGCAAAGAGCCAAATGCTCAATCACGCCCGGCCAAAGAAGAAGAAGAGACGCACACATGTCCCACTCTGGCTGTCGCACACACACTATCCCAGCCCCCCAGAGGGACGGGCCCTCGTCAGAGTGATCTAAACAAATGGCGGTGCGTTTCACGGCATCCTGCCCCATCGAGTCCTCGTCGGAGGCGTCCAGAACGATGGCGGTGCGTTTCACCGCAGCCGCAGCCGTCGTGTCGCTATCCATCTCAGACGAGGGAGGGACTTCCTCGCTGGTGGAGCCCGCATCTGCAGCGTCGTCTCCATCATGCTCAGTGGCACCAGAGCTGCCCTCCTCTCCCTCGCTGTCAGAGTCGTCTTCGCAGCTGCTGCTGTCGTCATCCGTGCTCGCAACTTGGTCGACCCTGGGGGCGCGCCCATGGTGGCCGGCCGCGCAGCATGTCTTCACATTGGCGCAGGTGCCGCATCGCGTCATGTGGTGTGTCTCACAACACATCACCTTCAGGCCGTCCGCGTGGTGGTGGTGGACGCGGCAACACGCAGCTATCGTCAGTGCGTAATTCCGCTTGGCATTATCGCACTCGTCGCATTTCGGTTTCGAATGCGCGTTGCACACTTTCCGGGGGCCCAGAGACGTGCTCGCGAGCGACCGCGGCACTGGTACGGGTATAGCGCTGCGCGGCGGGGGCGGGCGTGGCCCATCCCATTGTGAGGCTCGCGTGGTCCGGGGGATCCCAGTGTAGTCTGGGAACACGTTTGTTCCCCACCTCACGATATTGCCGTCTGCATCGACGCCTGCGGCCGCACATGCCTGTTCTGCACTCGCCTCTAACGCCGCGATCGTCTCTGCGCCACCTGCGAACACGGGCCGGGGTGTCATCCCGCCCCAGACCTCTCCAGCGCCTACCGAGCAGAGGGAGCCGACCCGGTCCTCGCGTCGCGCAGGCCACGGGGTAGGAAGGCTTAGCTGGTCGCATAGCCTCTTCAGGCAGCCCATCATCGTCCAGAGGAGGTTGCCACGCTCGGCCATCGCGGGGTTGGAGGTTCGTGCCGAGCGCTCCGAGGGCTGTAACGCCTTCCCTGTGAAGATTTCGAAGTCAAGGGCGAGCTCGATGTTCGACACCGTGCCTTGCTTCGTCCATTGGAGCGCTGCGAGCCACGCAAGTATCGCCCTGAGAGACGCAGCGCTATACGGCCACAGCCGCGCTGCTGGCTTCTCTGGGATACTGGATACGTCGAAGTCAAAAGCCTCTGCCGGCCAGGAGAGAGCAGCCGTCCAGGGGTGCACGAGGGGTCCAGCGCGCCGCATCTTCGCCTCGAGCTCCCACCGCTTCAGCACGATGCGCCCCATCAGCGTGTGCAGCAAGGTCTCGTCTACCTGGAATCCCTCTGGCACCACGCCGTATCTCGCAAGGCACGGGGGCCACCCTGAGCGGTCCAGCTGCAGCAGGGGTTCGTACTGAGGTTGAGACCTGACGGAGTCAAACGCACTGCATGCCCACCAAAGGTGATCGGGCGTGTCACTGTCCGCACCATCGCAGTGTACACACAGCTTGGGGTCCCGTACGTCTGCCTCTTCAGCTGCCGGATCGGACACGATATCCCAGTCGAAGGAATCCTGAGAACCGAGCAGATCGGCGTCTCCCTGCTCCTCGTCCTCCTCCTCTTCGTACTCGCACTCCTCCTCTTCCTCAGCTTCTTCATCCTCTTCGTCCCCTTCCATAGCCGCGTCAGCAGCCGGTGAGGGAGATGGGGCATGGGATGAGGAGTCCGACGTCTCGTCTGTCGTCGCACGCCTGCCAGAGACGTAGGCGCCGTTGCGCCCCCATCGTGTCGCGAAGAAGACACCACCAGTAAGCACCACCGTCAGCGCCCGCGAGAGGTTCCCGTCCTTCGTCTCCAGGCGGAGCGCGTTCGTCCTGTCGTAGTCCACACCGTTTTCGATCCCCGAGAAGGAAGGACGGTGCTTCGCCAGCGCCTTCCAGCCCTGCCGCCGCAGATTGTCGCGCAGCGCATGGTTCCGGGAGGACCGTGGTTCACCGGCGAGACACATATCCCCGATGGCACAGTCACGGATGTCGTCGCCCCACTCTAGTCCAGCAGCAGGGAGGGCGACCGAGATCGCGATGCCCACAGGGCCGAGGGCGTCAGCAGAGGAGAGGGTCGGGTGATCCTCGTACAGCACAGCGATTCGGTTCATCCTGTCCACCATGTGTGGGATGCGCACACACGTGTCGAAGAGATTGCACAGGATCCGGTAAGAGTTGGCTATCGCCGGATCTACACGGTGGGCTTTGTGCAGGATGGTGAGCATCGCGCCTACACTGCGGGAGGGGTGCTTGACGCCGAGGATGCCTGTCGTTAAACGGCTTCGAAGACGCTGCGTCGCCGTCTTCGACAGAGGGGCAAACGCTCCGCCCGACACCGTGCTCGACACGACATTCGACGCCACAATTTCCGCCCGTTGTCGTGTGCTCAGCGGAGAGGTCGGAAGTCGCATGAGCAGGGGTTTGTGGCTCTCGAGTCGCGCGTCGTTGCGGCGCACCTGCACCTTGTCAGAGACGCAGGCCTTTGCACCGAGGATCTTCGACGCTGTCTCAGTCGGGAGGATGTTGTCCTGAACACGCACCTGTCCCACGTATGGGTGTCGCCTCCTGAAACCCGACGAGCCCCTCGGGATCCCCATCGCCACCGTCTTCTTGACGTTGAGGGCCATGCCGGTGATGTTGCAGAAGCCTACCACGACATCGACAGCCTGCTGCACCGACGCCTCATCCTCCTGAGATACAAGCGTCCCATCGTCGGCGAAGGACTGCGAAGACACTGATGGCACGCGCACGTCGACGGCCTTAAACATGACCGAGAGGAGGGCGTTGATCAGGATGACCGATATAGGGCAGCCCTGCAGGATCCCGTTGGTCACCTCGAAGCGCCCGCCAACACCTAAGGGCAGCTTGAAGCGTCTCTTCAGCCCACTGTACATCGTTTTGAGGGGGCGCAGGATGCGCTGGTGCAGCCCCATGGCCTCCGCCAGCTCCAAGACGAGCTTCTGGGGTACCCGGTCGAAGCACTTCTGGAAGTCCAGGGCCAGCAGGTACAGCTGTTTGGAATCATCCAGGAGGGTCTCCTCAATCAGAGTCGTCAGTTCGTTAAGGACATCCTCGCACCTATGCCCCTGGCGGAAGCCGTGCTGCGTGTCCAGGGCCCACGTCTCCTGCCACTTCATTATGTCGATGAGACGGCGGCACGCCCACAGGCGGTAGACCGCACTGGTGACCGTGATAGGCCGGAGGTTCGTAGGCGAGAGGTCTTCGCTCTTCGGGATCAGCGACACCAGGGCCGTGAGCAGCCCCTTCGGCCATTTCCCCGTCCGTTCCACCAGGTTGAAGAAGGCAGCAAACCCGTCCATGAGAGGGAGGGGCAGCCGCTGCAGCTCGTCCATGCGCCAGCCGTCGACACCACACGCAGCAGACTTCTTTTTCCTCCGCTTCAGCATCTCCAGCAAGTCGGAGCCGCTGACGTCTTCCACCTGCATAGGGTGCTTCTCGAACAGCCCGTCGTACTCCCGTGCGAAAGGCGCAAACTCCGGCTCCGCCCTGTCGCCCGTGTACATCCGGTGGATGGGCGCCCAGGCTTCCATGAGGATGGCGTCCATTTCCGACACCTTCGCCGTCAGTTCACCGTTCCCCTTCTTCACCGTGTCGGCGGCTTGGCCCGGGCTACCCTTCAGGACAGTCACAAGGCTTTTGCGGTCGGAGGCGAACATCTGGCGCACAGTCCCCCGCCAACGCTGTTTCCGCGCCTTGCACGCCTCTCGGTTGATGTCGTGAAGGCGTCCGCGCACAGCATGCAGCAGCTTCTTCACAGTCGCGACGTCGGGGACGGAGCCCAGCAGGTGGCTCGTCACCCCACACTCCTGAGGTAGTTCACGTAGGACGTTGCGACACTTGCGCCAGCAGCGGACAAGTTGCCCCGACACCGCGCCCGGACCACTTTTTACGCAGGAGCGAGCGCGCACGTAGTGCTCCATGCGGCTGATGGTCGCGCTGTACCTCAGCTCCTTCGCCGTCGCGACTGTGCCCAAGGTGGCGGAGCTCGGCGCCGCCACACGTACCCGCTGCGGTTCTCGCGCTGCGCCCCTCCCGAGGTATGACCGCTCCTCTGACGCCGCCACCTCGCTCCCGTCCAGCAGATGACGCTCGCACATCCCAGAAAGGATCATCCACGCATCCTCGACTGCTTCCCGTTTCACCGCGTCGTAGAACGGCGCAAGGTCGGGTGGCTCCGGGGGTGTCTCGTCCGCGTCAGGTGACCGGGGGGGTGCAGGAATTGCACGGGGCACCTTGTACCTCAGGGTCTCCTGCGCGAAGGCGAGCGAGTCCAGCGTGACACTCACCAGCGAGTGGTTCGGCACCCCAGCCAGCGAGGTCGAGCAGCTCACGAAACTTTGCGCTGCGATTCGGTTCATCAGGACGTAGTCGATTCGCGAGCTGGCACGTGTAGAGGTGTAGGTCGGCGGGGGGTCACCACCGCTCCTCGTAGCCTGGAGCACCGCTGCGTCGACCCACTCATTCTCCAGCGCTCTGCGGAGGGTCGGCGACCGCGCAACATCCGTGTTGAGGTCCCCCAGTACCACCGCTGGAGCACCACCCACCTGCGCCTGCGCCTCGAACAACACAGAGTTCAGGAGGGCCTCCCTGGCAGCCACTGTTTTGTTGTCGCACCCCGAGTGCGCGTACACCACGAAGACATGGAGGAACGTGGCCCCCGACCCGAGCGCCACCATGCTGTGCATGACCCTGCCATCTTCAAACCCCGCAGTGATGGCGCTGTTCGGAACGGCGCGCGACACACACGGCTGGCGCACCATGGTGGCCACCCCACCCCCACGTTGCCCACACGCGATGTTGCCGGACGGCGCGTTTTTCGATCTCCTGGGGGGGCGCTCTTTACCCCACAGAAAGGCCCACTCCTGCGGACGCCCATCCCCCTTACGCACAAAAAATCACAAAAGGCTGTCGCGACTTTTTGCGACTTTTTGCGATTTTTTGTCCTGGGCAAGACGTTAAACTACCTGGGAGGGCTTCCCCAGACCATGACGGGTGCTTGCACCAGGTGTCGCTACAACCAGGTTGTTGGTGGGGCCAGGGTTCGTTTCGATGTCCCCACCCATCAGCAAGGTTACGCGGGCAGCGTCGGCAATAGAGCGCGGGGAGCGCAGTCACTGCCGCACATCAGCGGAGCACACCGCGCAGGCGTGCACCTGGCATCCCTCAGTGAGGCACTTCCGGCGTACCTGGCCCTTGTTCCGGCTCTCCTCGCAGACATCACAGGTGAAGCCACCCACCACCTGACAGCGCGGCTGCTTGAGGGTGTCGTAGGAATGGGTGTGCTCAGGCGGGGGCGCGTCACGGCTGCGGCTGGGTGACACCGCGGACATCACCACGTGCATCAGCTTTGATGCCAGGGAGGGCGCTTGCTGGGAGTTGCCGTCGTCGTCGTCTGCGGCGTCCGTCCGCTTCCGCTTGGCCTTTTTGCCCGCCTCCTGCTCGCCACCCTCCATCTCCACCGTGTCATCGATGGCAGCCGTCGTCGTAGGCGCCGTCGCATCAGGGTTCGCAGCGGTGGTTGTCGCACCCAGAGGGGGGAACTCCTTCTCGTCCTTCAGGTCGATGTCGGGGCGTTCGGGCAGGCGGACGTGCTTGCCCTTCTGCTGACCCTTAGGAGGAGTGTACCGCTGCATCGGAGTCGGCCGGTTGTCCTCCTTCCCTGCGGGCCTGATCCACAGCGGCGGGTCGCTCAGCCGCTTCACCTGCACAAACTGCGGGGGTGCCGCCGACGCCACGATGCACGTGCGTCCGCCCTTCTGCCTGAAGGACGTGCACAGTTTCACGTCCCACTCCGCTGCCGTCAGCACACCCATCACGTCCGCCTGGTGCTCGTTGGCCCGAGCCCCAGTCACCACATACCGCTGCATCGGGGGTCCCTGATCCTGCGGAGCTGCTGCGTCCCCGAGCGCCTGCCGCAGTGTGTCCACCTGGTCCGCCGTCGCCGCACGCACGAACAGCGCGCGCGTGCCATAGGCAAGGCCCAGTGCCGCACCACCCGCCCGCTTCATCGCGCTCAACGCCTCCCTCCTGGACAGGGTGGGCTGGAGGCGAACAACCGGCAACGTCTCGCCCCCCTTGTCGAAGGACAGCGTGCGCCAGAAGCACCCGTCCACCCCTGAGGAGGCCAGCAGGGCCTTGACACGGCCCGTCTCCACCCGCACCGACATCTCTTTACGCCCCGGAAGGGACGTCACCCGCCACATGTGATCGTTGTCCATCTTGGCGGATTTGCCACAGGCCGACACCACCGCACGCCGGCACAGCTTGCGCATCGCCATCAACGGGTCGCCGTTGATGCACTCCCACATCTCCCCCGTGGTGTGTTTATGGGCGACCGTAAAGGTCAACACCGTCGTCGCCTTCGGCACCTCCGCCGCCTGCTGTGCAAATAGTCTGGTGCAGGGAGGGAGCGTCACCTGGCCTCGCGTCATCGCGTAGAGCGGGCGCTGCGTCCCGTCCTGCATCAAGACGGGGAGCTGTTCTCCGCCCTCGAAGGGCGCTGCGCAGAGGAGTACGTAGCCGTGCGTCTCCTTCTGGTGCGCCCGCACGCCCGCCGCATCCAGCAACATGCTGGCCGCCTCCTCCGCCTCCTTGCCCGATGGGGCGACCCACAGCCCCCCGGGGACCTGGTCGAATCCCGGCGTGTCCATCAGCGGGATGTTGCCCCATACCGTGGCGTCGACCAGGGGGGCGGCACGTGGCTTGCGGGCCACGTCTATCCAGGAGGAAGCTGTCGACTTCTCCTGCTGCTTCTTCTGCTTCGGCTGTTGTTGCTTTACCTGCTGCTTCTGCTGCTGCGGCTCCGGCTGTCCCTGCTGCTGTTGTTGCTGCGGCGGCTTCGGCTGCTGCTTCTGCTGCTGCGGCTTCGGCTGGCCCTGCTGCTGTTGTTGCTGCGGCGGCTTCGGCTGCTGCTTCTGCTGCTTCGGCGGCTGCTGCTGCTGCTGCTGCTGCGCCTCCGACTGGCTCTGCGGTAGATGTTGCTGCGGCGGTTTTGGCTGCTGATTCTGCTGTGACTGCGGCTGCGGCAGTTGTTGCTGCATCTGCTGGCGTTGAGACTGCTGCCGCTGCTGCGGGCCCGGCTGCTGCTCGAGCAGTCGGAGGACGAGGCTGAGGGTCCAGTACGATGATTTCGCCAGTGTCAAACAGCGAAGACTAGAGCCCAGAGGGGAGTGTCGCTTGTGTTCAACACAAGGGATTCGATCATAAGTGGAGAACCTGCCTCACAAAACCAGAGATGAGTTGAAGTGAAGTGACAGAGGAAACTGTGCGACTGAAGGTTTGGGGTTATCACCTTAATGTCACTTCACAGGAGGGAGTCTCGGGCCTTGTCGCGCAGGTGTGTGTGTGTGTGTGGCGAATTAATATGAGAAATACAGAGAAGTTTGTGTTGCCCTTTCCTGCTGCAGAGGACGGTTCGGCCCCTCAGAGCGGTTCTTTCGAGCAAGATGCAGATACGCTGACTTTACCCGACTATTTTTGTGTTGAGAGTTGTGGCTCAGAGGCGCAGGAAACTGTCGCCGGTGTGCCAATCCATACTGCAGGCTAGTCTGCAAAACCCAGAGCATCGCCGACGCAGGCAGGGCGTGTGGGGGCGGCGGAGGGTGTTCTGCGCGATCGACGAGTCTCATTCGGCTCTTCCCTTTCCTTCATGCTTTCCCCAACACGCTGATTTTTTTGTGAAAAGGTATATATTTCTTTCCTCCAATCCGTTGACACTCCTGGTTTCCCCATCCCTCAGAGAGTTAGAAGAGCGTGCGATCGCCGTACAAAAAAAATGGTAACAAATTAGGCTTCGCACAGCTTCATTACTGTTACGAATTTACAAATTACACAGAGGGCCCTCGCTACCAGGCGTGACTGAGTGAGGACAAGTGACCCACGACCCACTTCCGCTCACTGACTGACGAGCTGCGACGAGCTGTGTGACTGGTAGCGAGGGCCCCCAGAGGAAAACGCCACAAAATGAGGGGGAAAGGGAGCCCAAAGCCAGGTTCGTTTGTGGATACACCCGGCACAGCACATCACCCTGTGTGAGTGTCGGTAAATGCGATAAGCCCACACGGAAGGTTTCGGTTCCCTGTGGATCTCCTTTTTTCATGCCTCCCCATCTTCATTTGCTCTGCCACCGATCTGCTATTTTGTGCACTTCAGGGGTATCGCCCTGAAGTGACGCGCGAGTTAGTAGCGCCACCAGTAGTATTGATGCCCTGGTGCGCATATCACACAGCGCTTCCTCACGCGCCATCGTGCAGGAAGAATTTGTTTACTGTGTGCTTTGTATTACTCCCCTACCAACCAATGTCCCTTCCCGTGAATACCGCAGTCCCAAGGGGCTCCCCTGGTCCTCCCAGGGGGGGGGACTTAGCCTTCTTTAGTTCTTATATTACGGAGCGAAGTCGTGAAGGAAATCATGCGACTGAAGCTTCAGGAACACCTTCATTGCCACTCCACAGGACTCGCCGCACAGCCTTGTTGTTGTGACACAATGTGCGATCAACAACAACCAGTTCGGGAGCTGTTTTCGACAGTTGCTGCTCTGTGCCAACGCTGTGTCCACCGGGGGGGGGGGGGCAAAAGCCGCAACAAAATACGACTCACGGTGGGATCATGAAAAAAATAGTACTATATATAGTGACATGGCGACTATAATAGTCACTATAATAGTGGACCTGCGACTATTATAGTCACTATTATAGTGGCAGGTCCACTATAATAGTGACTATTATAGTCGCCATGTCACTATAATAGTCACTATTATAGTGGACATGCGACTATTATAGTCACTATAATAGTCGCAGGTCCACTATTATAGTCACTATAATAGTGACATGCGACTATTATAGTGACTATAATAGTGGACTTGTCCACTATTATAGTCACTATAATAGTCGCCTGCGACTATTTTTACAACTATAATAGTGACAATTCTAGTGGCATGCGACTATTATAGTCACTATTATAGTCGCCATGTCGACTATATGGTCAGTAAGTGCTCAGTATATAGTGAACACATACTTCTATTCGAACATGGAATGCCACTACATGTCGAGTAAACGCCCAGGACATGTCACTAAGTGTCCAGTAAACTGCGTTTTTGGTCCACTATATGGCCGGCATTTGCGACTATTTTACTGACATGCACTCAACATGTCCAGTATTTTTTTTTTAACTTCGTACCCGATCCCTCGCCTCGTGCACTACGTCGTTGTAGCGTTGGCCCACTCGTGTGCTTCTCTTTCCGGGATCGGGTCAGGGATAGTGCCCTGTGTGGTGCCGTTTTTTGGTAAAACACACCCCGTGTGGTAGAGAAAATACGGCAAGAGTCTCGGTGGGTCGGAAGAGCAGATGGTTCCCGCAACAGCTCCCGGGGAGCGGCGGGTATTTCGCATAGGATGCCGGATGTGTGAACACGTTTGTGCGGTTTGCCCTGTGTTGTGTGAACATATGTGTATGTGTGTGTGTATGCTCCACCCAACCCGACACATTTTCTGTACTTCAGACAGGTAAGGTCACTCGACACGCGGGGGGGGGGGTTTTTTGTTGTGTGTTTTTTCTGCCAGCCGACATCACTAGCGCCAGCGAGAAAAAAAAAACGCGGTGGAAGCGATCAATGCAAAAATCATCTGAAAGGAAGACTCGAGAGACTGCTGCTGTATTTTCCCGCAGTGCGGGTGGGTTGCCGTGCGTCGACACGGAGACACCTCCCCATTAAATGCCAATGTTTTTGTGTTGAGACGACTTTACCTGATATGGCAAAGGTCCTGTTCGTTGGTTTCCCCCCGGCCTTTCGCCCCCATCAGGGTGCGTGGACGGGGCGCGTTCTTTGTATTCCTTCATGTTCTGTGTTGAGCGCCCAGCCCGCCCCGCCCCGCCCGGGTTAGGTCCCTTTCCCGCCCCCCTGGCCCGTAAGCAGGTCCTCCTCGGCCTCGTGGAGCAGGCCTGCGTCCAACAGGAAGCGCAGGGCCTGCACGGGGCGGGTGAGAAGAAGGTTGTGGGGGGAGAGATCTTTCAGGTGTTTATCCCGCAGTTGCTTTAGCTTCGGGCAGGTCCTCAGCAGGTGCTTCAGCGTCGTCTTCTGCACTGTGCAGCCGTGCATACGGCACTTCGGTGCCCCGCTGCTCGACATGTAGTCGTACAGGAGGTAGTGTCGGCGCGTACGCAACAGCCGCATCGTACTGGCCCCGAGGCGGGTCAGCGCCGGTGTGTGTAGCGCGGGTCGGCGCGCTGTTGGTACCGTCGATTTAGGTGGTGTCCAGGCGTACAGGCTGTCTTCGCTCGGCCGGGGCGTCAGCTCCGCAGTCTCCCTTCGCACTGCTGCTTTCGCCGCCATCAGGGCGATGGGCTCCGGCTGTGGCTGGTATAGGTTCGTCCTCAGACTTGCCTGGTAGTCTGCCAGCTCATTCCCCTCCACCCCGACGTGGGCCGGCACGTACTGGTGCGACCGCCGGGAAGTATTATAGTGGATGTGCGGCCAACCTGTCAGTATTTACTGAACATGTCCACTATTATAGTGACCGCATACACGCATGTCACTATTAAACTCCCCCCCCCTGCATATAATTTACTAATAAAATAGTAAATAATAGGCGGACTAGTAAATTATACGCGGAATTATTTTCGAAGTAAATTATATCTGGATTCGTATATCAGGCGGGTATAATTTACTAAAACGGGCATTTTTTTTGCACATAACACACCTGTGTGGTACGGGAAATGCTACGAGGAACGCGATGGACTCGGGACTGCTGCTGGCCTCTCTTGCTATGGTTTACTTATGTTTCGTGCTCCACCTGCTCCACCTCATTCTGCACTTCAGATGATCCACTTCACGTGGGTTACGGGGTTTGGGACAACGATGATATGTTGTGTCCGACGACAAGGTAAGGTAAGCTCATCGAGGTACACCAAACCGGAGTTGTCAAATCAAAAAAAAACGCCCTATCACTTCACAGCTACAACCGCTCTGATGAATTTCCTTTTGTTTGTTGCGTTGACGCTTCTACACACAAAACCCTGAACTGATCACACCCTGAGCCTGATGAAGGGTGGGGTTAGTGTATAGAGCACGTTTGGTTGCAGCTGTGGTGGGGCGCTTTCCGCTCACACGAGTGTGCTTAAAAAAAAATATGGGGGGGGGTTTTTCAAAGTGCAAGAGGTGGAGCCCGTTCAACAGGTGGAAGCGTCCAATGCAACACTCACAGCATAGAGGCCAAGTGTTTCTCGTAGTATTTTTATAGTTTCCGTCAGGTGGATCACCGGGTGGGGAGAGAACCGGTGTGAGGCGCTTGAGTGCGACCAGGTGGGCAGGGAACCTGGGGTCGGGGGGCCTCAAACCCCTCTCTCTCGCTTCTCCGCTGCTCTCTAGGACAAACAAACCGCGCACTGGCCGGGGTTGAGCTGCACTGCAATGTTTGGGGGCCTGGGTGGGAGTAGTGAGCTCTCGCAGACTGTGTTGCAAGATGCAGTGTGACAGCGCAAAAGATGGAGGGGCAGGGAGGTGAGGGGGGGCAGGGCTGTAAATAAGGTTTGGGGGTCAGGAGTCGGGAGTCGGGAGTCGGTTATTTACAGTCACCTAAGGTACCTGGGGTGGGGGGCTGGGGGGGACGGGCGGTCTCAAACCCTACTCAATCCTGCACGCATCCTGTAGTACGGCCACCTCTGCCGTGGAGAGTCCCATGGACCCTCCAGCAGTCGCCCACCATTCGGTCAGGGCGGACTGACTCGGCGCTTGCGGGGTCTTCCCGCGTGCGAGGTGGTCCGCGAAGAAGCACGCGACGCACAGCGCCATGTTGGCTGTCCCAGCCAACCCCCCACTTCGCCCGCAGCGCCCCACACGCTGCGAGCACCTCACTCACGGCAGCAGTATTTGGCTGCATAGCTCTCAGTATTTCCCGTGCATGCAGCGCATGCATCCACAAATTTTGTGGATGCATCCACACACAGCCTGGAGCTCCGAAGCCCTGCATGCAGGCCTGCCTGCAGTGGATGAATGCCTGTATGCCAAATCAAAAATCCATTTTTTGACATTTTCGGGCATCCCTGGATGCCGTGGATGCATGCATGGATGCATCCACACCATCCACGGCCCCACTGAGAGCTATGTTGGCTGTGAGTCAAACACTACTGCCTCTACCTGAGGCATGTTTTGTGTCGCAACAGTTGCGTCACATGTGTGACGCATCTGTGTGGAGTGTGTGTGGTTGTGCACGTGTGCGCTGTGGTATGCTCAACCACCTGATGGGGGCGGAACACAACTCTTCTTGGGAGCTGCCAGGATCTGGCAAAAGGGGCGGGAAAGGGGCGCCGTATTCACAGCAGTGGTTTGGCAATGAACTCACCCCAGTTCAGAGACCGGTAATGAAGAAGATGACTGGGAGGCACACACCATGTCCCACCCAGCGGGACCCCTACACCCCCACCCACCCATCGGGACCCCCCCTCCTCGGGTGTTCCAAAAACCCTTTCTTTTGAATATTTGGAGTCTGTGCGGATCGCAGTGGGGTCATTTTGGCCATGGGGTGCCTAATACCGCACATTCCCTAAGGGAAGCAAGGCTGGGGGGGGGGGGGCGGTAGGCACAGTACCTGTGCTGTTGTATCACGCTTCCTGCACTCGGGCCTTTTTTGATATACTCTGCTTTGGCTTTTGGCTGAACAGTCGGCTACCGACCCAGGACTCCTCAGCCATCCATAATTCCCAGGAACCCGTATTGCAATTTGGGTTAGCGTGCTGGCATCGCAGTCTGGCCCCGAGGGTCCACACCGAGAGTAACCGGGCCCGCTATCCTACTCTTGCACCACGTGACACCACACGGTTTCGCTCTCCTCCTCGTTGCGCTGTAAAGGAGGGGTGACACACACACTGGAAGCCGGAGATTGCGCCTGCTGATACTGAGGCGCAATATTCCAGGGACTCTATCGGGAGACACACTCTGAAGACAATAAAAATCAACGCACTGCCGACCACCAGAGAGGCAGGAGGCCGCAGCGAAAACCAAAGAGAAAGCAAGGCTCGGTCCCCGCGGAGAGAAGCAGGGGTAGTCGGTCTCCGAGCTGCCGGACCTGACCACCAGGACCAGGGATAACTCCTCAAGTCCTGGGGACGGGACCGGGATGGGAGTTGAGAGAGGGACTGCACATGGGATCATCTAAGGGGCAACAAAAGAAAAACAGCAAAGGGGGTGGGGGCAGTTGGTTTTGTGGCTTGTTTCCCGTCTAGAATTGAAGAGGTCTGTGAGCGTGGAACTCCTCCTTGGAGGGTCCCAATCAAAATTCCTCCCGGGAAGCTTGAACAAAGTTGAGTGCCTGCAGCACACGCGGAATCCAGGTTTCTGGGGGGGCTGGAACTTCGGAGGGAAAGGAATCATTCTGTGAGATCTTCATCATCCAGTAAAGACAAACAAAACCACATCTCCAGCTATCATGCTGCTGTGCAGTGGGCACAATCTCGCTCTTGAAGTGGGGGAGGGAAGTTTTCACAAAGCGAAAACAATCTCCAGAGAGCTGAGAGTGGCCCAACGGATCAAACACCATGCACTGGAACCTCTCGTTGTCGGGACTCGATTCGCTGACAAACAGGACCCAGTGCGTTCCACGTGTTTGAGAACACCCCGTGTTCAGCACAGCAACAGACAGCCGACAGTTCTGGACCCTTTCAATTGGAAGCAGGTCGTAAGCCATGGCACCAAGAAGTGTGAAATAGCCTGTGTCACGGCGGAAGTGGGAGAGCATGCACGTGATATCGGACTCGGACATCCAATGGCCAGGCTCGAACGTGATCTTGGTATCAGTAACATCGACATCAATGGCACGGGCAGGTGCTCTGGGGGGCGTCGCAGCAGCAGGCTCCTTGGCGCCTTCGAGAGGCGTTGCAGCCGGCTTCGTGCTGGGCGCGGATCTCTTCACGGAGAAGAAGGTCCGGATGTCGGCCCCAGCACGGGGCGCCACCTTCTTTGGGCGACCCCGCCCGCGTGCCTCCTGCTGCGGAGGCCCACCCGTTGCGGCCGCCAGCGCTTCCCCCTTTTTCTTTGCATCGCAAAGTTTTTTTGGTAAAACACACCCCGTGTGGTAGAGAAAATACGGCAAGAGTCTCGGTGGGTCGGAAGAGCAGATGGTTCCCGCAACAGCTCCCGGGGAGCGGCGGGTATTTCGCATAGGATGCCGGATGTGTGAACACGTTTGTGCGGTTTGCCCTGTGTTGTGTGAACATATGTGTATGTGTGTGTGTATGCTCCACCCAACCCGACACATTTTCTGTACTTCAGACAGGTAAGGTCACTCGACACGCGGGGGGGGGGGGGGTTTTTTGTTGTGTGTTTTTTCTGCCAGCCGCTGCTGCCGGGTTGAGGTGGAAGCGATCAATGCAAAAATCATCTGAAAGGAAGACTCGAGAGACTGCTGCTGTATTTTTGGAGTTGTGCTAACAACGCAGGAAACTTTGCTATGCAGATCATGCAGGACACACCACACCCGCAGCAGGCGTGTGGGGTGTTCTCGCGATCGACGAATACCCGCTGGTTCTTCTCTCCCCTTTCTGATTTGCAGACACAAAGTTTTGGCCAGGGACTTGCCGTCATCCTGGGCCATGGCGGTGGTTACCACCGGGGGAACAAACACGTAGTCTGGCAGACCACGAATTTTCACGTTCGCATCCCCGTGGTATCCCAGGGATGTGAACGCGGCGCTGACGTCCCCTGTTGCCTCAGGCACCGCTTGCGCGACTAACTGAGACAACAGGATCCTCTTGGCCTTGGCCGTCATTGCGGCGCCCATGTGCGGCCGAAACAGGCGAACGTGTTTCGACCGGTAGCAGGCCGCGAAGTGGGTGTCGACCCACTGCAGCCATGCCGTCATACCTGTGTGAAGTGTAGAATGAAGTTTGTCGGAATGACCAACGAAATAAAGATTAAAATCTTGATGCATACCTGCCGGGATAACTCCCATTGGGAGTCCCGCGGCGTAGAACGTCGTGACCACACTCTCAGTGAGGTGAGAGGTTGCGCAGTCGAGGATCACTAGAGGCCTGACACATCCTGCTTTCGCAGCTTCAGCTTTGATGTGAGGAATCACATGATCAATCATGCATGCAGAGGTCATCACGCCTTTTGGTGTCCAGACGACTTTTACCTTGCTGTCGTATTTTTCAGCCAGTATAGCCGCCTGGGATGGGGTGCCCTTGAGAAGCAGCATGGGCTTGATGTTGAACGGCAGTTGCCCTTTCGTAGCCGCAAAAGGAAGCAAGGTTGCGCAGCGCTTGGTCGATGACGGATCAAAGTTGACCGCCGCGTCTTTGTCGGCTGCGGCTGCAACCGTTGACAGCTTTCCCAGAGTCCCACTTAAGCTGCATGGCACCTCATCCATGTTCACTACACCGTCGACATGAGGGCGAATCCTGAAGACGAATTCGTGGAACTTCTGGCACTTCGCGGCAAGTTCTGCATCAGAGTACTTCGTCTGCTTTTGCACCTTTTTCACCTTCAGGGCATTGCGCAACATGAAGCGCCTGACGTACGACAGCGATACCGTCGCCCTCCCACCGCAGGACTCCGAGATGCTGGGGTTGTTGGCGAGTAGTGTGTCGGCTTGCTCCTTCAACTCCTGCCGAGTCACTGCGCGGTGATCGGCCCTCCTCCCGTCGAAATACCCCTTAAGGGCAACCTCCAAGAGAGGGAACTTGGGGACCCGCTTGCGCACCCTCTTCCTCTTGCGGGAGTTGCCAACTCCAGCAGCCGCCAACGCCTTCCTCCACCCCTCGATCTGCCCTGCGTTGTGGATCACGGTGGCTCCGCTGTCGACCGCTGTTGCGGCCCACTTGCGGAGCTCACCCATGATCTCACAATTCATGGCTCGAGGGGTTTTAGGTGCATTTGCCGAGTTGCTGTACTTCTCCCTGGTGGCGGCGCAGAGCTCGTCATACTTTTTGACAAGTCTCTTCTTGGAGGACAGACTGGTGGCACGGCGGTTGTCTCGTTTGTTCCCCCGGAGCACCACTTGCTTCTTCCGGGCTGGCGTCTTGCCGTCGCCGTCGCCGTCGCTGTCGCCGTCGTCCGTGGCATCATCCTCGCCTTCCGTGCTGTCGTCACGGGCCTCCTCTGCTTCGTCGCTGTGATCATCATCGTCTTCGTCTCCCCGAGCGACTGACGCTATGCTCATGCCTACGCCAGGGCTGACACTTGGTTCGGCATCATCTGAATCGCCGTCGCCTTCGATGTCGCACACGTCGTCGCTGTCGTCGTTCGAGCAGAGTAAAACATGGTACTCTGCCGTGTCTCTCTGCCGCTTCACATCAGCGATCACTGCGTTCTCTGCAGCTTCCATCTTGAACGATTCCTGGTCTTATCCCGGCCCCCCAAATCTGTGGACATGAAGGTGATTGAGACGTGTCATGGAAGCACATCGGCGACACCTCCCTCCACACTCTGCCCTGGCCCGATCCCGAACTGAAAATTCAAGAAACAATTGAGCCAACACTGGAGGGGCGTCGTGCACAAGTCGGGGACGGGCACCGAGTGGAAAACACAACCCCCCCCCCCCTACCCCCCCCCCCCCACCCAAAAAAAATAGCCGCGACTGACACGCCTGCGGGAACACTTGAAGGATCTCTCCTCCCACGTCCTCCTCCTCACCCGGCCTGTAACTACCCTGTGCTTCCTGCTGGACGATTAAATTGTGCATGGAGGGGGGCTTCGCTCAGAAATGCAGAGAAGTGAGGAATGGTGAACCGCCTCACAAAACTGGCTGCAAAGTGACACAGCTTGACACACAGTGACACAGAGCGAAGGCTCCGGAGAGTCAAGAAAAAGTGTGCCGGTAAATAGGAAAATTATCCGCCTAAAAAATCCTCACACCGGTTCTCTCCCCACCCGGTGGTCCACCTGACGGGCAAGTGGGAAGGGAAAAAAAAGGGGGAAAAAAGGGGGGGGGAAAAAAAACAAGTAAATTATACACGATTAGTAAATTATAAGCGGACTAGTAAATACCGTATACGTAAATATTTTGGAACGTAAATATTATGGAACGTAAATATTTTGGAACGCTGGTGGGTTGGCGTTCCAGATTTTTTTCGTTCCATAATATTTACAGGGCTTTCTGCGACTCGGGGACTTGGACCAGGTGATCGGACGGCATACAGAGTCCCTGACGGGACCTACTCGTGCACTTTTCGCGCGATTCCTGACGCAAGCCGTCCTCACCACCGAGTCCCCAACTGGCCCTGTAAATATTATGGAACGTAAATATTATGGAACGGACCGGCCAAAAATGGGCCCGTTCCATAATATTTACGTTCCATAATATTTACGTATACGGTAGTACCCCGTAAGTAAATAATATCCGTAAGTAAATACTATGCACGGCCGGGGTTTATAGTCACTATTTTAGTGGCATGTCCAGAAAATACTGAACATGTCCACTATTATAGTGTCGCATACACGCAGGTCCACTATGATAGTCACTATTATAGTGACGGCATGTCCAGTATATACTGGCCATTTTACTTGCATGCCGAAGTGGAGCGTTTCCCTTGCGGAACGCCTTGGCAAATGGGTGTCTCCCAAGGCAAAAATGAGTGAACGGGCAGCATGCCGTTCCACATTTTTCCCTCGTGAGGGCGACCCCCTTGCAACGCAAGGTGAAAAATGAAGAAACGGGCAGCATGCCGTTCCACATTTTTCGTCTCTGGATCAACAAACGAGAGCGCACCGCAAGTCTCGGCATTATCTGCCTTGAGAACCTCTGCATGGACAGGAACCGGAAGCCCCCCTGTGTAGGAGTGATTCAGCAGAGACGAACATTTCGTCACGGTGGCGCTTCAGGCGTGTGCCGAGCTATATGTCGACACACCTTCCCGGTGGGGCTCCAGGCATTTGCCGAGCTAGTGTATTGTATCAACCGTTATAATAAGAATGAGAAAACATCCATGGGTCAGCAGGGAAACCCCTGCTGTGGGGGACAGAATCGACGTGTTTCTTTGAAGAAACAACAACCTGCGGGTTACCGCTGGGGTCGATGTCCAAAGGGGCGCGACACCACGGGGGTGCAACACCGCTTGTCTTGGGAAGTTCTTCACCTTTGGTGAAGGCGGAGTGTTCATATAAGCAAAATTTACGTACACAAGCAGCGCTCAACCATACACCAGCAAACCAAGCAGGTAGCTGCCGAAGGATCGGTTCGTGCACCTGAGTCTGTACTCTATCTGATCTATTCCGGCTTTTCATGCTTGTCCTTTCAGGCCGGAGGTCTCTCTCTCAAGGCATATAGTCATTCTCCCTTTGCCACAGACCAGTGGGAGTATGTTTATGTGGAGTCACCTAGAGTCACAGTTATTCGGTGCCACCACGAGAGAGAGTCCAGATTCAGACCGTGTGTCATCCTCTTCCACGGCCAGGCAGAGCTTGCGCGGGGGCAAGATGGCTGAGTTGCCGGGCGTCTACAGATGCTCCACACACACGACGAGCGCCAGCAGGAGTACTGGTTTCCGACCGATTCCCGACCACCTCTAATTCCACAAGGGCGCAGGCAGCCATATGGGCGTTTTCATTTGTAGCCTCATGCAATGAAGGAGGAAATGGAACACGGAGAAAGCAGGTCATTCGAGTTTACGGCACGCGTAGTGCCGTAATTGCAGAGCCACATCTCACCTCATCACAGGTCGAGGTGTGTGCGTTTCACCACAACTCTCACAACCTCTCCCAAACAACCAAACAACACAATGCCGGACCGGAACGCAACCGTGATCATCGACCAGGCGTGGATCGATGTTCCGACCCCGGTTGTTCCGGGAAACGCAGCGGGGGTGGACGGCACCCCCGACTGCGTGTTTCCGGAGTGCGGGGCGCTGCACTCCGACGCGCACTCGTCTGTGTGTCGCATGTGTGGAAGGCGGACGACGAAGAGCTGCCTGAAGGCCTACATGGAGGGCACGGGGGATCAGACGGTCGAGAAGATGACCGACCAGTGGATGGAGCCACACTGGGTCTGCCCCCTCTGCGCGCTGTATCTCCACAATGGTGAGGCAACATGGACCCTCAAGGAGGAGGACGAGGGCGACGCCGATGCCAACATGAGTGACGCTACGCCCAAGGTGAGGGACCTCTGGGAGTTGATGAGGGGTGTGGATAACCCAAACACCAAGGCAATTCTGGAGGAGGTCTTGGATGATATGCAGAGGAAGGAGCGGCAGGCGAAGCTGGAACGCGAGGGGCTGACCGGCACCCGCATCACGGTGGTGGAGCAATGGCGCCACCGGATGCAGTCGCCAGCGCTGCACGCAATGGCCATGAGGGCACTGCGTGATCGTTTCGGGAAGGGGGCGGACGATGCGGCTGCGGCAGCGACCGGGCCCCAGCACGAACTTCGGGTCGCGCTCTCCGTGTTGGACATCCTGATCCCCATCGTGTCGACGAAGCCTGAGGCAGTGCAAGCTGCCCACAACCTCCTGGTCCGCTTGGAGGGGCTGCGCCTCCGGGAGTGGTACGGGCTCGCGGCGCAGCTGCACTGGGAGCGGCGGCTGGAGGGCATGCCGGCAAGCGCGCTGACGGAGCAACTATTCAGGTCGCTCCAGAGCCAAGCCCAGAGCGAGGGCGAGAAGGAGAAGGCCAACAACAAGCGGCGCCGCACCGAGGGCGCGTGGGACGAGGAGGAAGAGAGGCCAGTGGTGCCGAAGGGAGGTAAGGGGGGAAAGGGATCCAACAAGGGCTTCAACAAGGGATCCAAGTGGGGCAAGTGACAAGCCACACCTGCGCAGGGAGAGCCGGGGTTGTGCGGGCCGGCGACACCTCCCTCAGACACACCGCCACTGCACACACAGTCCACACTTCAAGGGGAACCAGCGGTGCCACAAGCTCAAGGGGAGCAGAATTCACGCATGCCGTGGCGAGTAAAAGCGCAAACCACACAGCCCAGTGCTCAAGGGGAGCCAGCGGCGCATCAAGCTCAAGGGGAGCAGAACCCACGCACGCCGTGGCTAGTAAAAACGGAAATCACACAGCCCAGTGCTCAAGGGGAGCCAGCGGCGAAGCAAGCTCAAGGGGAGCAGAATCCACGCACGCCGTGGCTAGTAAAAACGCAAATCACACAGCCCAGTGCTCAAGGGGAGCCAGCGGCGAAGCAAGCTCAAGGGGAGCAGAACCCACGCACGCCGTGGCTAGTAAAAACGGAAATCACACAGCCCAGTGCTCAAGGGGAGCCAGCGGCGAAGCAAGCTCAAGGGGAGCAGAATCCACGCACGCCGTGGCTAGTAAAAACGGAAATCACACAGCCCAGTGCTCAAGGGGAGCCAGCGGCGAAGCAAGCTCAAGGGGAGCAGAATCCACGCACGCCGTGGCTAGTAAAAACGCAAATCACACAGCCCAGTGCTCAAGGGGAGCCAGCGGCGAAGCAAGCTCAAGGGGAGCAGAATCCACGCACGCCGTGGCTAGTAAAAACGCAAATCACACAGCCCAGTGCTCAAGGGGAGCCAGCGGTGCATCAAGCTCAGGGGGAGCAGAATCCACGCACACCGTGGTTAGTAAGAATACAGCCCAGTGCTCAGGGGGAGCAAATGGCGCAGCAAGATCACGGGATGACGCCACACAGGCCGTGGCCGGTCACCAACACTGCTCGGAGAGAGCAGGCGACAGAGCGGGCCGGCCCAGCAGTGCAGCAGACGGGATCCCAGGGGCGGGACCCGACAGCGGAAGGCCACACAATCGAGTCGGGGCTGCAGCGGTGGCTGCGCAGGGGGCCAGCAACTCGAGGACGCCCGCGGATGTCAGAGACAGCAACCCTCCCGGACGGGACGAGGGGGGAAGTCGTGTCTGCAGCCAACGCCGTTCTGGACCGGGCACTCGCGAACTCCACATGGGACAACATCGCGTCGTGCTACCGGCGGTTCCAGGAGTTCCGTCAGGCCTGGGAGGCCGCCGAGGGACCCATCGACACGGGGACGGCGATCATCTTGTGGGTCTCCAAGAAGATGTCTGTCGACAACGTGCTGCCATCCTCGGGGCTGGCCTACAGCTACGCCGTGTCGTCCGCGCACCGCCACATGCTGGAGGACACAGTGCACTCGCACAAGCTCGACGCGTTCAGACGGGGACTGAGGCGCATGGGGGCGGAGGTGCCCCGGACACAGGCGGTGCCGGCGACGAAGGCAGAAGTGGAGCAGGCGATGCGGGACGAGCGGGACCCCGAGGTGCGACTGGCACTGGGGCTGATGTGGCACGGGGCCGCAAGGTGCTCGGACGTGAAGAGTATTGCAACCCGAGAGGTGCGGGTGAAGAACGACGGGGTGGTATCTATAACCTGGAGGGGCACCAAGAACGACCCGTTCGCGAAGGGACAGACTACAGGGGTGTGTTTGCCTACGCAGCTGAACGGTGTGCTGGGGAAGACGATGCGGAAGAACCGGGACGGCGGCCTGGTTCAAGGCGTGTCGTACAGCAAGGTGTCCCGGGCGGTAAAACGGGTGAACCCCGCGCTGACGCCACACAGTCTACGCAGGGGGGCAGTGCACCACCTGATTCACAAGGGGCTCGAGTTGCGAGCGGTGCAGAAGCTGACCCGCCACCGGACGACAGAGGGGCTGCTGCAGTACGCCCCACTGGCCGCGACTCGTCTCGTGGAGGAGACCGCGACTACATCACGCCAGCTCTAGCGGCGGGGCGCATCCCCAGGGCTCTTGGGGCGTTCCCGTCGTGCGCCGCCCACCTCGCCAAGCCGAGCAACTTCGAGGGTATCCTGAGGATGTGTGCCTACGCATACGACCCCGAGGGCGAGGGGGACGAGGCGTGCAGTGCTGGGCTGGACATCGGGTACGGCGGGGACTTCTCCGTGGAGGTGGAGGGAGCGCAGGTGCGACCGGAAGCCGAACGTGAGGGGGGGGGTGCTGGCACCCATATCATCCAACAGGATGGCCCTCGACGCGGTCCGCAGCCTGGACCTCCACGGGGAGCTTGAAGATGTGCTGGACGTCATCACGTCACTCGACGCCTTCGAGAGCCTGCTGACGAAGCCGACAGGCGGCAGGATGGCGAGGGGCACCTCGCGGCACATGCGGCAGCACGCGGACAAGCTGCTCGAATGGGAGGTGGTGGAGCCGATGCAGGGGGACCCCCAGATGACGATGCCGGCTTTCACAGTGGCAAAAAAGGCAGGGGATCTCCGGCTGGTGGTCGATGCACGAAAGCTGAACGCCGCGATGAGGCGCCCCCCTGAGATGCGGCTGCCGCGCATCAGGGACGTGATCGACGCAGTGCTGAACGCAGATGCAGCCGTGATCGCGGATGGAGTATCATTTTTTTACCAGATACCCCTCGCGAAGCCGATCCGGAAGTACTTCGGCATGCGCCTGGGAGATGGCAGAGGCGGCACACTCGACTTGTGGCTGAAGGTGCTGTGCATGGGGTGGTCGTGGAGCCCATCGATAGCGCAGCGCATCTCGAGGGTTCTCGCAGGGCCATGGGTGGACAACTACATCATCCTCGGGGGCAGCGAGGAGGAGGCGGCGAGGAGATACACCGAGTTCAAGCAGAGGTGTGCCTACGCGAGAGTCGAGCTGCACGAGGAGGCCGAGGGGCAACCCCAGAGACAGTTTGCGGCCTTCGGGCTGGAGTTCGACCTGCGGGGGCCGACGAAGAGGTTCCGCTCCTCGGAGAAATGGGTGGCGCAGCTGCTGGAGGCGGTGCATGTGCAGAACGTGTTGTCCGGGGAGGCAACACCCCGGGCATTCTTCAAGGTGACGGGGGCCATCGTGTGGTGGACGTACACACGAAGCCGTCATCTGTGCTACTCGCCAAACCTCATCGGGGCCATACGCAGCATCGCGCGGCATGTATCAACGAACAACAACGCGTGGGACGAGCCCACCAGGATGCAGCCGAGTGCGGTCTGGGACGCGCGCGTATGTCTGCAGGCGATCGCGGAGAACCGGTGGGTGGACCGGGAGGCTCCATACGACGAGGAGTGCACAGTGTGGACAGACGCGTCATCACGCGCGTGGGCGGCGCTTGCGGAGACCGGCGAGGTGGCGCAGGGGGCCTTCGGGGCCGGCGAAGCGTCAGCACACATTTACATCAAGGAGATGTGGGCCGCTGCACTGGGGGTGCGGTTGGCCTCCCGGCTGGGGCGCCGGCGGTGCAAGCTGCGACTGAAGGTCGACAACCTCCCGGTAGTGCGGAGCATCCTGAAGGGGCACTCTGGCAATTACGTCGCCAATAGGTGCCTGCAGGTGCTGTTCGACGTCGCTGCAGCGGCGCAGCTGCAGGTGTTGCCCGAGTGGGTGCCGACCCACGAGCAGAAGGCCGATCCCTTCACGAGGGGTGCGCGGGGCGAGGTCGTCATCGATCTGTAAAGGGACCAGACGGAGCTGTGTGCCATGCTGGCGGCACGGTGCCATCTTAGCTGATGAGCGGAGCTCCTCAGTCCCTAGGGGTCCTAGGGGGTTGGGTGTGTGCGTTTCACCACAACCTCTCCCCTCCCCATTCCCCCGTGTTGAGTGACATGTGTCGATAGTGTTCCATTTTGTAGCCTCATGCAATGAAGGAGGAAATGGAACACGGAGAAAGCAGGTCATTCGAGTTTACGGCACGCGTAGTGCCGTAATTGCAGAGCCACATCTCACCTCATCACAGGTCGAGGTGTGTGCGTTTCACCACAACCTCTCCCCTCCCCATTCCCCCGTGTTGAGTGACATGTGTCGATAGTGTTCCATTTCCATTCCCAGACATCCGAACATAGTCACCTAGGGGGGCCACCACGCAAGGCCGCTGACATGCACAGTCTCACGCCGCTTTGTGTACGTAAATCTGCACCCAAAGTTGCCCTGCCCCACCGCCCCCCAACCGCCCGGTAGGTAAGACCCTCGGGGTGCTGCATCCCCATCATCGGGTCACCTAAACTTTCGGCAAAAAAGCACTCCGTCTTGAACTTTAAAAATCTGAAAATTCTGAAAAAGAAAAGCAGCGCAAAGCAAGGCAACAAGGGAGCAATGCGATGGGTGGGGGCACGAGCTTGAACAGGGCAGGGTCAGGGGGGCCGGGCAGGGTCGGGGGGAGTTTAAAATAGCTGGACAATCAGCTATGGTTCTGAGCAATGGCCGTGTCGTCATTGCTCTTTTTATTCATTCTCTTGACATACTGGATACCGTCAATTTTGACACACGTCTGTACCGTCTGTGTACCTACCTGACACACGCACCGACCCCAAAGGGTGCCAGAATGATATCCTGAGGCCACCAACACCATTTGTGGGGCCTTATGGGGTGTTTTTTGGGGTTCCGGAAAATTTGCCCACCGGTGGTTCCTGGTGGTACCGTAGGCCCACCTCTGTTTGCTGGACACGCCCTTTTGCTGGCACAATACGGGGTAGGCGTGGTGAAGGGGGTGTCGGAAATTGCCCGGACACGAGTTTCGACGATTGTGCCCCTGTCCCACTGATTTTTGCGCGAATTACATGCACGTATAGGCGTGCCTTGGCCTGTACAGGCCTGGATAGGCACAGATTGCCTGTCTGGATTGATCTCGATGTGCATATCCCGACAGGTATGGGCCTGTATGGTCTTGTTATCCTGCGTGGAGCCCTGCTGAAAAATCAGATGGCTGTCGGTATTCACAGCCAGTATATTTCATTCACAGAGCACCCGAAGCTCGTCAATACGATTGCGCTTCAGGGCGCGCCTGTGCCTCGCCTGATGGGCAATTCGTTCATCACGCCCCTCAACAGAGCCAGGTGTCACAGGAATGACTTCCATCGATTCGGGTGGTTTGCAAAAGCCTCCTCGTCATTTGCTTCGAATTCAGCAAATTTGTGCATAGTAACTCAGTTCACCTGCTGCGTGTCTGTGCATTCCTGCTGTTGACAGTGCTGCAGTGTGCGCAGCCAGGCATTGGTTCCCATGCTGGCAGGCAGGTGTTTGGACTTTAAATTTCGTGAGGGTTTGGAGGCGTGCCTTGAGCCTATCGATATGATTGCGCCTCAGCTGCTAATATCTCACCAGGAGCGCCCAGTTCTTCGCGAAGATGAGTTTCAGAAGTGACTGAGTTCAACTGTGGCACAGTGCGGCGCTCAACACAGGCAGCATGTCGTCATGGAGATGAGTGTCGATTGCTATAGAATCTGGCATGCGGGAGTAGCCTCGTTCTACAGTCTGCGTGAGCTGGTTCCCGAGGGTGATATTTTCTTGGTAACAGGCTTGTGGGGTGGCACTAGCCATGTGAAGGGGTGTGAGTGAGTGTGCAGTGCCTATCCGGGGGGCACCGTAGGAACCACCGATGGGCAAATTTTTTAGAATGCCAAAATATCAGCACTGAGGTTGATCTGGTGGTGAAATCTCCACCACAAAACACTTTTGGGACGATCTGGGCACATTGGCACCCTTTACATGGCTTTCTGAGGTACTTTTTGGTGTTCCCGAAAAAAGTTATTTTCTCACGCGTATAGGGGGGGGTATACCCACCCCTATAACCCCTATAACACCCCTATAATAATATACCCCGGGGGGGGGGGGTGGGTGGGGGCGGGTGCCGGATGCGATCAAAAAAAACGATGTGTGTGTGTGTGTGTGGTTATAAAGTTTTAAGGCGGTGTCGCCCTGCACGGGCAGTTGTGTGTGTGTGTGTGTGAGTTTTGCAATTTGGCTGTTGGTTGTCTGCACCATCTTCTGCATCATTGGGGAACCTGTGTCACTCTCTAGAATTAGTAGCAACTAGACATCTGGCAACCGCCAGCCTGCTGCTGCCTTTACACATGGTTTCGCAGAATTCTGACAGAAAAATGCCCAGAATTTCCAGATTTTTAAATTCTGTAGAATTCTGCAGATTCTGAGAATTCTGCAGAATTCTGTCAGATTCTGGGGAATTCTGAGAATTCTGGGAGAATTCTGAGAATTCTGCCAGTGGGGCTTGTGGCCAACTAGCAGCAGCCTGGTATGACAGGGTAGTCATACACAGGCTATGTACAGGGTCGGCCTCGTCCTGGACCAGTCGTAGGCTTATGCTACTGTTGGTTCTCAGGACTGGCCACCACTGCGCGGGTCAAATTTTTGGAAAGGGGGCCTTGACCAAAGGCAAACAGTTTTTGAGTTCTTGCACCACTTCATCTCGGGACTACTCTGATTGGATTCCTCGGATTCGTCGACACACTGTTTCAGAACTGTGCACTTCTCCATCCACACCGGCATCGGGTCACCCGCTGAATGCCGTGAGGGCCGAAGCCCAGGGTCAGATTTCGGTACAAGGCGATTAACAGGTCGTTGAGAGGTTCGCAAGTTTAAATGTACCTACAAAAGCTTCATGTACCCATGATAGGGATTTAGTCATTGCTATAGGTGAAGATCAGAGCCCAGGCGGGATGTAAGACAGGGTGTCGCAGATGCAACAATATCTCCAGAGCCACTTTGTATGCCTTTGTTCGGGATGCCCCTTCACCTGTCGCGCTTAGGTTCCGTCCAAGTTCGCCGATTCCAGTGCTTCAAGAGAGCACACAGTTCCTTCCCAGTAGTCTTCATCCTCGGTTCCGAATCATCGCAGTCCCTCGAATCCATGGTGCAGAACTAAATTCTCGAAAGGTGGTCAATGTTTTGAAAGGGGCCCGTGACCAGCGGAAATTGGAATTTTTGACCCAAACCTGCAAGTGTACTGTTGTTTAACGTTGTCCAAAGCCCCTTGCGGTGTGACAGTACATTCGTTATGTGAATATCTGTCACATGGCTATGGCAACACAGACACAGGCAAGCTGGGGAGGCGTCGCGTCCGTCGAAAAAATCATTTCTGCACAACTACCGGCATCGCAGCTACGGTAGAAGTGACTGACCCTGTTCTTGTAATCTTGACGCTGGAAAATTCCATTCGGAAATACCAAACACATCCACTGAAAGTGGATGGAATGGGCGTCAAGACCGTGATTTTTGGGGGAGTGGACTGCCCTGTATCGTGAACCCGCTGAGGGTACAAAATACAGAACAGGGAGGCACAGGTGCAGCACAACACAGGCAGGCAGGCAGGAAACAATGGGTGCAGGTCAGACAAAATGTTCGGTGTCAATCGGCTTGGTTTGATTTGTAGGGATGATGCGGAACACACAACCCGCACCCAACCTCCAGATTCAGCCACTGTACCCATTTTCACCAGTTATATCCGCTCACTCAGAGCAAAACCGAAAAATACTACGAGAAACACTTGGCCTCGATGCTGTGAGTGTTGCATTGGACGTTTCAAAGACAAGTCGTTGTGTGTGCGCCAAACCCGGATGAACAAACCTCACGTGGTTTGGCTGATGAAGGTTGGTGTGAATGTGCGCACAGTCATAACAACAAGGCAAGGTAGATTGTGTTTGTCACCCAAAGCGCTGCCAACTATCTTTTTCACTGTGGGGGTCTTCGCTACCGGATGGTCGTCAGTGCATCTTGGTGTATTTGCTGTTGAAATAGTGAAAACTGACGAAGATTGACGAAGAATAACGACCAGCGAAGACCCCCTGTGACAACCTTCTTGTTGTGTGTGGTCTTGTCCCAAAAAGAGAACTCGTCCAGCCAGTGGGTCGTAACAAGCGACACTCACACCTTGCCATTTTGTAAGTTCGGCGTAGCCAACTCAGGAAACTTTTCACCGTGCGGATCCTTGCGAACACTTCACACGCCCGGCAGGTTGGTGGGGTGTTCTGTGTTCGAAGAAGTTCGACTGTCGTTGCACCGTCACACCCCACTCACCCATCCCACCCCGCCACCAGAGATCACACTCCAGAAGATGGGTTGTTCTTTTGCGGTGGTTTGATGGTGGTGTCGAAAGCAATTCGCGCAAGATACTGAACGACGCACAACACTTTTCACCCAGAAAAGGGGGGGTTTGGCCCTTCAATGAAAACCTGCCACACAGCCGCTCAGGCCTTGCGATGCTCAAGTGCCGGTTGGACCCCTATGTCCTTCAGGCCCCAAAGCAGGCAACGATATGGGATCAACCTCACAGGGGTGAACAACAGGGTGAACAAGGCACGGGTTTACACTGCAACCTCAAGGACTGGCGACACCTCTCCCACAGTCTGCGGCACTCTGCCGTGGCGACAAGGCTTCCTGTCACGGGAGATCGCTGCGTGGATCAACGTGGCACCACCCGTGTGCTCGGCAGGTTGTTTCGGCACCTGCTTTCTCCGTGTCATGCTTTTCGTGAGCGTGTCAGGGATTGTTGGCACACGCTGGGGAGGGTTTCACATGATGACATAACATACATCAGAAGCACACACCCACGTGGCGCTATCCTTGGCAGGACTTTGAAGTGCCGCCTTGATATCCTTGTTGGATAGAACCCTCATATCACACCCTCAATCAGCTGACGAAAACCTAGGAAAAAACGAGTGTAGGATAGCGGGCCCGGTTACTCACGGTATGGACCCTCGGGGCCAGGCTGCGATACCAGCACGCGAACCCAAATTGCAATACGAAAACCTGAGATTTCTGGCTGATTTGGCCATGTACCCAGGTCCTCAGCAGGAGCTAGATATTCGCGGTCCCATTTTAGGGCAACGAATGGGCTCAAAATTCATAAATTCCTTTGAAAACGGACCCAAATGTCCAAAATAGGCCCACCCCAAAAAAAATTTTCGAAAAGGTCCCCCCACAGAATTTCTCAGAATTTTCCAGATTTCTCAGATTTTCCAGAATTCCGACAGAATTCTCAGAATTTTCCAGATTTTCTCAGATTTTTCAGATTTTGGCATTCTGGCCCGGATTTTTGCAGAAATATTTCGATGAGCCATTTTAGGGCTCAAAATGGGCTCAAAATTCAAAAA